>JAODUO010000644.1:30000-250000 GCA_025642075.2 Ridgeia piscesae
TAGAGCATGCACTATATATTGGCTGCTTGGTGGACTGGTAATATGAACGTCAAAATATCGCGTGGAAAAAAATCCGCTATTATTTTTACTATAATATTGGTGCCACCTATCAAATTGTAGCTATTTGACATATATACCACTCATTAGATGGCGCCAATGTAACCACATTCATTGCACGAGTTATTTCTTGAAGTAAGACACGCGTTCGTTCGGCATAATTGTCCACGGCTACGTTGAGGCCCAGATACATTATCAGGCAAGGTTTACTAGCTATGTCGGATCGCAGGACCCCGTACTGCCACACGTTCAGACAGTGTCGGACGGACGCGCGACTATGGGTGAAGGTCACTCTTCCACTTCACTGTTTCACCGCGGTGCGCTTTTTTCACTGGCTATTGGATCGGATCCCCCGTGTCGGATAAGTATAGGGCATGTTGGATCCGTCCGTCCGTGACGTGACGTGACGTGACGTGACGTGACGTGACGTGACGTGACGTGACGTGACGTGACTACTACTACTACTACTACTACTACTACTACTACTACTACTACTACTACTACTACTACTACTACTACTACTACTACTACTACTACTACTACTACTACTACTACTACTACTACTACTACTACTACTACTACTACTACTACTACTACTACTACTACTACTACTACTACTACTGTGGCCGTCGATCAGTGGGAGACGAGGGGACGCGTCCCCACCACTTTTCGGCGAGGGCGGACAGCATAGGAAATGTCCCCCCCCCTACTTTTCAGTTCAGAAAAACAAAGGTTTCGGCATATAGCGTCACTGCATGATCTATCCCCTCTCTTAACCCCTACATAGGTTTAGCAGTAAGATTAATAAACGCATGATAATAAATTATGCAATTCCGACTATACCCAGTGGAAAATCACTAGATAAATTGCAACCTGATCTTAGTCCAGTAAATATTCATAATGCCGGGCTCTATCGGTTTGCACCCTTGTGTTGATATATTAATAGACACTAGCCATCAGCACATTATAAATAATTTATTGTTGGTTAGATTGCAATCTGCTATTAATGCTACTACTGCTGCTGCTGCTGCTGCTGCTGCGGCTGCTGCTGCTGCTGCTGCTGCTGCTGCTGCTGCTGCTGCTGCTGCTACACTATTAAACTCTCTATTTATAGTAACTGAAAAAACCCAACATGCAATGTTAATAACTTTATTACCATTAGTAACGACAAGTGGATGAACAAACACAGAGTCAACTACTGATGTAACGGAAGCATGTTCATCATGCGGCACATCCGGTTGAATCACGCGGTCGAGCGGTCAGTTGTGAATAATCTCGACTACAACTACGCACAGTCTGATTATAAAACAGAACACATTGACATGCCAGTTTCGTAACTGGTGCACTAGGTTGTGTTTGTGTAGATTCATTGTCGGAATATAGTGTCGAAAGATCTTTTCGTTTTACATGGAAATGAACTTTCTCTGTATAATTCATAGCGCACTAGCGCCGTGCTAATACCGAGAACTCAATCCTTATACAGTATTGCTATATTTCCAAGGCATTGCGCTGTTGTCATAGCCAATAACGTTTTTGAATAAGAAGTCACTCAAAATACTGTGCATGCTTAATGCTAAAGTGAAAAATAGTGTTTTGTATTCACACTGGTTTAATTAAAATAAAGTAAATGTAAACGTTGTTAAATCTATTAACCATGACAGTCACATCATAGTGCGTTAACTGTGGTAAAAGCAACATTATACTGAATTTGCTGAATGTGTTAAAGCCAGGGATAACAGTTCAAGCAGGAAACAGACATCTGGAATATGTTGAATCACATCGAACGCTGTCAACACGTTGACACCTGACATGTGACGTGACACGACCGCACGTGGTCGAAGAGTGTTGGCGACGTCACACTGGATAGACGCAAACATGAACTGTTTGGCTCCACACCAGGGTTTGTCCGCATTCCTTAAGATTACATACGCCGAAATTGTCACAGTGGATGTACTTCTGTGGATCCGGTTGTTCATAGTAGAAACCGTGTGCATCCGTGTTCTGCTTGAAGCAGGGAGTCCTTGCGTCACAACTGTACATCAAACCTACAAGCATGACGATGACAGTTTTTATTAATTTCAATGTACGTTTAACAAGATTTAACAAGACCAGTACCAAAAAATTACATATGGACGACAAACGGACAAAAAGACTGGCATATCCAGTGTACACATTTTGGGGTCGTATGTGCCGCTCATTTATAGTTCTCTGTAAAGAAGACATTTTTTCTGATGTATAAATAATATTGGTCTTCCAAAAGTTATGCTATTATATTAAGCGTTTTACCAATATAATTATCCGTAGAGTTGTGTAACTAATCAAATATTTAAGAATTTAATTTGCAACAGTAATGTCAGCACAGAGTACATGAACAACGATAGGTTTAAACGTCGCCACTTACCACAGTTGGCGCCAACGTAGCCCAACGCGCACTTGCATGTACCGCTCTCACATTTGCCGTTGTTCAGACAGTCAGCATTTGAATTACATTGGAATGCTGCAGACAGACATGTTATCTCTTAAACAACATATGTAGACAACAAGGCACGTGACACTCGTGGCTGATGTATGGCTGATAACAACCTTATAATACCAACAGAGTGTGCATTTATCCCAACTTATATCTACATACATAGTGTGTTGCTAGTATATCTATAACAGACTAGAAGAGTCGAATCGATTATGCTACTACATACACACTATTATAACCTCCACCTATCTATCTCACAACACACGTTCAATTGTTTTATTATGTTACATTACAAACTAGTCGTGTGAGCACATAAATAACATACTTGGTGCTACTCCTCAAGGCCTATCTGTTTGGTACCGTATATCCTCGCATGTTTCATAACGCATCAGTTTATATGTTAATGATGTTTGCACAGCACACTGATCTTGAAGTTGTTTTAATGTATTTTCTATATATAATATGTTATGGTCGAGTAAAATTATTCTGATTAATATGTTGGCCATGCAGCGCCAGTGAGCTTTGCATCCTCATAATACTGGTGCCGTAGAACTATTTCGTATCGTATTATTCATTGTATCTAGACCATTCGGACCACAATTTTCTTGAATAATATCGTAGGCGGATCCAGGAATTGACAGGCCTTTAGAACGAGTCCACGCTATACGTGCGTTATCGACAGCTACCCCATGGACCATTTGAATGTCCCGCCCGGCGAGTGTCCGAGGATGCAATTGGAGTTTGAGTTCGCTTCTTACATTGTGAACATCGGCGCGAAAAGGTTGTATTAGCACCCTCTTCCCGGTATTCCGATGTGTCACAGCAGAACTATC
The DNA here is from genome assembly GCA_025642075.2 of Ridgeia piscesae. Classification (NCBI taxonomy): domain Eukaryota; kingdom Metazoa; phylum Annelida; class Polychaeta; order Sabellida; family Siboglinidae; genus Ridgeia; species Ridgeia piscesae. The sequence continues at coordinate 33,361 of JAODUO010000644.1, forward strand.
CTAAAGCTGCTGTTACAGCAACGAACAATCTTAACAACACCCCCGTCTTCTGATGTCACGAGCAGCAGGGCAGTTTTTAGGAAAGTGTTAAGGTTGGTTTTGGTTCGTGTGTCCGACACAAGGGGGAGTGCCATTGGACGTGTTCCTCCTCCTCTACACTACCATCTCTGTGTATGATACAAATATTATTACTTTTTCGATGTTGTCTATCGATATCGCCTAAGTACGTCCATCTACGTTGCTATGTAGGTTTGATAATGATTTAATCTCAATGAGAGAGTTCTATTATACCTTCTCGGACTTGACAGTGTAGTGTATTCTTTCTCGGTACAATAAACAAATGTACATACACACATACAATATAAATATGCTCTACCTTTTTCGCAGTGAAGTCCCAAGTATTGATCTGTGCAGTAGCAAATGTTATTGAAACAGGTTCCGCCGTTCAGACAATCATCCGACGTGCTGCAGTTCGGAGCTGTTAAATAAGGCACCAGTAATCAGAGTTGAATACGATCGTTGAAAATAACACTGACATGATTTACAAGCACATCATTTAACTACACACCTAGCGCACTGAATCAAAGCATATTATTATTCACCACACACGTTGTGACATAGGCCGTACAACAATCGAATTTTGTTTCGCACACCAGGTATACGCGATTGCAGACATACACCATTAACTTATGTTGACAGTTACTATACGATATGTAACCTATTCGTGTCTACATTCACTATCCCATTTTTCTCTAATGGTTGATGCATTGGTTACATAACACGTATATTCAGTAGCAGGATTATTCACCTGCAGAAGAAATGTTTCACCCGGTCGGTCACTGCACGTTTTCGGACATGAAGAATTATAATGCAAAATCTTATTCTGTAATTGTTCTACCTAACGGCGATGCATTCAAAGGTAACGCTTATTATGAATTCATGAACATTATGACAACATGAGTGCAACGTCAGCAATTAGTACTACTATACTACTGCTGCTACTACTGCTACTACTGCTACTACTACTACTACTACTACTACTACTACTACTACTACTACTACTACTACTACTACTACTACTGCTGCTACTGCTACTACTGCTACTGCTACTGCTACTGCTACTACTACTACTACTAGTACTACTACTACTACTACTACTACTACTACTACTACTACTACTACTACTACTACTACTACTACTACTACTACTACTACTACTACTAATACTACTACTAACTACTACTACTACTACTACTACTACTACTACTACTACTACTACTACTACTACTACTAGTACTACTACTACTACTACTATAGATATACAAGCAAAATATAAATGACACTTTGTAAATGCCGATGTCACGTGGCCGTTTCCAACTGGACTGACACCGCTAGCAGGAAGACGAGCATGACTGATTCTGATAGAGATCATGTTGACGGAGGAGTAATCGAAGTGAGAATATGAATTAACAAGACAGCCAAAGACACAAAGAAACATCAGTGTCATTTATGAATGTGTATTCGTGTGGGTGTGATGCACACAACACTTACACGCCGCTGTTGTCATGTCTGCAGTTGTCGGCAGAGCTGAAATACAGCAGAATATAGTAAAAACAAATTAAAAGCAAAACAGACATTATGTTGTGTAAAAGTCACCATATCATAAAAATGTACAAAATGTAGTCATGACAAATATATTGGCTGTATAAAATTAAATAAACATGTAGAATACTGCCGCTACAATGGCCTGACATAAGTCTCATGTCAGAAAGTGGCGCCAATTAAGAATATTGATCAAAAGTAGGCATTATTTCTGAAATATTTTTTTAGTACAGATAATTCATCTCAGCACAACATGGCATATGTTAGGATACAATGTAAATAAAGTAAAAACGTATTAGAGCGTTAAATTGTACTAGCTACACCATATATACATGTAAATGTTACTAGCCAAATGTCATATTGTATGCCATCATACACAGTTTCGAAATTTTTAAAGTTTGCTTTTTGTATAAATGCAAACCTACATGATGATTGCAACTCAATGATATGCAGAATGCACCGATGTAGATAATAAAAAAGGTATTCATAACGCCTGGCGTATGGCGCAGAATATCGGCACTCATTAAACAGGTAAAAAACAAGTTAACATCACCAGAAACAAAGATGAAAATGAACATGTTAAACATCACATAACCTTACATAAACATCTGGATAGGAGAGAAGTCAAAGATCGAAGAAGTGATTGAAAAGGTCGGGTGAGGACATGGGCAGAGGGCACCATTAGAGTATGAGATAACCGACGGAAATCGCGTGTCATCATTTATCTTACGGAAGGAAACGATCTAGAGGAAGACCGGAGAGATGGTGGAGAGACGAACTAGATGAGTATTGGAAGGGCACAAAATGGCAAAGGATAACAAAATTTAGATTTGGAAATCTATGAACATCTATGGAAATGATGAATGAATGCCTGCTTTGCATCCAGCATGTTTTTTTTTAATCGTACCAAGACGAACAAGTCAAATAATCAAAACTGCTATTTGCTTTTTATGTTAGAATAATTTCGAATACGAACAACTACTAAAACAAACTAGAGAATGTGAAAAATGAAAAGGTACGTAAACATGAAAAATATATTTAGCCATAGATATAGAAAACTTCACGTACGGTCACATGTCTTCGAATCGTTCACAAACACGAAGCCGGTATTACAATGTCCATCGTCGCATTTGTCCGGTCCGTTCACGTCACACTGTCCGCAGTTTGGGTCACACACCGCTACAACAAATAACCCGCATTTACAAACACACTATTTAAACCAGTTGATTTGCACCAAACGAAGTTCAATATGACACATCTTGCAAACAACATCACATGCGTGTGAAATACAAACGTGTATGTTGGAAATATAAAATGTCATCGTAAGAAATAAAAAAAAGATAAAATAACATAGGAATAAAAATGAAATGCAAATATGTTGAACACATTATATATTAGATAGAGATTTATGCGTGATTTAATTCGTGTTTCTAAATAATGATAATATAAACAGTTGCGACTTTGCTGGAATATAAGTCACATGGTATTGTTTCAGCTGTCATACAGTGTATACGAATTATACGATTATAGATAACGTAATCGTCGCCAACGTTGCTATAAAATAATTAAATAATTAGTACAAAAACAGGCAATTCAGACAAACAAAATTCCATTCAGATGTTCTGATATGTTGAGTCTTCTTTTCTTACAAATTGTCTTGCAATAGAAACGATTGCTTTGTTTCAACAGAAATATTAAACGGTATTATGGTCTATAATGATTCACGAACCGGTACAATTCTTCGAATAACCGACGAATTTGTATCCCGCATTACAATGATTATCGTCGCATTTTGCCGGACCATTTGTGTCACACTGGGCACAGTTTGGGTCGCATTCTAACAACAAAAAACATGCACACAAGGAAATAAGCTTGACGGATAAAGTTAAAGCGTCCGAAATATTAAAAATATATATTATAACATGAAACAAAATAACATACTTACCACATAAACGAATACCTACACATGTCTTGACCTGTATACTTCTAACTATTCGACGTCTATACAGAAGGTGATCCTCTTTAAATAGTACGTATACATATAAGCTATTTTGGTATATAGAAATAAAAAACCACTAACGGGCACATGTCTTCGAATTGTTTACGAACACGAAGCCAGTATTACAATGACCATCGTCGCATTTGTCCGGTCCGTTTACGTCACACTGTCCGCAGTTTGGGTCACACACCGCTACAACACATAACACGCATTTGAAAAGACACCATTCATGATTATATTATAATGATACACAGAAGTTCATGTGGGAAATATAAAGATAACGTTATCGTAAAAAGAATCAGAATGTCAACATACAATATGTGTTTACAAAGAAATGCAATTCTGTCGAGCAAGTCTTTTATTAGATGGAATAATACATGATTTAATTCGTGTTTCTAAGCGGGAATACAATTTAACATGGTGATACTTCCAACAAGCAATTCAGACAAAATAATTCTACTCAGATGTTCTGTTTTTAAGAATTGTGTTGTAACATACAAAATTGGTCTATAATGATTCACTAACCGGTACAATTCTTTGAATCACCGACGAAGTTGTATCCCGCATTACAATGATTATCGTCGCATTTTGCCGGACCATTTGTGTCACACTGGTCACAGTTTTTGTCGCATTCTAACAACAAATAACACGCATAGTAAAAGTAAAGCGTCGGAAATATTACAAATATAATCTAAATAACACACATGCCACGTACACGGAAACCCAGATAAGCACAACGTAACATTTTATAGAAAACTTCAAACGTTAACTCAGTCTTTATACGATTGACGGGTAAGATAAATTATACCACATTAGATTTCAGAGCGAAGAATATTTAAGTTTTAGTAGAAATAGCTTGTCATTCTAAACATTCATAGAAAAACAACATAGAAAACGATCATTTTCAAAAGGTACATCTACATTTAAGAATATTTTTGGAACACAGATATGAACAATTCACGAACGGGCACATGTCTTCGAATTGTTGACGAACACGAAGCCAGAATTACAGTGACCATCGTCGCATTTGCCTGGTCCGTTCACGTCACACTGTCCGCAGTTTTGGTCACACACCGCTACAACAAATAACAGGTATTTGTGAAGAATGTTTGTAGAAAAAATAAGTTTGTAGCATTACTAAATTGCACCAAACTAAGTTTAATATTACGCTTTTTGCATTCATGATCACATAGTTGTGCGACATAATTGTTCGTGAGGGAAACATAGAATATTATCATAAAGCCAATCAGAATATTAAAGACAATGTATGAATAAAAAATAAATGCAAACCTATTGAAAAAGTATTATATTAGATGGAGTAATACACGATTTTATTTATCTGTCTAAATAACTCTAATACAAACAGTTAAGCCCTAGCGAGAGCATAACATATATGGCGAACTATACGAAAATTAATGTAATCATGACATTAATGTAATCATGCATCGTCTCTGACGTTGCTGTTCAAAACAATTGCTGTTCAAATCACTTCAATGTCCTAAAAAGGATATTCACCATATAATTCATGATCGTATCTAAGATATTTAAAAGAACAAAAATAAAATGTAACTTCAACAAAGGCGAACCCCTAGGAATCAATATCACTGATTTCACATTCTAACTGTCCGCAGTTTGGGTCACACACCGCTACAACAAATAACCCTCATTTGAAAAGAAAACATTAACCCTAATTACCTTTCGCCACACCGAGATTAATATTAAACTGTTTGCATTCATGATTCTGTTCTTGTGATACATAAAAGAGGTTTATGTGGGAAAGATATAATGTTATCATAAAATAATCAGAATGTCAAAATACAATATATGTATGAAAAGAAATGCAAATCTATCGAACAAGCATTATACTAGATGGAATAATACATTATTAACGTTTTTCTAAGCGGGAATATAAGATACAAGGTGATACCTCAACTGGTATATACAAATGATTATTCTGCATCGTCTCAAACTTTGCAATTAAAAATAATTACTTAATTCGTCCAACGGGCAATTCAGACAAAACAATTCCACTCAGAAGTTCTTCTTTTCTTACAAACTGTGTTGTACATTAAACAACTGCATTGTTTCAACTGAAATATTAAGCGCTGCGGTCATGACACGTGCATCGTTCCAATGTTCCTGGTAAAATCAATTATGTATTTCATTTTTACTACAAAAACACGCAACTCTAACAACTAAGGTGTTTTGGCATCTTCAGTTTTCTTTAGTTATGTTACAATCTGTCTTGTAATATAAACGATTGCGTTGTTTCAACTGGAATATCAAACGGTATTATGGACTACAACGATTCACAAACCTGAACAATTCTTCGAATTACCGACGAAATTGTAGCCATCTCTACAATGATTATCGTCGCATTTTGCCGGTCCATTTATGTCACACCGGTCACAGTTTGGATCGCATTCTAACAATAAATAACACGTTTATAGGCAAATAGACTTGACTGATAACACAGATAAAGCTTCTCAAATACTTTCAACATAACTGAGTTAAATCAAATTAACATAAATGCACAACGTAAACTGTTATGATATATTTCACTCGTTAACTCCGTCTTTGCATGACTGACGGGCTAGTAAAGGTTGACCAAATTTGATTTCAGTGCAAACAATTGTTTGTCTAAACTGTAATTCTTATATATGACCTATCGTTCTAAGCATTCAACATCTATGCAGAAGGTGATCCTTTTTTAAATGACACATCAGACTACATTTTGGAATATAAATATAACAACTTCACGAACGGGCACATGTCTTCGAATTGTTGACGAACACGAAGCCAGTATTACAGTGACCATCGTCGCATTTGTCCGGTCCGTTCACGTCACATTGTCCGCAGTTTGGGTCACACACCGCTACAACAAATAACCCGCATTTGAAAACACAACATATACGCAAATTAACTGTCACCACACCGAGTTTTATATATTACGCATTTAGAATACTTGATTACATTCTTGTGATACACAAATGTTCCTGTGGGAAAGATGTAATGGTTGCGTAAAATCAGACATTTATAAATATAACTATACAAAAATGCAAATTTACTGAAAACATTTGATATTAGATGGAATAATACATTATTTATCTTGTGTTAATAAATAATTATAATACAAGCAGTTAAGCCCTGCGGCAATAGAAATTACATGGTGATAATTTCAACTGATATATACGAATGGTACAATTATCCAATTATTTTTAACGGAATCCACACATCTGCATTGTCTCGAACGTTAGGATTAAAAATAGTTACATTATTCGTAAAACAACAGGCAGTTTGAGTACTCTTTTCTTACAAACTGTCTTGTAAAAGAAAAGATTACGTAGTTTTAACTGGTGTTATGATCTATAAATAATTCACGTACCGGTACAATTCTTCGAATCACTGAGGAAGTTGTAGCCCACTTTACAATGATTAGCATCGCATTTTGCAGGTCCATTTCTGTCACACCGGTCACAGTTTGGGTCGCATTCTAACAAAACATAACACGCTTATAGACAAATAAGCTTGATTGATAACATAGATAAGGCGTCTCAAATATTTGCAATATAGCTGTGGTACAACAAGGTAATACACATACCACGTAAATGAACACCTAAGGTATGTACAACTTAAAATGTTATAACATATTTGATACGTTAACTAATTAGCTGTAATTCTTATATGACGTATCATTCTAAACATTCAAAATCAATACAGAAGGGTACACTTGTAAGACGTACGTATATATATATATATATATATATATATATATATATATATATATATATATATATATATATATATATATATAAGGCTAAATCTGAATATAAATATAACAACTTCACGAACGGGCACATGTCTTCGAATAGTTGACGAACACGAAGCCAGAATTACAGTGACCATAATCGCATTTGTCCGGTCCGTTCACGTTACACTGTCCGCAGTTTTGGTCACACACCGCTACAACAAATAACCCGCATTTACAAACACAACATTTACTCAAATTAACTGTCACCACACCGAGTTTAATATATCGCATTTAGAATGCTTGATTACATTCTTGTGATACACAAATGTTCGTGTGGGAAAGATATAATGGTTGAGTAAAATAAGACATTTTTAAATATACCTATACAAAAATGCAAAACTACTGTAAATATGTGCTATTAGATGGAATAACGCATTATTTAATTCGTGTTATTAAATAATTATACTACAAGCAGTTAAGCCCTGCAATAGAAATTTCATGGTGATAATTTCAACTGATATATACGAATGGTACAATTATACAATTATTGTTACCGGAATCCACACATCTGCATTGTCTCGAACGTTAGGATTAAAAATAGTTACATTATTCGTAAAACAACAGGCAGTTTTGAGTACTCTTTTCTTACAAACTGTCTTGTAAAAGAAAAGATTACGTAGTTTTAACTGGTGTTATGATCTATAAAGAATTCACGAACCGGTACAATTCTTCCAATCACTGACGAAGTTGTAGCCCGCTTTACAATGAGTAGCATCGCATTTTGCAAGTCCATTTGTGTCACACCGGTCACAATTTGGGTCGCATTCTAACATAACATAATACGCATATTGGCAAATAAGCTTGACGGATAACAAAGTAAAGCGTCCGAAATATTTACAATACATCTAAGACTAAGGTGAAACAAAATAACATACACACGTACATGCCTCGTAAACGTAAAGGTAGGTAAGCATAACGTAACATTTCATTGGAAACTTCAAACATTACCTCCGTCTATGTGCGATTGACGCGTAAGAGAACGTATAACAAATGTTACTTCAGAACGAAGGATATTTTAGTCTTAGCAGTGGTACCCGTATTAACTATAATTCCAATAATTCAACAACAGCACAGAAGATGAATATCTTCAAAAGTACGTATACATTTAAGAATATTTTTGGAATATATATATATATATATATATATATATATATATATATATATATATATATATATATATATAACAATTCACGAACGGGCACATGTCTTCGAATTGTTGACGAACACGAAGCCAGTATTGCAATGACCATCGTCGCACTTGCTTGGTCCGTTCATGTCACACTGTCCGCAGTTCGGGTCACACACAGCTACAATAAAAAATAAACCGCATTTGTAAAGACCCATTTTAGTGTAATTACACAAACTAAGCTTAATATTACACTTTTAGCAATCATGATCACATATTTGTGTTCAACAACATTTAAGTGTTGGGAATATACAATGTTATCGTAAAAAGAATCGAAATGTTGGAAAAGTATGTATAAAAACAAATGCATATCTATTGCACAAGTATTACATTAGATGGAATAATACATGATTTAGTTCATGTTTCTAAATCATTCCATAATATAGACGAAAACATCTTTGCGAGAATATCAAAAAATAGTGATATTTCAACTGATGTGCAAATTATACGATTGTTTTTAATGTAACTAAGCCACCTGCATCGTTCTAACGTTGCTATTCACAATAGTTGTGTATTTCCTTTTCAATATACAAACGCGCAACACTGACAACCAATAGTCTCGTCAAGTGTATTGACTTTCTCAGTTTAATCTATCTTGAAATATAAATGATTGCGTTGTTTCAACTGCAATATTAAACGGTGTTATGGTTTGTAATGATTCACGAACCAGAACAATTCTTCGAATCACCGACGAAGTTGTAGCCATCTCTACAATGGTTATCGTCGCATTTTGACGGTCCATTTCTGTCACACCGGTCACAGTTTGGGTCGCATTCTAACAATACATAACACACTTATAGACAAATAAGCTTGATTTATAACTTAGATAAGGCGTCTCAAATATTTGCAATATAGCTGTGGTAAAACAAAGTAACATACATACCAGGTAAAGGAAAACCTAGGTATGTACAACGTAAAATGTTATAAAACATTTCATACGTTAACTAATTAGCTGTAATTCTTATATGACCTATCATTCTAAGCATTCAATATGAATACAGAAGGTGATACACTTTAAAACGTACGTATACATATCATGCTACATTTTGGAATATAGATATAGCAACTTCACGAACGGGCACATGTCTTCGAATTGTTGACGAACACGAAGCCAGTATTACAGTGACCATCGTCGCATTTGTCCGGTCCGTTCACGTCACAGTGTCCGCAATTTTGGTCACACACCGCTACAACAAATAACACATAATTGAAAAGACAACATTTACTCAAATTAACTGTCACCACACCGAGTTTTATATATTACGCATTTAGAATGCTTGATTACATTCTTGTGATACACAAATGTTCATGTGGGAAAGATGTAATGGTAGCTTAAAATCAGACATTTATAAATATATATATATATATATATATATATATATATATATACAAAAATGCAAATTTACTGAAACCTTTTGATACTAGATGGAATAATACATTATTTAACTCGTGTTAATAAATAATTATAATACAAGCAGTTATGCCCTGCGGCAATATTAATTACATGGTGCTAATTTCAACTGATATATACGAATAGTACAATTATCCAATTATTGTTAACGGAATCCACACATCTGCATTGTCTCCAACGTTAGGATTAAAAATATTGACATAATTCGTAAAACAACAGGCTGTTTTGAGTACACTTATCTTGTCTTGTAAAATAAAAGACTACGTAATTTTAACTGGCTATAAATAATTCACGAACCGGTACAATTCTTCAAATCACTGAGGAAGTTGTAGCCCACTTTACAATGAGTAGCATCACATTTTGCAGGTCCATTTGTGTCACACCGGTCACAATTTGGGTCGCATTCTAACAATAAATAACACACTTATAGGCAAATAAGCTGGAGTGATTATATAGGCAATGCTTCTCAAGTACGTTCAACATAGCTGAGGGAATACAATGTAAATAATGTGTCACGTAAACTTAAAACTAAATATCCACAACTGACGATAAGTACGCTTTTGTATGATTGACGCGCTAGAAAAGTTTAATTTCAGAGCGAAGTTTTGCTTTGAGTAAACAGTAATTCTTATATGAGCGGTATCATTCAAACTAGTCAACGTCTATACAGAAGGTGATCCTCTTTAAATAGTACGTATACATGTCAGTTATTTTGGTATATAGAAATGAAATAAACTACTAACGGGCACATGTCTTCGAATTGTTGACGAACACGAAGCCAGTATTACAGTGACCATCGTCGCATTTGTCCGGTCCGTTCACGTCACAGTGTCCGCAATTTTGGTCACACACCGCTACAACAAATAACACATAATTGAAAAAACAACATTTACGCAAATTAACTCTCACCACACCGCAGTTTATTATTTCGCATTTAGAAAACTTGATTACTTTCTTGTGATACACAAATATTCGTGTAGGAAAGATGTAATGTAATGGTTTCATAATAATCAGACATTTCAAAACATATCTAAACAAAAATGTAAATCTACTGAACACATTTTAAAGTACATGGAATAAAACATTATTTAAGTCGTGTTCTTAGTTACTTATAATACATGCAGTTAATCCTTGCGGCAATAGAAACATCATGTATATATTTTCAACTGATATATACGAATGGTACAATTATCCAATTATTGTTAACGGAATCCACACATCTGCATTTTCGCACACGTTCTGATTTAAGAATAATTACATAATTCGTAAAACAACAGGTATTTAAGAAACACAATTCCTACTCTGATGTTCTACAGTTTTGAGTACTCTTTTCTTACAAACTGTCTTGTAAAAGAAAAGATTACGTAGTTTTAACTGGTGTTATGATCTATAAAGAATTCACGAACCGGTACAATTCTTCGAATCACTGACGAAGTTGTAGCCCACTTTACAATGAGTAGCATCGCATTTTGCAGGTCCATTTGTGTCACACCGGTCACAGTTTGGGTCGCATTCTAACAACAAGTAACACACTTTTAGACAAATAAGCTTGATTGATAACACATATAAGGCTTCTCAAATACTTGCAATATAGCTGTGGTAAAACAAAGTAATATACATACCACGTAAATGAACACCTATGTATGTACAACTTAAAATGTTATAAAACATTTCATACGTTAACTAATTAGCTGTAATTCTTATATGACCTATCATTCTACATTCAATATGAATACAGAAGGTGATACACTTTAAAATAGATATATATATCTACATTTTAATATAGATATACAATTAGAAGGCACATGTCTTCGAATTGTTGACGAACACGAAGAGTATTACAATGTCCACGCGCATTTGTCCGGTCCGTTCACGTCACAGTGTCCGCAATTTTGGTCACACACCGCTACAACAAATAACACATTTGAAAAGACACATTTTAATTAATTCACCACACCGAGTTTAATATTACGCATTTAGAATGTTGATTACATTTTGTGATAACAAATTTCGTGTGGGAAAGATATAATGGTACTTAAAATCAGACATTTAAAATATATATATATATATATATATATATATTATATTATATAATAATATTATATATATATATATAAATCAAATTACTAAACCTTTTGATAAGATGGAATAATACATATTTAACTGTTTAATAAATAATTATAATACAAGCAAGCCCCGGCATATTAAACGGTGCTATTCAAAATATTAGTTTATTTATTTTCGATCCACAATCGCGCCCAACTGATAAAAATAGTTTTAAAAACAGGTGTTTTGAGTACACTTATCTGTCTTGAAAATAAAAGACTACGTTTTTAACTGCTATAAAAATTCACGAACCGGTACAATTCTTCGAATCACTGAGGAAGTTGTAGCCACTTAAAGGCATCCATTTTGCGGTCCATTTGTGTCACACCGGTCACAATTTGGGTCGCATTCTAACAAAATAACACACTTATAGGCAAATAAGCTGAGTGATAATACAATGCTTCTCAAGTACTTCAACATAGCTGAGGGAATACAATGTAAAATGTCACGTAAATTAAAACTAAATATCCACAACTTAAAATGTTGACGCGCTAGAAAAGTTTGATTTCAGAGCGATGTTTTGCTTTGAGTAAACAGTAATTCTTATATGACCGGTATCATTCAAACTATTCAACGTCTATACAGAAGGTGATCCTCTTTAAAAGTACGTATACATGTCAGTTATTTTGGTATATAGAATAAAATAAACTACTAACGGGCACATGTCTTCGAATTGTTGACGAACACGAAGCCAGTATTACAGTGACCATCGTCGCATTTGTCCGGTCCGTTCACGTCACAGTGTCCGCAATTTTGGTCACACACCGCTACAACAAATAACACATAATTGAAAAAACAACATTTACGCAAATTAACTCTCACCACACCGAGTTTATTATTTCGCATTTAGAAAACTTGATTACATTCTTGTGATACACAAATATTCGTGTAGGAAAGATGAAATGTAATGGTTTCATAATAATCAGACATTTCAAAACATATCTATACAAAAATGTAAATCTACTGAACATATTTTATATTACATGGAATAATACATTATTTAAGTCGTGTTCTTAAATACTTATAATACATGCAGTTAATCCTTGCGGCAATGTAAATTACATGTATATATTTTCAACTGATATGTACGAATGGTACAATTATCAAATTATTGTTAACGGAATCCACACATCTTCATTTTCGCACACGTTCGGATTTAAAAATAATTACATCATTCGTAAAACAACAGGTATTTAAGAAACACAATTCCTACTCTGATGTTCTGCAGTTTTGAGTATTTTTTTCTTACAAACTGTCTTGTAAAAGAAAAGATTACGTAGTTTTAACTGGTGTTATGATCTATAAAGAATTCACGAACCGGTACAATTCTTCGTATCACTGACGAAGTTGTAGCCCACTTTACAATGAGTAGCATCGCATTTTGCAGGTCCATTTGTGTCACACCGGTCACAATTTGGGTCGCATTCTAACAAAACATAACACGCATATTGGCAAATAAGCTTGTTGATAACAATAAAGGCTTCTCAAAACTTGCAATATAGCTGGTAAACAAAGTAATAACATACCAAAATAAATGACCCCTATGTATTGTAAACTTAAAATGTTATAAAATTTCTAGTTACTATTACTTAATTCTTATATGACCTATCTTCTAAACATTAATATGAATAAAATATACATTTAAAATATATAATATATTAATTTTGAATATAATATAACAATTCACGAACGGGCACATGTCTTCGAATTGTTGACGAACACGAAGCCAGTATTCATGCCATCGTCGCATTTGTCGGTCCGTTCAGTCACATGTCCGCAATTTTGGTCACACACCGCTACAAAAATAACCATTTGAAAAGACACATTTTAATTAATTCACAACCAGTTAATATTACCTTTAGAATGTTGATTACATTTTGTGTAACAAATTTCGTGTGGGAAAGATAAATGTTAAACGTTTTAAATAATAAATTTAAAATATTATAAAAACAAATGCAATTAACATTAGATGGAATAATACATTATTTAATGTTTTAAATATTTAATAAACATTATCCTTGCGGAATATAATTAATGTCTATTTCAACTGATTTCAATATACAATTATATTATTGTAACGAACCCACCTGCATTGTTCAACGTTGGATTAAAAATATTACATAATCGAAAACAACAAAACTGTTTTGATTCATTATCTTCTTGAAAATAAAAGATTCGTTTTTAACTGCTATAAAGAATTCACGAACCGGACAATTCTTCAATCACGAGAAGTTGTAGCCACTTTACAATGGTACTCCATTTTGCGGTCCATTTTGTCACACCGGTCACAATTTGGGTCGCATTCTAACAAAAATAACACACTTATAGGCAAATAAGCTTGATTGATAAAAATGTTCTAAATACTTCAAATAGCTGAGGGAAACAAAGTAAATAATCACGTAAATAAAACTAAATTCAAAACTTAAAATGTTATAAAAATTTCAACGTTTCTTTAGCGTAATTCTTATATGACCTATCATTCAAACATTCAATTATACAGAAGGTGATCCTTTAAAAGTACGTATAATTCATTATTTTGGTATATAGAAAAATAAACTACAACGGGCACATGTCTTCGAATTGTTGACGAACACGAAGCCAGTATTACAGTGACCATCGTCGCATTTGTCCGGTCCGTTCACGTCACATGTCCGCAATTTTGGTCACACACCGCTACAACAAATAAACATAATTGAAAAACAACATTTACCAAATTAACTTCACCACACCGAGTTTATTATTCGCATTTAGAACTTGATTACATTCTTGTGATACACAAATTTCGTGTGGAAAGATATAATGGTTATAAAATCAGACATTTAAAAATATTATACAAAAATGAAATTACTGAAATTTTATATAATGGAATAATACATTATTTAATCGTGTTTTAAATATTATAATAAGCAGTTATCCTTGCGGCAATATAAATTACATGTTAATTTCAACTGATATTACGAATGTACAATTATCCAATTATTGTTAACGGAATCCACACATCTGCATTTTCCAACGTTGGATTAAAAATATTACATAATTCGTAAAACAACAGGCCCCCGTTTTGAGTTTTACTTTCTTGTCTTGTAAAAAAAAGATTACGTAATTTTAACTGGCTATAAAGAATTCACGAACCGGTACAATTCTTCGAATCACTGAGAAGTTGTAGCCCACTTTACAATGAGTAGCTCCATTTTGCAGGTCCATTTGTGTCACACCGGTCACAATTTGGGTCGCATTCTAACAAAATAACACACTTATAGGCAAATAAGCTTGATTATAACAATGCTTCTCAAATACTTCAAATAGCTGGGAAACAAAGTAAAACATACCAAAATAAATACCACCTAGTATTTGTAAACTTAAAATTTATAAACATTTTCTTAATAAACGTAATTCTTATATGACCTATCATTCAAACATTCAATTATACAGAAGGTGATCCTTTAAAAGTACGTATAATTCATTATTTTGGATATAGATAAAAACTACAACGGGCACATGTCTTCGAATTGTTGACGAACACGAAGCCAGTATTACAATGACCATCGTCGCATTTGTCCGGTCCGTTCACGTCACATGTCCGCAATTTTGGTCACACACCGCTACAACAAATAACACATAATTGAAAAACAACATTTACCAAATTAACTTCACCACACCGAGTTTATTATTCGCATTTAGAAACTTGATTACATTCTTGTGATACACAAATTTCGTGTGGGAAAGATAAATGTAATGGTTTATAAAATAACATTTAAAAATATTATAAAAAATGTAAATCTACTGAACTTTTGATATAATGGAATAATACATTATTTAATCGTGTTTAAATATTATAATACAAGCAGTTATCCTTGCGGCAATTAATTACATGTTAATTTCAACTGATATTACGAATAGTACAATTATCCAATTATTGTTAACGGATCCACACATCTCATTTTCCAACGTTGGATTAAAAATATTACATATTCGTAAAACAACAGGCTGTTTTGAGTACCTTAACTGTCTTGTAAAAAAAAGATAGTATTTTAACTGGTATAAAGAATTCACGAACCGGTACAATTCTTCGAATCACTGAGGAAGTTGTAGCCCACTTTACAATGAGTAGCATCCATTTTGCAGGTCCATTTGTGTCACACCGGTCACAATTTGGGTCGCATTCTAACAAAAATAACACCTATGGCAAATAAGCTTGGGATAAAGTAAAGCTCCAAATATTCAACATAGCTAGGGAAACAATAACAACACGTAACTTAAACTAAATATCCACAACTATGAAACCTTTGTATGATTGACGCGTAAAAAGTTAAATTTCAGACGAAGTTTTGCTTTGTAAACTAATTCTTATAGACCGGTATCTTCAAAATTCATTAATAAGAATATCTTTTAAAATACTATAATATATTATTTTGGTATATAGAAATAAAATAAACTACTAACGGGCACATGTCTTCGAATTGTTGACGAACACGAAGCCAGTATTACAGTGACCATCGTCGCATTTGTCCGGTCCGTTCACGTCACAGTGTCCGCAATTTTGGTCACACACCGCTACAACAAATAACACATAATTGAAAAGACAACATTTACTCAAATTAACTTCACCACACCGAGTTTATATATTACGCATTTAGAAACTTGATTACATTCTTGTGATACACAAATTTCGTGTGGGAAAGATATTAATGGTTTCAGTAATAATCAGACATTTAAAAATATTATACAAAAATGCAAATTACTGAACAATTTTATATTAGATGGAATAATACATTATTTAAGTCGTGTTCTAAATATTATAATACAAGCAGTTAATCCTTGCGGCAATATAAATTACATGTCATAATTTCAACTGATATTACGAATAGTACAATTATCAAATTATTGTTAACGGAATCCACACATCTGCATTGTTCGCAACGTTGGATTAAAAATATTGACATATTCGTAAAACAACAGTGAAACACAATTCTACTCGTGTTTGAGTTTTAGATTTTATCTAAAAGTCTTGTAAAAAAAAGATTACGTAGTTTTAACGGTGTTATGTCTATAAAGAATTCACGAACCGGTACAATTCTTCGAATCACTGACGAAGTTGTAGCCCACTTTACAATGAGTAGCATCGCATTTTGCAGGTCCATTTGTGTCACACCGGTCACAATTTGGGTCGCATTCTAACAAAAATAACACACTTATAGGCAAATAAGCTTGATTGATAACAAAGTTAAAGCGTTCAAATACTGAAATACATTAACAAGGTGAAACAAAATAAATACACTACGTAATGCCTGTAAACGTAAAGGTAGAGTAGTACAGTAACATTTCATTGGAACTTCAAATATGACCTCCGTCTATGTGCGATTGACGCGTAAGAGAACGTATAACAAATGTTACTTCAGAACGAAGGATATTTTAGCTTACGTTACCCGTATTAACTATAATTCTAATAATTGACAAACACGAATGATCCTTCAAAAGTACGTATACAAAATATTTTGAATATATATAAATATATATATATATATATATATATATATATATATATAATATATATATATATATATAAACAATTCACGAACGGGCACATGTCTTCGAATTGTTGACGAACACGAAGCCAGTATTGCAGTGACCATCGTCGCACTTGCTTGGTCCGTTCATGTCACACTGTCCGCAGTTCGGGTCACACACAGCTACAATAAAAAATAAACCGCATTTGTAAAGACACATTTTAGTGTAATTACACAAACTAAGCTTAATATTACACTTTTAGCAATGATGATCACATATTTGTGTTCAACAACATTTACGTGTGGGGAAGATACAATGTTATCGTAAAATGAATCGAAATGTTGGAAAAGTATGTATAAAAACAAATGCCTATCTATGAACAAGTTTACATTAGATGGAATAATACATTATTTAGTTTATGTTTCTAAATCATTCCCTAACATAAACAATTACATCTTTGCGAGAATATCAAATAAATAGTCATATTTCAACTGATTTGCAAATTATACGATTATTTTTAATGTAACCAAGCCACCTGCATCGTTCGAACGTTGCTATTCAAAATATTTGTTTATTTACTTTTCAATACACAAACGCGCAAAACTGACAACCAATAGTCTACTCAGGTGTATTGACTTTCTCAGTTTAATCTATCTTGAAATATAAATGATTGCGTTGTTTCAACTGCAATATTAAACGGTGTTATGGTTTGTAATGATTCACGAACCGGAACAATTCTTCGAATCACCGACGAAGTTGTAGCCATCTCTACAATGGGTATCGTCGCATTTTGACGGTCCATTTCTGTCACACCGGTCACAGTTTGGGTCGCATTCTAACAACAAGTAACACACTTATAGACAAATAAGCTTGATTGATAACACATATAAGGCTTCTCAAATACTTGCAATATAGCTGTGGTAAAACAAAGTAATATACATACCACGTAAATGAACACCTATGTATGTACAACTTAAAATGTTATAAAACATTTCATACGTTAACTAATTAGCTGTAATTCTTATATGACCTATCATTCTAAACATTCAATATGAATACAGAAGGTGATACACTTTAAAACGTACGTATATATATCATACTACATTTTGGAATATAGATATAGCAACTTCACGAACGGGCACATGTCTTCGAATTGTTGACGAACACGAAGCCAGTATTACAATGTCCATCGTCGCATTTGTCCGGTCCGTTCACGTCACAGTGTCCGCAATTTTGGTCACACACCGCTACAACAAATAACACATAATTGAAAAGACAACATTTACTCAAATTAACTGTCACCACACCGAGTTTTATATATTACGCATTTAGAATACTTGATTACATTCTTATGATACGCAAATGTTCGTGTGGGAAAGATATAATGGTTGAGTAAAATCAGACATTTATAAATTATATATATACAAAAATGCAAATTTACTGAAAACTTTTGATACTAGATGGAATAATACATTATTTAACTCGTGTTAATAAATAATTATAATACAAGCAGTTATGCCCTGCGGCAATATTAATTACATGGTGCTAATTTCAACTGATATATACGAATAGTACAATTATCCAATTATTGTTAACGGAGTCCACACATCTGCATTGTCTCCAACGTTAGGATTAAAAATATTGACATAATTCGTAAAACAACAGGCTGTTTTGAGTACACTTATCTTGTCTTGTAAAATAAAAGACTACGTAATTTTAACTGGCTATAAAGAATTCACGAACCGGTACAATTCTTCGAATCACTGAGGAAGTTGTAGCCCACTTTACAATGAGTAGCATCACATTTTGCAGGTCCATTTGTGTCACACCGGTCACAATTTGGGTCGCATTCTAACAATAAATAACACGCTTATAGGCAAATGAGCTTGGGTGATAATATAGGCAAGGCTTCTCAAATACGTTCAACATAGCTGAGGGAAAACAAAGTAACCAATTTGTAACGCAAACTTAAAACTACGTATCGACAACCTTAAATTTTATGAAGTATGTTTGACGTTAACTACGTTTTTGTCTGATTGACGCTCTAGAAACATTTGAATTCAGAGCAAAGTTTTGCTTGGAGTAAACAGTAATTCTTATATGACCGGTATCATTCAAACTAGTCAACGTCTATACAGAAGGTGATCCTCTTTAAATAGTACGTATACATGTCAGTTATTTTGGTATATAGAAATGAAATAAACTACTAACGGGCACATGTGTTCGAATTGTTGACGAACACGAAGCCAGTATTACAGTGACCATCGTCGCATTTATCCGGTCCGTTCACGTCACACTGTCCGCAGTTTGGGTCACAAACCGCTACAACAAATAACACGTAATTGAAAAGACAACATTTACGCAAATTAACTGTCAACACACCGAGTTTAATATATGGCATTTAGAATACTTGATTACATTCTTGTGATACACCAATGTTCTTTTTGGAAAGATATAATGGTTGAGTAAAATTAGACATTTATAAATATACCTCTACAGAAATGCAAATCTACTGAAAATATTTGATATTCGATGGAATAATGCATTATTTAACTCGTGTTATTAAATAATTATAATACAAGCAGTTAAGCCCTGCGGCAATAAAAATTACATGGTGATAATTTCAACTGATATATACGAATGGTACAATTATCCAATTATTGTTAACGGAATCCACACATCTGTATTTTCGCACACGTTCGGATTTAAAAATAATTACATCATTCGTAAAACAACAGGTATTTAAGAAACACAATTCCTACTCTGATATTCTGCAGTTTTGAGTACTCTTTTCTTACAAACTGTCTTGTAAAAGAGAAGATTACGTAGTTTTAACTGGTGTTATGATCTATAAAGAATTCACGAACCGGTACAATTCTTCGAAACACTGACGTAGTTGTAGCCCACTTTACAATGAGTAGCATCGCATTTTGCAGGTCCGTTTGTGTCACACCGGTCACAATATGGGTCGCATTCTAACAAAACATAACACGCATATTGGCAAATAAGCTTGACGGATAACAAAGTAAAGCGTCCGAAATATTTACAATACATCTAAGGTGAAACAAAATAACATACATGCCTCGTAAACGTAAAGCTAGGTAGACATTTTATTTCAGAACGAAGGATATTTTAGTCTTAACCCGTATGAAATATAATTCTAATAATTTAACAACAACATAGAAGGCGAATCTCTTCAAACGGTATATATATACATTTAAGAATAAATTTAGAATATAGATATAAACAAATCACGAACGGGCACATGTCTTCGAATTGTTGACGAACACGAAGCCAGTATTGCAGTGACCATCGTCGCACTTGCTTGGTCCGTTCAT
Organism: Ridgeia piscesae; assembly: GCA_025642075.2. NCBI lineage: Eukaryota > Metazoa > Annelida > Polychaeta > Sabellida > Siboglinidae > Ridgeia > Ridgeia piscesae. Next base: position 54,322 of record JAODUO010000644.1, read on the forward strand.
GTCACACTGTCCGCAGTTCGGGTCACACAGAGCTACAATATAAAATAAACCGCAATTGTAAACAAACATTTTAGCATTCATGATCACATACTTGTGTTAAGCTACATTTTCGTATGTGAAAGATTCAATGTTATCGTAAAAGAATCGAAATGTTAAAAAAGTTTGTATACAAACAAAAGCACATCTTTTGAAAAAGTTTTATATTAGATAGAATAATACATGATTTAATTCATGTTTCTAAATCATTCCCTAACCTAATATAAACAATTACATCTTTGAGAGAATATCAAATAAATGGTCATATTTCAACTGATTTGGAAATTATATGATTATTTTTAATGTAATCAAGCCACCTGCATCGTTCCAACGTTGCTATTCAAAATAGTTGTGTATTTCCTTTTCAATAGACAAACGCGCAAAACTGACAACCAATAGTCTACTCAGGTGTAATGACTTTCTCAGTTTAATCTATCTTGAAATATAAATGATTGCGTTGTTTCAACTGCAATATTAAACGGTGTTATGGTTTGTAATGATTCACGAACCGGAACAATTCTTCGAATCACCGACGAAGTTGTAGCCATCTCTACAATGGTTATCGTCGCATTTTGACGGTCCATTTCTGTCACACCGGTCACAGTTTGGGTCGCATTCTAACAATAAATAACACACTTACATGTAGACAAATGAGCTTGATTGATAACATAGGCTTCTCAAATACTTGAATATAGCTGTGGTAAAACAAAGTAACATACATACCACATCCTCTTTAAAAGGTATGTATACATATCAACCATATTGGTATATAGAACAAATAAAAAATCACGAACGGGCACATGTCTTCGAATTGTTGACGAACACGAAGCCGATATTACAATGACCATCGTCGCATTTGTCCGGACCGTTCACGTCACACTGTCCGCAGTTTTGGTCACACACCGCTACAACAAATAACCGCATTTGTAAAGAAAATGTTACGTTAATTAACTTGCAGCAATATAAGCTTGATATTACGCTTTTAGCATTCATGATCGCACACTTATATTAAACAAAATGTTAGTGTGGGGAAGATAGAATGCTATCTTAAAGAAAATCCGGATAATAAAACAAATTATGTATAACAAAAATGGAAATCTATTGAACAATTCTTATATTATATAGAGTAATACATGGTTTAATTCGCCTTTCTCAATAAGTATAATATCAACAAGTAGGCCCTTGCGAGAATATAAACTATATGGTGATATTTCAACTGATGTTGCGAATTATACGATTGTAGTTAATGTAATCTTGACCCCTGCATCGTGTCCAACGTTATTATTCAAAATAATTATGTATTTCATGCAAAAACAAGCAATTTAGGCAGGTAAATTTCCACGCACATATTTTTGCGTTTTCATTCTACCTTTTTATGTTACCAACTGTCTTGTAATAATATAAACGATTGCGTTGTTTCATTGCTAAAATTATTACACGATGTTATGATATATTAAGAATTCACGAACCGAAGTTGTAGCCATCTTTACAATGATTAGGGTCGCATTTTGCCGGTCCATTTGTGTCACATCGCTCACAATTTTGATCGCATTCTAACAATAAATACCTCGCATATCAACAAATAACCTTGACGGATAACAAAGGCAAGGGTGTCTGGTATATTTACAATATATCTGTGAAGGCAAGACAATAACATATATGCCACGTAAAATAAACCTAGGTAGGAATAAATAACAATATTTCATACATTAACTGTCTTTGCATGATTGCTGCGTAACATTATCTAGATGTATTTTTATTTCAGAACGAATGAATATTTAGTCTTATCAGTAATGGTTCTAGAGATGAAGATTCAACAACAGTACCGAAGCGGGTCCCCTTGAAAAGATTCGTACACATATAAGAATATTCCTGGAATATACATATAAGCAATTTACGAACGGGCACATGTATTCGAATTGTTGACGAACACGAATCCAGTATTACAGTGACCACCGTCGCATTTGCCGGGTCCGTTCACGTCACACTGTCCGCAGTTTGGGTCACACACCTCTGCAACAAAATGAATAACCTGCGTTTGTAAGGGTAACATTTCCTATTGTTAACATGCACCAAAGTATGTTTAGGCCCCTACTATTACGTACGCTTTTTGCATTCATGATCACATACTGGTGCTACAAGACATTCATGCGGGAAAGATAATGACGTATAGGGTATCAGAAAGGTAAACTGCCATGCATGAATAAAAATAAATGCAAATCCATTGAAAACGGGTTATATTACATGGAATTGTGGATTTTGTTATAAACACGGGAATATGAATTACAGGGTGATATTTCAACTTATACGTAGATGTTGTTACTCTGTGGCGACCAGCAGCTGAGTGCTCGTCGTTATATTTATAGTATTATTCTGCCTATTTTGTGGTCGCCGTATCTATATTTCAGTGTGAGTTTGTGAATGAGTGAGAGGTGCAGTGAACGACAGCAAGTATCCGATTCTTGAACTTGTTATTGTGCTATTTACTTTAATTTAAATGTACTACGCCCACCAAGGAAACGCCGATCATGACGGCAGTGAGTATTTACTGGCTTTAAACAACCGTGTACATCATGACTTTAATATTTAATATAGACTTTCCGCATTGCTTGTCGAGAAACAACACCAAACCGTTACGTAAGCGAAGACGGAAGGGCGGTGAGCGACGAAGGCTACGAAAAATGAAACACAAGCTCTCTTTGCCGTTTATGATCTTGGCAATGTCCGGTCTCTGAAAGACCTTAACATGTACGAACTACGTGCCAACGCAACCTTTCTAAATAACTTTAGAGATGCTAGCCACATGGCCTTCACCGACACTTGGTTCGACTAAAATGTCGGCGATCGTGGGACGCTCATCAAGGGATTTGGATGCCCCATCCGGCTTAATAACGACAAGAAGGTGACAGCAAAGGAGAAAGATGAGGGTGTTTGTTTATAAGTCAACGAGCGTTGGTGCAAGATTGTCATTGTGCGTGAGCAACTCTGCACCCTGGACATTGAACTGTTGTCAGTCAAATAATTATATAACTCATATAACAACACGAAATGCAAACAACCAATGTTCCTCTGAGGTGTTATAACGCTTTGAATATTTTTTTTCTAATGAATTCACGAACCGATACAATTCTTCGAATCACCGACGAAGTTGTAGCCAGCATTACAATGGTCATCGTCGCATTTTGCGGGTCCGTTTGTGTCACAGCGTTCACAATTTGGGTCGCATTCTAACAACACATGCATGCAAGCATATAGACTTTACGAATACGCTTCTGGAATATTTGCAATATATTACAGTAAAAAAGCAATAAAATACAAGCCACGTAAAAGTAATCCTTTGTATCCACAAGTTAAAATGTTATGGAGAACTGTATACTTTGCATGATTGACGCGTATGATAACATAGACCTACCTTAATTTCAGAAAGAAGGATTTTTTTTAAGAATTAGAAATATGAAACATATCATTATAAACATTAAACAAAAGCACAACATTTATGGATATATCTAAAAATTGTTTTGGAATATAAATATAAAAAGTTCACGAACGGACACATGTCTTCGAATTGTTGACGAACACGAAGCCAGTATTACAGTGACCATCATCGCATTTTCTTGGTCCGTTCACGTCACACTGCAGGCAGTTTTGGTCACACACCGCTGCAATACATTTGATTATTATAGTATACTTTCACAAAATGTAGCTAATTACGCTCTACCACAATACAGTTAATATTGCAAAGTTTGCTGTTCGTTTCACGAACATTCGCTACTTATTACAATACATGTCGTCGCATGTTGCTGGTTGCTTCTTGCACAGTTTGTACAGTTCGGGCCACATTCTGCTGCAGAGACGATTTATATTGCAAAAATGCAGCGTTTGTTTGGATGTACTAGGCAATTTAGAATATTTTATTAAAATACAATTATAGATATCCATATATTATATATTCATACATTACACCATTATGTGGCTGAGACAAATGCAAAATGTGTGTTATACTAACGTATGTCAGCATGAAACGCTTGGCATATCTGAAACATACTCTTCTAAATTCGTTATTAATTTATTATTTGAAGGTTTGAATACGCCTCAAAGGAAACTTTATACTGTGTTTTCTTTGTATTACAAATACAAACAAATTATTGTTAACGTGCCTTATTTGTAAGTATAATGATTTTTGTTTGTTATGATAAGTATAATAAATCCACAAACCAGCACACGTGTTTGTATCACTAACGAAATTGTAGCCAATATTGCAATGAGTATCGTCGCATTTCCCTGGACCGTTCATAAAACATTGTTCACAATTCGGATAACATACCGCTGCAACAAATACAACTCGTCTTAGCATTGTATGTTTCCCCGCACACTTGCAGGTTGCTTCACCTACGTACTCGGTGGGACGTTACGGACTGATTGCATTACACAATTACAGGGTATTACACAATATGATTTGCAATCATCAACATTATACCGTTATTGTAGTTACCAAATGAAACATGCAAAATAATATGGAATGTATAGTGAAGATAAACCGCAGTTGCGAAGCATATGTGGTAGAATAAATAAAACTTGATGTTTCATTCTTATATAAACACGTAAACAGCTTAAACAATTTTGTATTGCGTTCTTGGTTAACAGTTCACGGGACTACGAGGCTATTGCGCTGTTCTGACGACTATGGAGCCACTTTTTGTATTTCCGTTGCTGTTGTTAACATAATAAAAACAAATTCAATAATTCAATGCTCTTTTTGTGAAGTGGCTTATTATAGAAACATATGATTTAATTATTATAATTATTATTTCGTATAACACAATGCCGTACCGATACACGTTTGCGTTTCATTGGCGAAGGCATACCCATCGTTACAATGACCATCATCACAGTGACCAGCCCCGTTTCTTGGACACTTTGCACAGTTCGGGTCACACACCACTGCACGAAATAACACATATATTAAGATTTAGTATTTATGCCGAAAACATGTTACTTCAGGAAAGAGCGTTATACCTAATCTAGCACCTCATGGTCTGCAAGTAAATATTTAATCATGGATTGTTATTATTTCCAATCAGGCTGGTTCTATGCTTTCTGTTCACGTTGTATCTTTTTGCAGTTTCAGGGCTGATGTTAAATTTGAGCTTTTAGTAGATACGTTATCAGTTATTAGTAAGCAACACTGACCTGACGATGAGTTGCCAAAATGTGGCCAGGCGTTCGGGTTCTTGGCTGTAGCAGAAGATACACACACTAAGTGCATTATAGATACGGTGGTGGTGGTGGTGGTGGTGGTGGTGGTGGTGGTGGTGGTGGTGGTGGTGGTGGTGGTGGTGGTGGTGGTGGTGGTGGTGGTGGTGGGGTGGTGGTGGTTTTGGTGTTGATAGTGGTGTTGGTGTTGATGGTGGCGGCGGTGGTGGTTGTGGTGGTGTTTGTTCATGTGCACGTGTGCACATATGCATGCCTACATGCCTACATACGTGCATGCCTACATGTGTACATGTGTGCATGTGTACATGTGAGCATGTGTACATGTGTGCATGTGGGCATGTGTGCATGTGTACATGTGAACATGTGTACATGTGTGCATATGTACATGTGTGCATGTTTACATGTGAGCATGTGTGCATGTGTGCACGTGTGCATGTGTGCATGTGTGCATGTGTGCATGTGTGCATGTGTGCATGTGTGCATGTGTGCATGTGTGCATGTGTGCATGTGTGCATGTGTGCATGTGTGCATGTGTGCATGTGTGCATGTGTGCATGTGTGCATGTGTGCATGTGTGCATGTGTGCATGTGTGCATGTGTGCATGTGTGCATGTGTGCATGTGTGCGTGTGTGCATATATACATATGAGCATATGTACATGTGAGCATGTGTACATGTGAGCATGTGTACATGTGTGCATGTGTGCATGTGTACATGTGTACATGTGTACATGTGTACATGTGTACATGTGTGCATGTGTATATGTGTGCATGTGTGCATGTGTACATGTGTGCATGTGTGCATGTGTGCATGTGTGCACGTGTGCACGTGTGCACGTGTGCACGTGTGCACGTGTGCACGTGTGCACGTGTGCACGTGTGCACGTGTGCACGTGTGCACGTGTGCACGGGGTACAACTGTATAAATCGTCAACAAGGATACGTATCAGCAACACGCGGCACATTGACGATGTTAATACGCATTCTTTATTCTTCAGGCGTCCAACAATTTAAAGAATTCTAGTGATTAATCCATTTCAATGTGTACCTTTGTGAGGGTATGTATATTAAAATATGGTAAATGTTTACAAAACATAACTTCTTTCTGAAATAAAACATGCTATCTGACATCGCTGTATTCATCATTGTTATCATGCGATATAAATGAAGATTTTATGAGGGAAATCAAGCAACAACAAGTGCATGTACAGTTTGATCGTCCTTTGACGCATCAGTCACGTCAGATAATAACCGCACATACAGTGAATACCCGTCTGTGGTGATAATACTGAGTGTGGAAGCAGAGGTCCGTCATAATGACGAAATATAGCCGTGACCTACTTATATATATATATATATATATATATATATATATATATATATATATATATATTATATCTACGACACAACATATTCGTTTTCAGATACGATGCAATAACTTGCGTCACGTCGCAGTTGGAATTATGTCGGGTCGCTAAATCGTTAAATCCACCCATCCAGTGTAAGGTCTCACCGACACGCAACATTTACGTTGTCCCAGCAAGTTAATCCCGGCCACCAAGTTCGAGTTCCGCCGTAAGATTATTCACATTAGCATCCCAGCTAACACATATTCGTTGGGGTAACTTTATGAAATGGTGACAATTTGCAATTGACCGTATACTTATAATTAATACTGCCATTGTGCCTACATCATACCAACCGGTGTAATATAAACGAAACATGGCATATCAGGAACGTGAATTGGCAGGTCATTTACCCACTCCGGAACAATCGTTGTATTGCTAACAATCTGTCTGAGATAATGTATCCCCTATTTAAAATGTAATGATCAGATAAATAATTGCACGTTGACTTGTAGTTCGACAAGCATTTAGCGATACGACGCAGATAAATGTTTCGTGTCAGAAATGGAATTAAACACGACCGCAATTCGATCTGATAGCCGACCAATTTAGCGACACGTCATTACCCTGTTCATTTTAGTCTCGCACTGCTGTGTAACTTCACGGAGAAGATACGAGGGGCTAAAATATGCTGCCACCTGACGGAGCCTGGGTAATCGAGGCTAGATTCATTTTAGCCTCTATTACCAAGGCACCGCACGTTTTAGCCCCTCATCCACCTGGGATATAAAAATTCAGCCAGTTTGCCACCAGGGCGGTGTTACCCCAGACCAGGGTGGTGACGCTGATGTAAATGCAATCACGTGGCGATGGTATATTCCATCTTTGTGAAGGGTCCGTGCTGACATAACAATGACAACGACAATGACGACGATGTTGTTACGAGACTCACCTATCGCGGGCAGGACGACGAGTCCGCCGACCAGACCGAAGGCAAGAGCAGCGGCCAGCAGCAGCCACAGGCAGCAGCACGGCTGCACCCACCAGACGCCGCACCGCCGTCGTCTCTTCTCACCGTAGTCGCTGGTGTTGGCGTTTTCCGAGGACGGAGACTCGCTGTCCTGCGGGTGGCCTTTGTAGCCAGCGTTCAACCAGAACCATGGCCGGTAGACACGCGGTCTGTACAAGTAGTAGAACATAGTCGACGCGCTGAAACCAAAGTTTTTATTTTCATATTTATTTTATAGACTAGTAGGCCTATGATAAAAACAAGCAGTAAGATAGGAGAATATAAATGGTTCCGCAAACTAGTTGCAGAAATGAATGTTGAATGTTCACCTACACTCTGGCCTGCATTTATACTTGGTGGTTCCGCCTTTATATAATGTTGCGTTTTATTAAACATGTTGCATTTTTACACATGTTTCGCTTCATCTTTTATCGCATTGATATTTAGTAGTAATTGTAACAATGACAACAATAACACAAATTTTATTAGTAACTCAACCGAGTTAGATTCACAGTTTAATGTTTTAATTGTAGTTTATTATATAATTACAATAAAATACAATTAATACATTAAAAAGTCACATACTTTTAACTAATTTGATATGTCACACAGTATTAATACTACCTTATTCGGTCATTTCATGTTTATTGACAGTTGTATAATAAGAGAGTTACCGTAAATGTCACATTTGTCAGGCGGCAAGATGGATTAATTTGTATGTGCCAAATTTAATCACGAAAATATCTTTCTGTCTCTCTCCTTCTTTTAGAATCCACCATAACATCTTAACACCAATATTAGCGCGGGTACTGACATGTGTCTAGATCCTTAAAACGGCTATGTCCATTAAAATGTTTAGCTCCCAGCGTTTCTTAGTAATTTCACAAAAAGCATAGGTATCAAATACTCCGCAATGATTGCTTAGTTGGTTTAAGCATACATATTACTTTTTTTCTTAAATTAATAGAAAAACTGCGAACTCTTTCAATTTTCATTTCGATTGGATCCAATCGAAACGACGTACGAAATCTGAATATGAGGCAGGCCTGTTCAATCAGACACCATCTCAACTTCTCTTGGAAGCATCCAGCCGTATGCTGCAATTAATGCGCGAATGCTGCTCGTACACATATCCACCACTTGTCTATAGCCAGGTACTCATTTATACAGCTGAGTGAACTGGAGCATTGTAGAGTGAACAAACTCGCCCAATGTTTTAACACCGCAGCACAGGATTCGAACCCGAGTCTTCTTAGTCGAGAGACCGAAGTTCTACCCCTGAGTCACTGCGCTCTAGTAATAACAATGTGTACTACTACTACTACTACTACTACTACTACTACTACTACTACTACTACTACGACTACTACTACTACTACTACTACTACTACTACTACTACTACTACTACTACTACTACTACTACTACTACTACTACTACTACTACTACTACTACTACTACTACTACTACTACTACTACTACTACTACTACTAATAATAATAATTATTATTATTATAATAATAATTATAATAATAATAATAATACCAACAACAATAGCAAATACAGAAGCCACACTCACGTCAGGGCTACGGTCACCGTACGGTCGACGTTGTCTCTCCGGCAACACACGTCGAATGGCGTCGTTGTCCGCTGTGGCTGCACCTAACTCAAACAAACTGTACTACTGGGCTTCATTAACACGTTCTGCTTGGATTACCATCGAGGGAGCGACATGCGAACTAAGCCTCCGTAGTAGCCCTTCAAAGCGAAGATGTATCAACAGATTGCGTAGTGGTCGACGCCTATGTCACCGTCGCTATTCCTAGAGATGACAAAGGCACCATCTTGTAGACGGTTTCGCTCCGCCTGGCACTGACACTGTGGTATGGGTGGGTCCGGTTCTTCGCTATCAGTGATAATTGTCCGTCGCATGGGAAAAAAATCAAAACGCTAACGACGCCTGTGGCTGTTCTAATCAAAACATCGTTAATTAAAAACTACAAAGTCGTACGTATCTGTTGATCGACAGGAGGAGTTGACGCTGAGTTCATATTCACAATATCGCTGTAAGTTGTATAAGACATTTGCTGCGAGCCAAATGAGACCAGCAGTGGGTGACAAACTGGTGCAGTGTCACGTGGGATGGGCGGGCATTAGAGTCAAGATGGGTTACAAACTGGGACAGTGTCACGTGGGATGGGCGGGCTACTACTACTATTATCAGTTGACTTCTATAATCACGGCTTTTGTGTTTTGTTTTTGCCAGGAAACATGTAACACTACATCAGTATATAAATGGTTTGTTCCTACATCTATGTAATGTTGATGCTGAGTATTACGGATTAATAAAATAAGGCCAAGGTGCAGGCCGATTGTAAACTAGCTACAGATATGTAAATGTCATTACAAGTATGGGACATCGGCTTTCGTGTCTTTAAGTTTCCTTTCATTATGCCATTTATTTTGGACCGTTTATTTTCGCTGTCGATTCTGATTGTTGTGAAACTACAGTTTGTTTCGGAAATCTGTTGTCGTTCATGCAAGCGATATACCGCGGGCGGGCGGGCGGGCGGGCGGGCGGGCGGGCGGGCGGCGGGCGGGCGGGCGCGGGCGCGGGCGGGCGGGCGGGCGGGGGCGGGCGGGCGGGCGGGCGGGCGGGCGGGCGGGCGGGCGGGCGGGCGGGCGGGCGGGCGGGCGGGCGGCGGGCGGGCGGGCGGGCGGGCGGGCGGGCGGGCGGGCGGGCGGCGGGCGGGCGGGCGGGCGGGCGGGCGGGCGGGCGGGCGGGCGGGCGGGCGGGCGGGCGGGCGGGCGGGCGGGCGGGCGGGCGGGCGGGCGGGCGGGCGGGCGGGCGGGCAGGAGCTGTGGTTAGATAACGGTACCTTTACATCACTGTGTAGGAAATTAATGGAAACCGCACGCGCTAAATACGCCACTGGTGTTCGGTAACATTTAAACATATTGCGATTTGCACTCATGAATATACTTCTGAGACTTTACCTACTGACATATCGTTCTATTCCATCGCTAACCCGAAATAACGAAGAAGCAATAATTATTACTGTGTCAATCAATTTATTTCCCCGTATGCACGCACGTAATATAACGTCTGTAGTCATGCACACTAATTTGCATCGCTTAGTTGCTCATTGTTGTGTTTTTGCATCACGTCACGTCACGTCACGTCACGTCACGTCACGTCACGTCACGTCACGTCACGTCACGTCACGTCACGTCACGTCGTCACGTCACGTCACGTCACGTCACGTCACGTCACGTCACGTCACGTCACGTCCGTCACGTCACGTCACGTCCGTCACCGTCCCGTCCCGTCACGTCCCGTCACGTCCCGTCACGTCCGTCCGTCACGTCCCGTCCCGTCCCGTCCGTCCGTCCGTCCCCGTCCGTCACGTCCACGTCCCGTCCCGTCCCGTCCCGTCCCGTCCCGTCCCGTCCCGTCCGTCACGTCCCGTCCCGTCCGTCCGTCACGTCACGTCCGTCACGTCCGTCCCGTCCCGTCCCGTCCCGTCACGTCCCGTCACGTCCCGTCACGTCCCGTCCGTCCCGTCCCGTCCCGTCCGTCCCGTCCGTCCCGTCCCGTCCCGTCCCGTCCCGTCCGTCCCGTCCGTCCCGTCCGTCCCGTCCGTCCCGTCCGTCCGTCCCGTCCGTCCCGTCCCGTCACGTCACGTCCGTCACGTCCCGTCACGTCCGTCACGTCACGTCACGTCCCGTCCCGTCCCGTCCCGTCCCGTCCCGTCCCGTCACGTCACGTCCCGTCCCGTCCCGTCCCGTCCCGTCCCGCCCCGCCACGCCACGCCACGCCACGCCACGCCACGCCACGCCACGCCACGCCACGCCACGCCACGCCACGCCACGCCACGCCACGCCACGCCACGCCACGCCACGCCACGCCACGCCACGCCACGCCACGCCACGCCACGCCACGCCACGCCACGCCACGCCACGCCACGCCACGCCACGCCACGCCACATGCGGCACATTCTTTCGCCACATGCATAATTTACTGACAAGACAGTACGGTAGGCCCTACAACTCAGTTGAGTGATGTGTGGGCTGTATTGAGTGCAGGTCGCTGCGTGGTCGCTGTTGTTGCAATGTGCTACGTTCCATGTCCCCATGTTATACAACATTTTTATCATGGCACAAACTGCGGAGAGCGACGACATTATTCGTTCGCAATTTGCTATAAAAACGGTCAGACGCGAATTATGTGACGTATTCTCGCAAATTGTGTTATTGTGCGAGAGCGTTGAAGCAATACTTTGCTAATAGATTTTCAAAATTAGCCTTTGTAATTTTCAGCCGTGCACACCCATCCTGTTTACCCTTGTGAACACAGCCCTGGTTCTAACCGCAGAGCAACGTGATTTATTCTTATTCAACCGACTCAGTTGTTCAGCTGCTCCCACTCGACAGCAGGGTGACCGTCTACAGCAGGGTGACCGTCTACAGCAGGGTGACCGTCTACAACAGGGTGACCGTCTACAGCAGGGTGACCGTCTACAGCAGGGTGACCGTCTACAGCAGGGTGACCGTCTACAGCAGGGTGACCGTCTACAGCAGGATGACCGTCTACAGCAGGGTGACCGTCTACAGCAGAGTGACCGTCGACAGCAGGGTGACCGTCAACAGCGGGGTGACCGTCTACAACAGGGTGACCGTCTACAACAGGGTGACGGTCTACAGCAAGGTGACCGTCTACAACAGGGTGACCGTCTACAGCAGGGTGACCGTCGACAGCAGGGTGACCGTCGACAGCAGGGTGACCGTCGACAGCAGGGTGACCGTCGACAGCAGGGTGACTGTCGACAGCAGGGTGACTGTCGACAGCGGCCCGCCGTTGGTTCATGTGCGTTCTCACTTTAAAGAACCAACTTGATCAAGATATATCCGTTGAGCTGCCAGTATAAACACAATCACTTGCTAATCTATATTCTCAATGGCTTCGCACGCCGGCATAAACCACGTGTTTTTCCATACCATGTTCTGTGATAACTCCTTGTTTGGCATTCTGATATAATCGAATCAGTACACAGACCAAATGTGTTTCTTCACCACCAATTATAGCAAATTACTTACAATGTTTAGGCGTGTTTGGTTGTAATTTAGCACGTTTTGTGATTTATTCATATACATTTCAATAAGAACTCAATAGTTGTGAGTGGGATGACCATGTATTTTTTAGCCAGCAATTACATGAAATCATTGACATAAATACGTATTTTGTATATCAAGCATGATTGATTTTCACAATTATGAGGCCTTTCCTTTTTAAGATAATTGATTTCTATATATATCATATTTCGTTTTTTTGCTTATACTCATAACGTAATGTCATTTGTATGTACCCACTGCACATGCAGTCTCCTATGCAAAGCAGCAATGTAAGACAAGTGATGATTGAAAATGGCCAAATATATGACATTTATTATATTAGATAAATCAGATGGATCACATCACAGCTATACCACACATACATCAATACATCTACACAACAAGTATGCCGGCCCCAATGGTCTTGCTAAGAAGACCTACACATTCTAACACATTACCAAAGACCGGCATTAACACATCTCTTTACACTATATTTAACATCGACACCATATCGGTGGGGGTCACTCCGCCACTAGGTCACCTGGAATTAAATGTGACCTCATAACGTAATGTCATTTATTTGCACAAACTGTTCTTTTGCGAATTATAATATGGCATAGGCGTGGACAATTCCTAGAACCGCACAGTTAGGTGTGTGTGTGTGTGTGTGTGTGTGTGTGTGTGTGTGTGTGTGTGTGTGTGTGTGTGTGTGTGTGTGTGTGTGTGTGTGTGTGTGTGTGTGTGTGTGTGGTGTGTGTGTGTGTGTGTGTGTGTGTGTGTGTGTGTGTGTGTGTGTGTGTGTGTGTGTGTGTGTGTGTGTGTGTGTGTGTGTGTGTGTGTGTGTGTGTGTGTGTGTGTGTGTGTGTGTGTGTGTGTGTGTGTGTGTGTGTGTGTGTGTGTGTGTCTTCGACCCGGAGCGTGTCGTGTAGGAAGTTATGGTGGCGTCGACGCATTACATCGTGCACTGCCAAGCGGTGGTTGCCGGAGCAGGACGCCTATACCCTACACAAAAAAACCCAAAACCAGCAGTGGCAGGCCAATCTCGTCGACGTAGCGAATCTGAAAAAATACAACGACTGTACAAAGTTCCTACTGACGGTAATCGACGTTTTTTCGAAACGGGCATGGTGCGTTCCGTTAAAGAATGAAGTCGGCGCGACACTCGAGAGTTTGCTGACGGAGAACACGACGCCGACAGCACTACAGACCGACAAGGGTACGGAGTTCCTCAATCGACCTTTCAAAAGCGTTTAGAGACGCACGGTATCCATCACTTCGTCACGCACAACGAGGAGACGAAGGCGAGTATCGTGGAACGCTTTAACCGTACGCTGAAAACCCGTATGTGGCGGTACTTTACGAAGCACCAGACGTTACGGTACGTCGAAGCATTGCCAAAACGTATCATCGCACCATTGGAATGGCTCCGACGAGTGTCGATGCATCGAACCAGGAGACTGTGTGGCAGCGGATATACGGAGGCGACGCCGGTCGGAGCAAGCCGAAACTGCGAGTGGACGATCGCGTGCGTATAAGCAAGGCAAAGAAACGATTCAGGAAAGGTTACACGGCGAGCTGGAGTGAAGAACTCTTCGCCGTGGGAGAGACGCACCCGTTCGACCCACCCGTATACCGACTGATCGACGACGCCGGAACGAAACTGGACGGAACGTTCTACGAACAAGAATTGCAGAAAGTAATCGTCTCGCAGGGCAAACGTTATGGCGTGGAAGCTGTACTGCAACGTCGGAAGAAGGGGAAGCGCGCCGAAGTACTAGTGAAATGGAGTGGCTACCCAGCTTCATTCAACACCTGGATCGACGCCAAGGCGGTCGTGGCGTACAAAGGGTGATCGCTGCGCGAACGAGATGCATCAGTGGCGACCGATTGTGTACGACGGGAGCTACTTATAAAAGGTAGTAACACGACCTCTGAACATCACACGGGAGATGGACGAAGTGGATGCAACCAGTAACGTTGGGAGCATCGCTGGCGACTCTGCGGTAACGAGTGCCCGAAAGCGGGAATTGTTTTCTTGTGCCAAGTCGTCATCTTGTACACGGTCATCGTAGTCAGTATATACAATGTCACGCAAGGTCGTGGTGACTCGAACTTGTGGACAGCTCTTTTGAGTAGCTGTCTTGGTTATCTTCTCCCGAATCCATCTATGAAACGCGATGGAATCGCCCGACTTTTACCTGACGCTGCCTAGCAACGCGTCCATGAACACGCACCCCGACAACACGCTGACCCACTACATCACGCAACGTCTGAACTTGTCAGGTCAGTGGGAATGCGGTCTAGTGGAGATACTCTACCCGCACAGTTGGTACAACGTGAGAGAGCAGGATGCGTCGTTCGGGATAGGGTTACGAAATACCGATGAAACCGAGGAGATCACTACGACGAGAACAAGGATCGAGGTCGGGTATTATCAAGGACCCCAAATTTTCGTCAAAACGATAAACAAAGCCCTTCTGCGTGCTTTGCCGGCTAACGTTGTGCGACTGAGCTACAGCGTCATCACGCACAAGATGACGTTGACGATGCTGTCGAACGTGGTATTCCTCGGCGATATGAACACCACCATTCTAGGCTTTCGCGACAACCCGCTGATTGGTCCGAATGATGGCACCGACATCGTCAGGGAAGCCGATTCCGTTGTAGACATGTCGCGGGGGTTCGAATCGTTATACGTTTACACGGACGTTGTTGAACCTCGTGTCGTCGGCGACAGCCTCGTGCCGTTGCTACGCATCGTTCCGCTGAACGGTAGGCAGGGCGATACCGTGTCGAAGACCTACAAAAGACGCAGTACGTACCCGTACTGGTCAAAGAGTTTGGTACAATCGAGATTGATTATAAGAGACGACACCGGTCGACCAGTTCCAGTCGAACGTGGGAAGGTAGTCGTGACGCTGCATTTCAGAAGGATCAAGTCGAGGTTGTTTTGAATAATGAGGGCCGGCAGCAGTGTGTACGAGGACTATTACACGCGGCAAGTCGGAGGTAACCTGCCGTTTTTCGTAGGCGCCAGAGTACAGCAAGGTCACGGGTTGGGAAACTTGTTTGGAAGCCTTCTACGAAGCGCGATGCCTCTCATCAAAAGAGGCGCCTTAGCACTGGGAAAGCGAGCCCTAGCAACGGGCATGCGCGTGGCGGGCGACGTGGCAGCAGGGCAGAACCTGAAACAGGCAGTAACACGACGTGCGAAAGAAGCGGGAGGCGAACTATTCGACGGTCTGCTGAAGACTAAACCACCGCCACCGGGACGGAGACGGGTCAGCGCTATAAAACGATCGGGAAAGACGACGAGGTTCAGTACACCGAAACGACGCCGAAAAGAACGGGGCGCACCCACCGCAGACATATTCACAAACTAGAAGAATGGCATTCGTGCACCAGCAATCGTGCGAGGGTCTAAAGAGCGAACTGGACCTGTTGAGCGTGCCGACGACGCAGACCAGTATTGAAAGTGGTCAATGGGTGGAGCACCAACCGTTGACGGCTCTCGACGCGGGGGGTTCCCTCGAATTTCTCATACCGGGGCCGGGAGACGACTACCTGGACCTGTCGAGCGTCAGACTGTATGTTAGAGCGCGTGTGGTGAAGGGGAACGGTACGGATCTCGAAGATGCCAGCACAGCGGCTCCTGTCAACAACTGGCTGCACTCGCTGTTTTGTCAAGTCGACGTGTTGGTGACGCCGTCGACGAACACGTATCCCTACCGCGCCTACATAGAAACGCTTTTGAGTTACGGCGCCGAAGCCAAGTATACGCAGCTCCAGTGTGGTCTGTGACGTAAAGACACCACGGGATATATGGAGTCGGGGTCGGTGCCGACAACGAAGGATTGCAAAAGCGACGCGAATACATCCTGAAGAGCCGCGAAGTCGAACTACTCGGGCGAGTACACGCGGATGTATTCACGCAAGACCGCTACCTGTTGAACGGGGTTGACGTTAAACTCCGTCTGGTACGAAGCAAGGATGCATTCTCGCTGATGGCTGACGGCGCCGACTCTGGTTTCAAGGTAAAATTGTTCGAGACATCCCTGCATGTGCGCAAGGCCAAACTGAACCCGTCCGTACAGCTCGGTCACATCAAAGCGTTGACGAAAGGCACGGCCAAGTATCCGCTGCGACGAACTGACTGCAAGGTGTTCTCCATCCCGCAGGCAACCATGTCTCATACTCACGAGAACGTCTACCTCGGCGTGCTGCCGAATCGGGTAGTATTGTGCTTCATCGATAATGACGCATACAACGGATTATACAATAAAAACCTGTTCAATGCGAAGCACAACGACATAAACTTCCTCGCTCTCTATGTAGATGGTCGACAGGTTCCGAGCAAGCCACTGCAGCCGAACTTCACTGAAGGCGCCTATGTTACCTGGACCTATTCGCGTCGACAGGCAAGGCATTCGAAAACGATGGAAATGCCGTGACACGCGCGGACTATGGCAACGGCAATGCCTTCTTCGGGTTCGATTTGTCACCAGACCTGTGCCCAGATGATGGTCACTTCAACATCGTGCGTAAAGGTAACCTACGCCTGGAAGTTCACTTCGCCGCGGCGCTTCCGCAGACGGTGAACGTCGTCGTGTACGGCGAGTTCGAAACGGTGCTGGAAATTGACAGAAACAGGAACGTTGTGTACGACTACTGATGATGGATACGCAAGATATTGCGCGTCTACTAGCGGCCGATCCGTACACCAAGCATATCGTCGTCGGCGTGGTTGCTAAAGACAAACTACCGAAGAAGATCGTCACCTATCCATCTGCCTTTGTATGCAACACCGACGACGCGGACGAATCGGGCGAGCACTGGATATGCCTGTATGTGGACACAAACCAACGCGGCGAATACTTCGATTCGTACGGCCTGCCACCGCAACACGCGACCTTTTGAGCCTTCCTCCGCCGCAACTGCGATGACTGGACGTACAACGACCGAAGACTACAGAGTGGACTGTCTAATGTCTGCGGTACATACTGCGTCGCTTACCTGATACACAGATGTCGGGGTGTGCCGCTAAAACTTTTCGGGAACCTGTTCGGGTCGGATTTTGTAAACAACCGATTGCCGTGTGTTTGACTGGCTTAAAAGCATAATGTAGTTGTGCATGCTTTAGACAGAAGCGTGCTCGCGTGGTGTGTAGTTTGTAGATGGTTAACGGTAGAGAGGCATGGGTGTAGATTATTTATAGAATAAAATATAGGTGTGTCTCTTTAAAAAGAACATTCGTATACTCATGCATACAAAATAAAACAAAACATGAAAACGCATCTTGGTGTTGTTTTGCCACGATTTTTATTGAGCGTATTACAAATAGCTTCACACACGACAGCAGGGAGATGGTGTCTTGTCTTACATAACTACGATAATACGTCGGTTTAGACGAGAATAGGCGCCGTGCTGACTCCATCGTCGAGCACGCGGCGCTTCTGTAGAAGTACGTCAGTGCAGCTCGTTCTTGGACGTACGTCAGCACGGTCGAGTCTTTCACTTGAAACCCCATGTGCCAGCCGCGGCCGTTCTGCCGACCCGTAAGCACGTCGAGAAAAGCGCCCTTGTTAATTTCGTTCTGACGTTTATTCAGACCCTTTGTGCTATACTTATCAGCAGAACCGAAGCAGTAATACGTTTTGCTACAGAGAGCGATCATTTACAACGAGAAAACAGTCGCTGCAACTTCGGCGCGGTTTAGCCGTTGTTGCGACGCGGCAGCGAAAACACGATTCGCATTGCCCCGTCTTTATACTTTCGCAACTGCCCACAATTACACTTGGCGCTGGGCAATTATGAGTTGATCATTTAATCAGCACTTATTAAACCCAAGCGGTGTTGGTTGACAACAACTATAGCATATTATGCGATACAAATCTTTACGGTCATATCACGTTGAAGAGGCTGATTCTCGTTCGATCACTGCAGACAAGAAACGACGAGCGCGGTTTGTTCTTGAATACGAGTGACGGTCTGAAAATGATGTCACTTGTCTAAACGAACAGGTCCAATTCAATGAACAAAACTACACACAATCATTGTTACAGATAAAAATCATCAATTGTCATCTAAGTTGTCACAGTGTACTGCACGCTCCTGACTACACCTCGACGTCGTTTAAAGTGACAATTCTGTCATGCCAGCATTTCTAAGTAGAAAATGAACTGATCTTTCATAAAGCAGCGAGTACATATAGACGTTACAGCATTTTTGCGTGGTGTTGCACATGTCATGGGACAGGGTAGGCACGACCATAACGCAATACGTTTAATGGTACACATGGAGTGATATTGTATGCATTTGATAAAATAATGTAACAATAAAGGGTGAGCATTGTGAAAAGAAATGCAAAAATGAACTTAATTTCGATAAGTAAGTAATAGAGATGTTAGAACGAGAAAACTATCGGTGACACTTCGGCGCGGTTTTAGCCATTGTTCCGACGCGGCAGCGAAAACACAGTTCGCATTGCTCCGTCTTCATACATGCCAAACTGCCCACGATTACTCTATCGCGCTTCAAAATTATGAGCAGTCATCATTTTAAGAATCTACGTGAAATTTCCTTTCTAGAACTGGTAAAATCCTTTTACCGGCAAAACGTTGTTGGTTGACAACAAATATTGCATACTATGCTACGCAAATATCTACGGTCATATCATTTTGAAGAGACGGGTTGTCGTCCAATCGCTGCACACAAGAAACGGCGAGCGCGGTTAGGAATGGAATAACAGTGACAGTCTGAAATGATATCCGTTTGTAAAGTGGTCACTTGTCTACACGAACAGCCCCAATTCAATGAACAGAATTACATACAATCATTGTTACAGATAAAAATCAACAATTGTCAACTTAGTTGACATAGTGTACTGCATGCGCCTGACGACACCTCGTCGTTGATAAGAGTGACACCCACTCAACCAAAGTCTACTGTCAACACGTGTGCGCACTGGACATCAACTTCGGTGTCGAAGCACCGTCGGACAGAATTATTCTATCGACTACTAGTGTCGTCCTGACCAGATGTGAGTCTACTTTGCAACAGGGGAGACATCCACTTGGGCACGCTTTGCCGAAACAAATGCCCAACATTATGTAGGCCAATAAACCTAATTCGGTGGACGCGTTCCAAAAACTGCGACGCAGATATAGACAAAGTTGAATGTGAACAGATATTCAGGACTTGTCATCGGCCACGTTCACCTGCGTCATACATAAGAAATGCTATTTTGGTATAGCACAGTCCTTGGTTATTATTAAATATTGCTCGATTCGTTGATTTTGTGGTGACAACGTGTAGGCCTAATTATATTCGAGGTTGCAAATGTATGAGGGAATATTAACGGTTTCCTCGTACATTGTCTGCACCTCGGGCGCCCAACTTTCATAGATTGATCAACGAGCCCGTGGATGTAACTTAGCGCTACCATGCCTCGATATGTGTTTAAAATAATAATCTTTTGTTAAGATAAATCAGTTGTTCGGAACGTAAAACGTAACATGTAACACATAGCTTAACAATCACGTGAAATACCGGCCATGCATCACTAGCGTAGCAATATGAAGTAGACGCTGACTCAGTAAAGATTATATTAACGTCAGGTCAATAGTATGGTAATAGGAATATTATAATGACAATTTGGCAACATCACTATCAACTAAGTAAGCGGTTATAAGACGTAAGACGCGTTTACGAAGTGCCTGTTTCAAATACTCACGAAACAACGAGTGACTTAAGTGCTGCTAACATAAAAGAAAACATCGCGCAACTACTGCGGAAGGCGAAAACCTTGACACCAACCATCACGGTGAGCAGCGTACTGCCGTCGAAGCGTCGAGCCAATCCAGAACGACGGGCGGACGTCAACATGAAAATGAAGGAAGCGTGCAACGAAGTCGACGTCAAATTTGTCGACAACGACGCAAATTTCACATTCCGGAATGGGGCTGCTGACGACGCAGCTTTCCAGAGAGACGGGCTGCATCTATCTGAGAGCGGAGTTGGCAGATTGCTGTTGAATCTGTCTCTCCCAGAACAGCCACCGAAACATAACAAACGCCAACATCAACAACAACATCGACACATGTCAAACGCAACGAACCAATAATCAATAATAATGTTTGAATCAATAATAATGAAATGGGTGGATGAAACAATTGAAGGTGAAATTGATGCTAAGCAATTTGGGGGAATTAGCGGAACGTCCACAACAGACGTTCTTGTCGAACTGGTTCATATGTGGTATAAGGCGACAGATAAAGCGTTTGATCTTATTAATCATCATTTATTGCTAGATAAGCTACAGTCGTATGGGTTGCCCGCACATATTTTAAGATGGATGGCAACATTTCTATTAGACAGAGCTCAACGAGTATAAATAGGAAATGAATATTCCCATTCTGGTCATCCCAATGGGGGAGTACCGCAAGGGACATTGTCTGGACCTAAATGTTTCCTTGTTTACATAAATGATTTAAGAACGACTGTTCCATTATATAAGTATGTAGACGACAGTATGTTATTTGAAAAATGCGACAGAAATGATGTATCTGTTATACAAGAGTCGATTGATATTGCTGCTAGATGGACAGAACAGAATGACATGAAAATTAATTCGGAAAAATCAAAAGAAATAATCATTAGTTTTGCACAAGATGGCAATTTCAGAAGCACTATCCCGAATATAAAGATTGATGGGAGGGATATAGCACAAGTTTGCCATGCCAAACTATTAGGTGTGACCATTTCTCAGGATCTGACATGGAACAAACACGTGGATAATATTGTGAAAAAGGCTGGTAAACGCTTGTACATGTTATATCAATTAAAGCGTGCAGGGATTACACAGAAAGATCTGGTCAGTGTATATGTTAGCGTGGTGAGACCAGTTCTAGAATATGCATGTCCTGTATGGCACACTAACTTGCCCCAATATTTGTCTGACAATATTAAAGTTATACAAAAAAGGGCACTAAAATGTATTTTTCCTGGATTGGGTTACGCGGAAATACTTAGACGTGTTAACCTGGATACGTTGAATGTAAGACGGGACAGCATTTGTCAAAAATATTTTGATAAAATTAAAGTTGGCACACACAGATTAAATTATCTGCTGCCTGACAAAAGACATATCGAATATAATATTAGACAACAAAATGTGTACCCGTTACCAGTTACTAGAACGAATAGATTCCGTAACTCCTTTATACCGTGGGCTTTATACAACTGTCAGTAAAAAGGCTATTAATACGGTATGATTTGCGATATCAAATGTATTTCTATTGTATCTGTATGATGTTTTGATGAGTTAATTGTAACCTATTGTAATGTCAATCCAACTCAGTTGAGTTGCTAATAAAACTTGTGTTATTATTATTAGTATCGATAGCATGGATTTCACATTCTTCCCGTTCTTCGTTATGTTTAACATACAACGGGTGTTTAGGTGACGATGTTGTGCCTTCTCTAACACAACCGCGAAAGGAGATGTTTACTAATAATTACAATGACCAAATTCCCGCTTATTATCTTGTTGAATAAGTGTTGACGGTGTCATTGTTTCCACTTCCATGGGCCCAGTTTGGTTTCGCTGTAATCATGGTGACCATAACTATATTTCTAGTACAACGTAATATCCGTGTGGTGCTCTTGCCTTAGGTTGTCGCAATGTTGGTCAATATTTTCATCCTGCAACTTGTGCTGATTGCCGAGTTTTCTTTCCTCGTCGACAGGAGAGTCTACTACACTGGTGAGTGCGAGCCGCCATACAGTTCGTATCGATACTTTCGCTTTGCTTGAAAGGTATGTTTAATCATTTAGCTGACCTATGCAGATTATTTTCAAAGTTGAGCACCTAAATGTAGATGGTTGAAATTGGTGGTGCATAAAGGTTGAAAAACGAGGAAATGTTGATTGATAAGTATTATTCTTATGTGAAAATTATTCATAAAGTATTACTATGCATAATTATATTGGGTAGTAGTTTTGGTAAAAGTGTGTTAGTTAACAGTATTTTTGAGCAGATGTTTATTTTTAAATGTTTAAAAGAATGTGCCAAAATAAAAATAAATTAAGGTAATTTTACAAGTCTCATTTTTATGACAAATTCCATTTTATGTGTTTACAAGTTAATATTTAATTCCATCTATTATTATAAGAAGTGCAGCCAGCAGATCTAAGACAAAAAATTATGTTTTTGTATAAACAAACGTAATGTTATAAAATCGCAGTTATGTATCAAACTAACTGCTATGTAGTGATATTTGAATGGTTTTTAGGTTAGGCTGGATTCCACGCAGATATGCTCGTCACTGTGCAGCATTGAGTGGGGTACGAACTGTGCGCAGCCTCGTGAACAACTATGCTGCCCTGCTCTCTGCATGTCCTGGTGTGAGATACCAATCTGTTTTTATTTATATACATTATAGTGAAACATTTGGTCATAAAATATGCGCTATAAGGGTCATATTATGCCACCTGAACGTTTCCTGGCCAGCCTACTGAAATAGTCGGTCATTGGCTGTTAATGTTACGCAACTGAAAGTTCCAAATGTCTTTGCAATTATATAAATATTATTTATATATTTCAGCGACCAAATGTTTCACCTAAATACTGAAACATTCAGTTATCCATTTCTGCTCGTGTGCATATGAATTATGTGCCAACGAAATATTTCAATGACAAAATGTTTTGTTAAAACCGTTCACTGTGCTTTATTTGTTCTATAGCTTCCTTCTTTTGAAATAACTTTTGTTTTTATGTATTGTTCATAGAAGAGGGTATATATTTATTAATTTATTGCCGACTTGTCGACACATTTCACATTTCAGATTGCTGCAACACTGCTCATCCAAACAAAGCAAGTATGCGAGACCACAAGGCAAATAGCCTTGTATACAACTGAAACATTGTATCTGCTATCTGACAATTTAAGGAAATTGTTATCTTTGTAATACAATACTTAAGATAACTTATATAATTATACATAGATATGTGTATTTACAAGATATGGCCGTTGTTGATTAGTTTAAATCAGTGCAGTATGTATTACTAGCACCTGGATTGTAATGCTTATAATGTGAATGATAAATGTCGGCCTACTAATTGTCCTATCGCTACAGTGCTACAGCGTATGTATTTAGCCACTTAGCCAAATTACGCTTAATGGAGATTGGCTAGGCAATTCACTGACACGATAATCTGCGAACTTATGTACCAGTGTCTCAATTACCATAGCGGAGATGTATTCTAATCAACTTATCGGAAAGCTCAAACTATGCCGATGTAAATTACAAAACAACCGCGATAAAAGGCATACGAAACACAAAGAGTTGACAACTGTCCCAGACAAATGTTTCACCCGCTGTAGGATAACAGTGGTGGCGAGTTGTCGATGTCTAATGATAATGTCAAACAAGGCACGTTTAAAAGCACGATCATCCAAACTTATGGCGGGGAAGGGTTTCCGGAAATGACCTAAGCCAACAGCCAAACTGCGCGCGCGCCTATAATACGGGCCAGTGTGCGTGCGAGTGTGCGTGCGAGTGTGCGTGTGCAAATATCAACGAAAACATTCACGGGAAATTACGTTTTTGTCACTTAATGCAGCATACTGAACACGACTCGGCCGGCGTTGTTTGGGAACTGCTCAATTTCAGTTGAGATAATGTCGCAATCATGAATAAGGAATATGAACCAGGAGGACGCGGAGTTTATTTACTCGGAGATAGCCGAATTAGTTAATCACCCTTTAGATAATGTCACCATAATAACTCAACGACCGTAATCATTGTTAGTATGAATTACTGTGATTGCCACCCACGTCGTAATGAAATATATTGTAACTCGCAAATACACGTGTCCCATTTCAGGAAACTATTTAGCCGAAAGTCCTCTATGAGCATGGTGGCTAGATATTGTCAGTTCGAAGGTCTGAATAGCATATCGATTGTTTTTTTTTAAATACACCTCACTGTTGGAGAAATTACCGGATCGGTTGCGCTGCTATAAAATGAATATAGAAGCAAGTTCGTACACTATACGCGCTGTGCGTCTTCGTGCGTGTGCGTGTACACGTAGGCCTACATGTAAGTGCTTGCATGCACGTGTTTGTGCTTAATTACTTTTTAATTATTTTCAGTTAATTAATTTAATACCTGTTTTATATTAATTAATGAATTAATGAATTAATGAATTAATGAATTAATGAATTAATGAATTAATGAATTAATGAATTAATGAATTAATGAATTAATGAATTAATGAATTAATGAATTAATGAATTAATGAATTAATGAATTAATGAATTAATGTTAATGAATGAATTAATGTTAATTAATGAATTAATGTTAATTAATGAATTCAGGAATTAATGAATTAATGTTAATTAATATTTTAAATTTTAATTAATATTTTTTTAATTAATAACTTTTTAATTAATATTTTTAAAGTAATTAATAATTATTTTATAATTTTAATTAATAATTTTTATTTCATGATTTATTAATCTAAATTTTCTGCAAATAAAAAAATATATATATATATTTAAACAAGTAATCAATTTATATGTTTTTATTCAGTTTCGGTTCATCCTGAAACACAAGCAGGCGGGCCAGTATAGTTCAAGGATCGGTGGAATGTGACGTCATGGCTGACAAAAGCAACATGGGGGGGCTTATCGACACCATATATACTACTGTGGCTGTGTCAACATCTGTACTGACAGTAGGGGATAGGTGGCTGTGTCGACATCTGTACTGACAGTAGGGGATAGGTGGCTGTGTCAACACCTGAACTTACAGTAGGGGATAGGTGGCTGTGTCAACACCTATATTCCACAAATCAGTACGTGACTGATGGGTCGAAACGTGGTACGTTTCAAAAGATATGCTCCAAAGTAAGTTAATTTCTTACAACGTAATCACACCATTCTTAGTAGCAAACACAAAACAGTGTTTGCATTTTCATAATCTATATATAGGTATCATATATATATATATATATATATATATATATATATATATATATATATTATATATATATATATATATATATATATATATATATATATATATATATATATATACATACATCAATATATATATATTTAAAACCAACTCATTTAAAACTGAACAACCACATGACAACCAAGTTAACTGACCAATGTAGCTGCCAGTTCAGCAACAACTCGTGGAAGCCATCAAAGTAAGAAAGTATCGCAGGGTGTTAAGTGGTCCTTAAATCCGCAATGTAGTCCGTGTATAAGTACGCAATTGTACCCGTATATAAGCTGCTGCACGCGGGTGCAGCAGCGCTGCGTATTTTGGAACTACGCCTGTAATTCGTGGCCAGCTACTGAACGATGCTAACGTTGGATGCAATAAACACATGCAGGCAATGATCCACACTGTCTTGCGTCCTTCCACAAAACTAAGAGGAAACGCCACAATAGGCCTACTAATGAGACACGTACATAATAGTAACATAAAGCCAGCTATTCGTACCTTAATCCTTTTATCTCTACTGTGTCATTCTATGGATCAAGCAGCCACTGATTGGACCTCAGTTCCCTATCTTCCCACTTTTCCGGGATTGGGGGCCATGCCCCTTAACTCTCCCGTGTGGCTACGCCAGTGATATTCCATTTAAAAGCTATTCAATCAGTTATTGAAGCACAAATCCAGTTGATTTTGTAACGTAGAAAGGGATGAACAATATAATATAGTGACTGATTACAATGCAATACAAGAAGTCACCTGTCAGTAAGTACACGATATGATCGTTCTGATTCCGGAAGTAAGATAAGGATCTGGTTATGCTTAGGCATGGGCGTCCGCATAGGTAACAAGGGGATACAAATGCCAGGAGCAGAGCTGCGATCTGTTTGATAGTCGAGCCGCGATAGTCTACAAACTATGGCAGCTTTGGGTTGGCTTGACAAGTTCTTCGGCATGGTCAGACAATTTCACGAGGGCATGCAAGCGCATTTTTGTTTTGGACAACGGCAATTACTCCGCTGCATTCCAAGTTAGCAACAACGTAAACCAAGGGTGTGTGCGGGAAGCCTCGGACCTATTTGTCAGCTTGATATTCACAGCCATGCTGTCCGATACATTCAGAGTGAGGAGGTGATGATGGCATCGGTAGACATCAACTACAGTATTGACATGGACAGATTTTCCAATACATGTGATGTATTCGACCTTATCGTTAACATGAAGAAATCTAAGTTATCCCTCGTCTATTTGCATGCATGAAGCAGTACGTTGGACCAGAAATTAATGTGAAAGGACTAAAACTAGAAGTGGTAGACATGTACACTTACTCTAGTGTTGTCCCCATTAATAACGACATCCATTGACGTTTGGAAAAATGCCCAGGATGGCGTGGGAAAGAAAACTAGTCAATCTGACTATCAAATATGGCTATCTTGGCATATGTTAGTGTAGGTCGCACATCAGCGCGGTTCCTTTTCAGTAACCATATATATATATATATATATATATATATATATATATATATATATATATATATATATATATATATATATATATATCAAAACCAAAAGCATAGTAGTCCCTATGGACCTCGGTTTAACGTAACACAAACCCATTCTGTGACGTTACAAAAATTATGTTCCATACAAACGTTTTTGTGAACTCCCTTCCTGCGCCTATGGTCCACGGCCCGATATTTTGTCGGCCGATGCATACAGTTTCGCTCACAGTAGCCGTAAGTAGGGGAGCACAGGTCTGCCATAATGGCGCTGTCACGCTGAAAAGTATATGTTTCCGAATGTTTGTAGAATGTGTTTTTATATTTTGGTTCAGAATAGCTCGAATGAAGAGGGGGATATTTTTGGGCGAATCCTCCTGGAATCCTTTCCGAATACAGCTCGTATGGCTCGTTTGGTTTAATATCGCATCGTATTCTTCTCGAACATTCTCCGAACGCTTTCCGAAACCCTCCCGAATAGGCCGAATGCTTCTCGAATAGCCAGTTTCTTTTCCGTTCGCTTCCCGAACGCTTCTCGAAAAGCGAATTCGAACGACGCTCGGAATTTGAACTGACAACATGCCACGAAGGAATGCAGCAGCCAAGAAAAGAAAGAAGAGGGTTTCCATGCATCCTGGAGATGGATGAGGAGACCGAGTAGGAGGCCGAGCATGAGCAGGAGGCCGAGCATGAGCAGGAGGCCGAGCAGGAGCAGGTGGCAGAGCAGGTTTCTAGGGGTGCACGGCACCACCTCCTTCCGACTAGAAAACATGCAGCACAGGATCAGCGAGGTGTTGAGAAGGACAACGTGCTGTAACAGACTGTACACAATGAGTCATGTATCTGCAAAACGACATATCAGTTGGAAGCTCCAGTATGAACAATATTAGATACATCCCTCGAGACATAGACACTGAGTGCCAGAAAGAGGCTAATCCAATAAAGACAAAAGCCAATATATATAATATATACATACACACACATATATTAATATATATATATATATATATATATTATATATATATATATATATATATATATATATACTGCCAGTAGAGTTCAGACGTCGACGTCCTACTTTTGACCTAACTTTATATGTTGAAGTATATATAAGTTATATAAGTTAATACTTGGTTAATAAATCACCCCTTTATCGTCTAGAAAGGAAAATATATTAATACAATTTATGCGCATGCGCAAGGCTTGCGGTCTAGAACGGAAATGACGTGAACAGTTTCTACGCGTGATCATTTTCCTTGGTGAACGATCGAGAATGAGGCGGAAGACCTTAAATGCTAATAAGCTGTGTACAAGTGCCTATCAAAGGCATGTAACAAGTACAGCCTAAATGTTCAGGGCCATTATCACAAACAGCAAAAAATCTTGTCACTGTCTGTGTTATACAAATTGCGTAATGATGATGATGACATTATTCGTTTACTTTTCGTCGATATGACGTCATCGTCGCGACGTGAGCATTACGTCACACCACAGTCTAGACTGGCTGTTCCCATAGCGGGACTTCCGGTTGTCATTTTGTTAACGGGCAAACGATTTGTGTTCTGATTATGAACAGTAATATTTATAGCATGCCTTACTAATCCCGTTATGGATAATTACAAAGCTCGTTCCACCAACACGTGCGTGATAGACTGCATGTATGTTTCAACTTGCGCTTGTCTTCATCGTTGCAATGTGAATCAATTGTTAGTGTATGCTTATTTTAAATACGCTTAGACTCTACAGTTACAGCTGGACAGGAAGACACCATGTAAGATAATACAGTATCATAGTCGTGTGACAATAGTAGCGTTCTAAAGTCCATATATGCTAGCACGCTGCGTAAGGCTTGTGTTCGTCTTTACGTTGCAGAAGCAGAGCGTCAGCCGTGACGTAAGCGGACACTTGACGTGGGAATATCGAGCAAAAGGTTAATCATGATGCACTAATTCGTAACTGGTGTTTTGTGTTTCAGGTGATGTAACCCAGACGAGAACCCTGAAGTGGACGCAGAAAATGGAGCAGAAGAGGTCGCAAAAGGGGACGCAACTAGAAGAGGAACATAGAAGCGGACGCTGAAGAGGACGCCGAAGAGAATTTAATTCACTAACTAATTCATTCTCTGTTAACGCTCTTTTTTCCTGTTTTCAGGTGATATCCCATATAGTGGACTTTTAAAAGTATATGATACTTTATTCTATAATTGTTCAGATTATTATTTTATTTGTTTGTCACCTACAGGCCTGTTGTCTATAACTGTCACAGCAAATGTGACACTAACAAAGCTTTAATCTGCGTTTCAACTCCTCGACTACGTAGTAGAAGAGGATTCAAGGTAAATTCAAGGTAAACATGATAAATTGTGGCTCTGTCTCCAGCGAGCGGCTATGAATACGTGCCCGGATGACGACTACTGATTAAAATATATGCAAATGAAAGTGGTGGCATCTAGCGAGTCACCTAGTATTCATATTTGTAATGTTCATCATACTGCTCACTACACAGCTAACAATACACAACAGTCACACCATTTAAAGATAATTAAACACAACATGCATTTACGATAAAATCAATAGTTTTGAAAATACACCTTAATTAAAATCTGCAGGAGCTGCCACTGGCCTGCCACATATGGAATATCAATTAGCTATGCTTTCCCGGTAGGACACCTGGCCTTCAGTGCATGGCTGTGAGGCAGTAGTTGATACACAGGTGTGTTTTTTTCCTGATGTGCCCTTAGAATCATTCAATTAAATATGTAAAATTAGAGAAACAGTTACAAAAGAGGTTTGGAAAACTGTTTGTCTTCGTCTCCAAATGATTGCGACAAATTTGACATCATCAAGCTGCAAGAGCGGCACACTAAGTTGCTAAAAAGCAGCGAAGTCGGCAAATCCAGCACAAAAAACTGGTTGACATCTTCGATACTCATGAAACTATCTGAACTAAACTAAAGAATAGCATTCAACCGATATAAAGTTAGAACAGTCTCGAGGACCAGGATTAGCAGAACGTTAGTCAATGCCAAATTAGAAAAAAATATATCCTCAACGTTTTCCGAAGATATGGTGCATGGTGGACACAGAGTGATGCCATAAGGCCGTTGGACTTTTGGCATAAAGGATTACAAAACAAGCCATAAAGTGGGGATGGCGTGTGGTCCACAAAGGCGACCGAGTATATGGCTCCCTTAATTTCTCTTCCTGTCTATAGTTCTTTAGCCATAGCTGAAATCGTGCTGCGAATTTGGGTATAACTTTTTCCAAAGTTTGTGAAGATAATACGTGCAAATAAGTTCCCGGTCATCAATTTGCCATATTGTTTTTGGCCGTGTTAAATCTGTCACTGTCACATAGTATCAGTGCTCACACACTGGTGGTTCACTGATGCTTCACACATAGGCCTCCGTTCAACAGCGCTGTGGTGACCAATAGCCATGTTACTACTTGAACGTTACAAGTCTTATACACTGTGAGTGTCCTGGCAGACAAGACTTGCTGTTTCACTAATATAAGTTAACGTTAAAACAGATTTGACAATTATAGCACCATTACCCACGTCCATACAAGATGCATACAGCAGTTTGTTAAGCAGCATTACTGTAACAACATTGGCTTCACATGTACATCTTCCACGTCATCTCTTCAATAATGTCACAGTGAACAAACAATTTAATCATTATTGTATGATTTGGAGCAACAATTTGTCGATCAGTGCGACATTTCTTGGAGCCATGAACAACATATTCAATATAATTTAATCATTGTTACCAATGTTTTTATTCTATACAGACCTAGTAAATGTACATCCTTCATATGTGACCTTGTCATCTGCTGAATAATGTCACATGAATAATGTCACATTGAACAAACAATATATTATTATTAAGACGGTTTTATTCTATACAGACCTTGTAAATGTACATCCTTCATATGCGACCTTGTCATCTGCTGAATAATGTCACATTGAACAAACAATATATTATTAACATATTTTTCTTCTAAACACACCTTGTAAATATAAATCCTGTACATGTGACCTGCCACAACAAACTGAATTCGTAGATTGTAAATTTAAGTGGATTAAGCTGAAATTCCAAAAATCAATACAAGTTAACTGAAAATTCAATTTAAATGTGTATTATCTTATGCGGCGGTTTATTACCTTACATTTGTGATTGCTTGCATGCGTGCATGTGTGCGTAGGAGTTGTTTTACGTTTAGAATGTAATGCCTCCTACATGTCTATATCTTCCGGGGTTTGTTGAAATGCTCCAAACAAGCTGAAAAATATTGTAACTTGGGTGTTATTCTCATCAATATAAACACCATTTGAGTTAGCTGAAGGACACTCTGTCTTTGTCTCCAATGATGTCGATTACTTGCATAATCATAAAATAGAGAATAGGTAATTATTCTGGCATCATGTTTTGTTGTGATTGCCTGGTATTGATCTATCTGCAAGCTACAATAATGGCAAATTGTAGCTACTAAATATGTTGAATGTCTTCACTTCACCTTTGTAATCTATGGACATATATTTTGAAATGCATACCAGGAACCTATTTTCCACAACTTAGATACATAAACAGGTGGAAAACAATATATTACAACATGTGGACAAGAATACATGACAACCTCCAACGGTGTCAGTTTTATAGTCAATATATGTGGGTAAACACTAATACATCAACTCTTACATGGTTTTATTACTATATATGTAAACTTAATATCCTGTAATATATCTTACAATTTCTGCCCTTTTGTTTCTTAATGCTAATGCTATTACGATTGTCTTACAATAATGACATTGACACACCACAAAGTTGAGGCATCGTGCAGTACACTATGATGTCTATGCCTGTATGACGTCTATGCCTGTATAGCGTCTATGCCTGTATGACGTCTATGCCTGTATGGCATGGTTTATTTAAGTTTCGCTGTCGGGTCTTGTTCTGAACCTCTCTGATCACTTTGTGTTAGCGTGTTAGACTGTTCAGGTAGTACTTGATGAACCTCTCTGAAATGGCCAGTTGTTCACTTTGTGATGGGATCTTGTTCTGGTAGTACTGGACGAACCTCTCTGAAGTGATCAGTCCCCCCTTTCATGTTAATACAGGATCTTGTTCTGGTAGTACTGGATGAACCTCTCTAAAGTGACCAGTCCCCCATTTCATGTTAATACAGAAGCTTGTTCTGGTAGTACTGGATGAACCTCTCTGAAGTGACCAGTGCCCCATTTCATGTTAATACGGGATCTTGTTCTGGTAGTACTGGATGAACCCCTCTGAAGTGACCAGTCCCCCATTTCATGTTAATATGGGATCTTGTTCTGGTAGTACTGGATCATGTCATATGTCTTGCCCCGCCAGTTCTGGGAGCAGTCACTGATGACCTTCAGCATGTAGTTTGCTGCCTCTCTCTCGTTCATCTGTGGTGCGAACCGTGTCCTCAGCTGTTTAATCGTGTGGCCACGGAAACATGGCAGGCCTGTGTCCAACATCAGTGACACGAGTGACACGACAGCTTCTCTGTATGGCCTACAACCAATGAGATGAGTGACATGTCTGATATGATTGTTTGTCTGTAAAACCAGGATTAAATGACAGGAAACTGTATGTATTGTCTGAAGTATATGTGGTATTTTCCATTTAACCCTTTAGACCTCAGCCATTTTTTATGTAAAGCCCGTGGTTCCCCAGAAAACTAGGTTAGATTCGAAAAATCGGTGTCTGTTTTGGGGGCATTATTGCATTATTGCAAGTAAAAATTATTCTTTAAAAAAGTTGAACCTAACACAACAGATTTGCCAGTATATCAATATTTTACTATACCATGTCACATTACATGACGTAACTTTTTTAGGCTTTATTTCTTACTGCTACAAGTTGTATTTATTTGAAAAACAACCTACATACTGGTACCAATATTATTATTATTATGCCTTAGATACATGTTGCATATACTTGAATACAGTGGAAGCATACTCTACAACATGAGAAGCTAGTGCCCAGTCACAGTACAGCGGCCAAGTGTCCGTTACCACCCCGGCCAGCCTCGGTCGAAACACCAGCAAGTAAACAACAGAACAGTCCCGCAAGTTACACCACTTACAAATTACACAATAATTATAATACAACTACCCGATCATTGTATTATATCCTAGTTGAGCATATCGACTTCGTGCAAGAATGTGTTTACAAAATAAGCCTGACCGACCAACTTCCCCGACAACAATGATAGTCGAAATGAAACATTGACCAAAGTTGTTTATTAGATGTCTGAAACAGCTTGAATAGCAAACACTTTGGCAGACTTCTGCTGGCAAATGATTCGGACCAGCTGATGCCATTTTGCTAACTCAAAAAATGGGGCTGTTTGAAAAAATGCATGAAACTCAGAAACAATGAATAGCAACGGTGGCCAGAAATACCCACAATGCATTGCCAATATGTTAATCCGTCAAGTTGAATGTATTTCAAAACTACCCCCAGAGAGCATCTCTGGAATAGGACTAATATTTTGGGGTGGGTTTAACCAACTTGAGGTATTGGAACTCGGGCATGTTTGGCCGAATTGAGGTCTAAAGGGTAACATTTTATTTGATGTAATAATATTTTGGGGTTGCAATTTGACATTATGAATGCATTTAAATAACATGGCAATTTGTTTGTATGACAGACAGCTGTGCCACAATTAGATGAGCAGAGCTCATTTTCTCATTCAACTAGTAGTACTTTTTCAATGTGAAGTGAATTCCCAAAACTGAACTAAGAGGACTCCCAAGTCTTGTTTCTCCTGAGTAGTCTAAAAGTTCAAATGACAACATCCAAATAGTTGCTGACTACCTGATGGCTAGAGACCCACATACATGGACCAAATAGTTGCTGACTACCTGATGGCCACAGACACACTTACATGGACCAAATAGTTGCTGACTACCTGATGGCTAGAGACCCACATACATGGACCAAATAGTTGCTGACTACCTGATGGCTAGAGACCCACATACATGGACCAAATAGTTGCTGACTACCTGATGGCCACAGACACACTTACATGGACCAAATAGTTGCTGACTACCTGATGGCTAGAGACCCACATACATGGACCAAATAGTTGCTGACTACCTGATGGCCACAGACACACTTACATGGACCAAATAGTTGCTGACTACCTGATGGCTAGAGACCCACATACATGGACCAAATAGTCGCTGACTACCTGATGGCTAGAGACCCACATACATGGACCAAATAGTTGCTGACTACCTGATGGCTAGAGACCCACATACATGGACCAAATAGTTGCTGACTACCTGATGGCCACAGACCCACTTACATGGACCAAATAGTTGCTGACTACCTGATGGCTAGAGACCCACTTACATGGACCAAATAGTTGCTGACTACATGATGGCTAGAGACCCACATACATGGACCAAATAGTTGCTGACTACCTGATGGCTAGATACCCACATACATGGACCAAATAGTTGCTGACTACCTGATGGCTAGAGACCCACTTACATGGACCAAATAGTTGCTGACTACCTGATGGCTAGAGACCCACTTACATGGACCAAATAGTTGCTGACTACCTGATGGCTAGAGACCCACATACATGGACCAAATAGTTGCTGACTACCTGATGGCTAGAGACCCACATACATGGACCAAATAGTCGCTGACTACCTGATGGCTAGAGACCCACATACATGGACCAAATAGTTGCTGACTACCTGATGGCTAGAGACCCACATACATGGACCAAATAGTTGCTGACTACCTGATGGCTAGAGACCCACATACATGGACCAAATAGTCGCTGACTACCTGATGGCCACAGACCCACTTACATGGACCAAATAGTTGCTGACTACCTGATGGCTAGAGACCCACTTACATGGACCAAATAGTTGCTGACTACCTGATGGCTAGAGACCCACATACATGGACCAAATAGTTGCTGACTACCTGATGGCTAGAGACCCACATACATGGACCAAAGTTCTTGACTCACCTTATTGCGAGATATCCTTGGACACAGAGTTCCTCAAACCACTTGAATGGTGGAGCGTCCATGGTGCCTCCCATGATCATCACCATTTCAGTGGTGAGCTTGATGTCAGGTTCAAAGCCCAAGTTACCTCCTGGTGAACTTTCAAACATGAAGCCAAAATCTACAACAGACAGGCACATATGTATGTACATGCACATGTAAGCATGCACGAGTGATGATTGTATGGCATAGTCAT
Organism: Ridgeia piscesae; assembly: GCA_025642075.2. Classification (NCBI taxonomy): domain Eukaryota; kingdom Metazoa; phylum Annelida; class Polychaeta; order Sabellida; family Siboglinidae; genus Ridgeia; species Ridgeia piscesae. Next base: position 89,801 of record JAODUO010000644.1, read on the forward strand.
GGACATTAATTTTCACTAGCTATGACATGGTGTATTACCTACTTGACAGAGAGTTGTTGTGTGTCATTCTCAAATACCTCTGTCAGTTGTCTATTTATATGCAAGTATGCATTAGCAAATCCAGTAGGCTGGTTAGAACATTTTGAGGTTTTTTATCTCACCCAGGGGGCATGGGATACGGATTTAGGGGGTCTTAACATTTCAAGACTATCTCAGTGTGCAGGATTAGTATGTCCATTTCCTAGCAGGGTTGTTAAGCAACGAATCTAGATCCAGACAAATTAATGTGTTAGTGTGACATTGAAATGTAATGCAGGGTACAACTTGGTGTTGTGTGAGATCCTCTCAGTGTTACACCACTGTACTTTCAAACATAACTCTTACAAACTATGACAGTAGCAATCCTAGGTATTTTATAACTTCTCGCCTAGTTACCCAGTAATGATTAACACTGTTTACACTGCCATTGCCTGAAGTGTCACCCACTGCCCAGAACAGAAAAAGAAACTGCCCAGATAAAACCACATCAATGGATCTATGGGACTATGCTAATTATATCTAGACACTGAATCTTAGGGAACATTCAACAATCTTGGACACTGGACCGTGACCAAACCTCAAATTATTTGCACTGAAATCAGATGTATTATTGGCATAACTATGAACACTGAAAACAAACCAAACCTCATTTTACATCCCACCCCAAAGTCAATCCAAATGTTTCCAGTCTACCCACATTGATATATTTTAATTGGATGTTAAATTACATCCCACCCCAAAGTCAATCCAAATGTTTCCAGTCTACCCACATTGATATATTTTAATTGGATGTTAAATTACATCCCACCCCAAAGTCAATCCAAATGTTTCCAGTCTACCCACATTGATATATTTTAATTGGATGTTAAATTACATCCCACCCCAGTCAATCCAAATGTTTCCAGTCTACCCACATTTATATATTTTAATTGGATGTTAAATTACATCCCACCCCAGTCAATCCAAATGTTTCCAGTCTACCCACATTGATATATTTTAATTGGATGTTAAATTACATCCCACCCCAAAGTCAATCCAAATGTTTCCAGTCTACCCACATTGATATATTTTAATTGGATGTTAAATTACATCCCACCCCAAAGTCAATCCAAATGTTTCCAGTCTACCCACATTGATATATTTTAATTGGATGTTAAATTACATCCCACCCCAAAGTCAATCCAAATGTTTCCAGTCTACCCACATTGATATATTTTAATTGGATGTTAAATTACATCCCACCCCAAAGTCAATCCAAATGTTTCCAGTCTAACTACATTGATATATTTTAATTGGATGTTAAATTACATCCCACCCCAAAGTCAACCCAAATGTTTCCAGTCTACCCACATTGATATATTTTAATTGGATGTTAAATTACATCCCACCCCAGTCAATCCAAATGTTTCCAGTCTACCCACATTGATATATTTTAATTGGATGTTAAATTACATCCCACCCCAAAGTCAATCCAAATGTTTCCAGTCTACCCACATTGATATATTTTAATTGGATGTTAAATTACATCCCACCCCAAAGTCAATCCAAATGTTTCCAGTCTAACTACATTGATATATTTTAATTGGATGTTAAATTACATCCCACCCCAAAGTCAACCCAAATGTTTCCAGTCTACCCACATTGATATATTTTAATTGGATGTTAAATTACATCCCACCCCAAAGTCAATCCAAATGTTTCCAGTCTACCCACATTGATATATTTTAATTGGATGTTAAATTACATCCCACCCTAGTCAATCCAAATGTTTCCAGTCTACCCACATTGATATATTTTAACTGGATGTTAAATTACATCCCACCCCAAAGTCAATCCAAATGTTTCCAGTCTACCCACATTGATATATTTTAACTTTGGGTGTTAAATTACATCCCACCCCAGTCAATCCAAATGTTTCCAGTCTACCCACATTGATATATTTTAATTGGATGTTAAATTACATCCCACCCCAAAGTCAATCCAAATGTTTCCAGTCTACCCACATTGATATATTTTAATTGGATGTTAAATTACATCCCACCCCAAAGTCAATCCAAATGTTTCCAGTCTACCCACATTGATATATTTTAATTGGATGTTAAATTACATCCCACCCCAGTCAATCCAAATGTTTCCAGTCTACCCACATTGATATATTTTAACTGGATGTTAAATTACATCCCACCCCAAAGTCAATCCAAATGTTTCCAGTCTACCCACATTGATATATTTTAATTGGATGTTAAATTACATCCCACCCCAGTCAATCCAAATGTTTCCAGTCTACCCACATTGATATATTTTAATTGGATGTTAAATTACATCCCACCCCAAAGTCAATCCAAATGTTTCCAGTCTACCCACATTGATATATTTTAATTGGATGTTAAATTACATCCCACCCCAAAGTCAATCCAAATGTTTCCAGTCTACCCACATTGATATATTTTAATTGGATGTTAAATTACATCCCACCCCAAAGTCAATCCAAATGTTTCCAGTCTACCCACATTGATATATTTTAATTGGATGTTAAATTACATCCCACCCCAGTCAATCCAAATGTTTCCAGTCTACCCACATTGATATATTTTAATTGGATGTTAAATTACATCCCACCCCAAAGTCAATCCAAATGTTTCCAGTCTACCCACATTGATATATTTTAATTGGATGTTAAATTACATCCCACCCCAAAGTCAATCCAAATGTTTCCAGTCTACCCACATTGATATATTTTAATTGGATGTTAAATTACATCCCACCCCAAAGTCAATCCAAATGTTTCCAGTCTACCCACATCGATATATTTTAATTGGATGTTAAATTACATCCCACCCCAAAGTCAATCCAAATGTTTCCAGTCTACCCACATTGATATATTTTAACTGGATGTTAAATTACATCCCACCCCAAAGTCAATCCAAATGTTTCCAGTCTACCCACATCGATATATTTTAATTGGATGTTAAATTACATCCCACCCCAAAGTCAATCCAAATGTTTCCAGTCTAACTACATTGATATATTTTAACTGGATGTTAAATTACATCCCACCCCAAAGTCAATCCAAATGTTTCCAGTCTAACTACATTGATATATTTTAACTGGATGTTAAATTACATCCCACCCCAAAGTCAATCCAAATGTTTCCAGTCTAACTACATTGATATATTTTAACTGGATGTTAAATTACATCCCACCCCAAAGTCAATCCAAATGTTTCCAGTCTACCCACTGATATATTTTAACTGGATGTTAAATTACATCCCACCCCAAATCAATCCAAATGTTTCCAGTCTACCCACATTGATATATTTTAACTGGATGTTAAATTACATCCCACCCCAAAGTCAATCCAAATGTTTCCAGTCTACCCACATCGATATATTTTAATTGGATGTTAAATTACATCCCACCCCAAAGTCAATCCAAATGTTTCCAGTCTACCCACATTGATATATTTTAACTGGATGTTAAATTACATCCCACCCCAAAGTCAATCCAAATGTTTCCAGTCTAACTACATTGATATATTTTAACTGGATGTTAAATTACATCCCACCCCAAAGTCAATCCAAATGTTTCCAGTCTACCCACATTGATATATTTTAATTGGATGTTAAATTACATCCCACCCCAAAGTCAATCCAAATGTTTCCAGTCTACCCACTGATATATTTTAACTGGATGTTAAATTACATCCCACCCCAAATCAATCCAAATGTTTCCAGTCTACCCACATTGATATATTTTAACTGGATGTTAAATTACATCCCACCCCAAAGTCAATCCAAATGTTTCCAGTCTACCCACATCGATATATTTTAATTGGATGTTAAATTACATCCCACCCCAAAGTCAATCCAAATGTTTCCAGTCTAACTACATTGATATATTTTAACTGGATGTTAAATTACATCCCACCCCAAAGTCAATCCAAATGTTTCCAGTCTAACTACATTGATATATTTTAACTGGATGTTAAATTACATCCCACCCCAAAGTCAATCCAAATGTTTCCAGTCTAACTACATTGATATATTTTAACTGGATGTTAAATTACATCCCACCCCAAAGTCAATCCAAATGTTTCCAGTCTACCCACTGATATATTTTAACTGGATGTTAAATTACATCCCACCCCAAAGTCAATCCAAATGTTTCCAGTCTACCCACTGATATATTTTAACTGGATGTTAAATTACATCCCACCCCAAAGTCAATCCAAATGTTTCCAGTCTACCCACTGATATATTTTAACTGGGTGTTAAATTACACTGGGCCTCTATACAGAAAAGTTACATTGTTTCAGCGAGTCCCAGAAATAGGTCATGACTCATGCACATGCTGCAACAAGTTACCATGTAGCAGGCAGAGTTGTTGCAGGGCTATGCTTTTGTGATTTTTAAATGTTACTAACAAAAACAAATGAAAAGTACTGATAGATCCTGTGACACAGATGTAGATGGCAAAATTATCTTTATGATGTAGAAAAACATACAATTCCACGACTGGAATTCCACATACAGCCTTTTGAAATATTGAGCCCCCATGTTCTCTACCCCCGGACAAATTTAGAAAACCGTCTAAGCCTACACACACACACACACATACACCATCCCAATGGGGCCGCTAGAACACATGCAACATTTCAGCTCAATTCAAGCAAAACTGCTAGAAATATGTGTCCACAGACAGACATATATACATACATACAATGTACATAATAATACTTAATGACTTCTTGGCAGACAAATCAAGGGGATTAAGCAATCTCGTAATCGTAAATAATGCGTGAGTCATCGACAGATGGATGAAGATGCTAGGAAGCTAAGGAGGATAGGCACCATTAAAGAGATAGGTTTTTAGATGCCGACAGAATGAAACTATATTTCCGTCTAATTTAACACTGGCAGGAAGCGAATTCCACAAACTGTTTTGTAATAGAGCTGATAACTTTGTGATTCAACTAGAAACATACAACAAAAGGATAACACAAATAGTTGTAAACATATTTGACTCACACACATATATATGTATAATCAAAAATTTGTATGTCAACAAAACTCTATGTCCATGCACACAATTTACAAAGTGTGAGTGAAACTAAAGGTGAATATGGTGGGAACAGGTGTGTGTCTAGAGATCTTAGAAAATGTGTTCATTTGTGGATAAAAGTGAGCCACTGACCAATGTGGATGATGTGGCCGTCATTGTCCAGCATGATGTTGCCATTGTGTCTGTCTTTGATTTGTAACAGGAAACTCAGCACGCTGTAGCCTGCCATACTTGTGATGAAGTTTCTCCTTGCCTGCAACAACGTGAAGTTGTTATTTTCTCCACAGAAACTTCAAAATGGGAAGAAATATTTAAATTCCACCGTAGAAGTATACTGAGGATGAAAATAATCAGTTAATACCTATATGTAGAGAGTCCATAATAGTACTTACAGCTTGATAGGCTGGTGTACTTTCATCTCCATACTTTGTGATGAAATATTCGTACATGCCAATGTCTGTCTGTCTGCCAATCTGGTCACGTGACTTGGCATCCGGGACACACTCAATGACCCCGCACTGTGAGAAAGGAGATGTATTAATGTTATGAGACAAAGTTGAACACAGTAGTGCAGTGCTAGCACATCCACCTGCATGTCACAACAGTTACATATTCAACACCTGCACGAGATGTAGTACTATTGATGTCAACACTGACTCTCAATGTTGGGCACTGTGTATCCTTTGTGACTGGCTCTCAATGTTGGGCACTGTGTATCCTTTGTGACTGGCTCTCAATGTTGGGCACTGTGTATCCTTTGTGACTGGCTCTCAATGTTGGGCACTGTGTATCCTTTGTGACTGGCTCTCAATGTTGGGCACTGTGTATCCTTTGTGACTGGCTCTCAATGTTGGGCACTGTGTATCCTTTGTGACTGGCTCTCAATGTAGGGCACTGTATATCCTTTGTGACTGGCTCTCAATGTAGGGCACTGTATATCCTTTGTGACTGGCTCTCAATGTTGGACACTGTATATCCTTTGTGACTGGCTCTGAATGTAGGACACTGTATATCCTTTGTCACTGGCTCTCAATGTAGGGCACTGTATATCCTTTGTGACTGGCTCTCAATGTTGGGCACTGTATATCCTTTGTGACTGGCTCTCAATGTAGGACACTGTATATCCTGTGTCACTGGCTCTCAATGTTGGGCACTGTGTATCCTGTGTCACTGGCTCTCAATGTTGGGCACTGTGTATCCTTTGTCACTGGCTCTCAATGTTGGGCACTGTGTATCCTTTGTCACTGGCTCTCAATGTTGGACACTGTATATCCTGTGTCACTGGCTCTCACTGTTGGGCACTGTGTATCCTTTGTCACTGGCTCTCAATGTTGGACACTGTGTATCCTGTGTCACTGGCTCTCAATGTTGGGCACTGTGTATCCTGTGTCACTGGCTCTCAATGTTGGGCACTGTGTATCCTTTGTCACTGGCTCTCAATGTTGGGCACTGTGTATCCTTTGTCACTGGCTCTCAATGTTGGGACCCACGGGTTAGTTTTTTCCTTTGTCACTGGCTCTCAATGTTGGGCACTGTGTATCCTTTGTGACTGGCTCTCACTGTTGGGCACTGTGTATCCTGTGTCACTGGCTCTCAATGTTGGGCACTGTGTATCCTGTGTCACTGGCTCTCAATGTTGGGCACTGTGTATCCTTTGTGACTGGCTCTCAATGTTGGGCACTGTGTATCCTGTGTCACTGGCTCTCAATGTTGGGCACTGTGTATCCTGTGTCACTGGCTCTCAATGTTGGGCACTGTGTATCCTGTGTCACTGGCTCTCAATGTTGGGCACTGTGTATCCTGTGTCACTGGCTCTCAATGTTGGGCACTGTGTATCCTTTGTCACTCACAGATCAGTCCTGTCTCAACTTGTAACGTAACTGAACAACTGAGAACAAGCACCATGGCAGGGTCAGCTTGGCATTGATGTTCTGGAAAGGTTGACTAATGACTGATAAATGTTTTTATCCACAATATATAGACACTACTCAGCTAATAAAATGTTGCCGAGCATTCAAAACAACTAGAAAAAAACAATCACAAGGTTACAGTCCACAAAATCAAACGCTACTTCAAACAAGTCCAATTGTGGTTGCAGAATGGAATGGAAGTCTTTGTACGTATGACGCACCTGATTGAATATGTGTTAGTGATGAAACGTTTCTCATACCGCCATTTCCAATTGTTTAATGACAGCATATTGTAACAAATGTTTTTTAACATCTTTATTCAGTCACCTGGACATGTCTGACAAACCTTGTTGTGTCCTCTCACACACTTCACTACATAACACACACACCAACTTCACAGACCTTGTTGTGTCCTCTCACACACTTCACTACATAACACACACACCAACTTCACAGACCTTGTTGTATCCTCTCACACACTTCACTACATAACACACACACCAACTTCACAGACCTTGTTGTGTCCTCTCACACACTTCACTACATAACACACACACCAACTTCACAGACCTTGTTGTGTCCTCTCACATACTTCACTACATAACACACTAACTTCACAGACCTTGTTGTGTCCTCTCATACACTTCACTACATAACACACACTAACTTCATAGACCTTGTCGTGTCCTCTCACACACTTCACTACATAACACACACTAACTTCACAGACCTTGTTGTGTCCTCTCACACACTTCACTACATAACACACACCAACTTCACAGACCTTGTTGTGTCCTCTCACACACTTCACTACATAACACACACCAACTTCACAGACCTTGTTGTGTCCTCTCACATACTTCACTACATAACACACTAACTTCACAGACCTTGTTGTGTCCTCTCATACACTTCACTACATAACACACACTAACTTCACAGACCTTGTTGTGTCCTCTCACACACTTCACTACACAACACACACTAACTTCACAGACCTTGTTGTGTCCTCTCACACACTTCACTATATAACACACACTAACTTCACAGACCTTCTTGTGTCCTCTCACACACTTCACTACATAACACACACTAACTTCACAGACCTTCTTGTGTCCTCTCATACACTTCACTACATAACACACACTAACTTCACAGACCTTGTTGTGTCCTCTCACACACTTCACTACATAACACACACTAACTTCACAGACCTTGTTGTGTCCTCTCACACACTTCACTATATAACACACACTAACTTCACAGACCTTCTTGTGTCCTCTCACACACTTCACTACATAACACACACTAACTTCACAGACCTTCTTGTGTCCTCTCATACACTTCACTACATAACACACACTAACTTCACAGACCTTGTTGTGTCCTCTCATACACTTCACTACATAACACACACTAACTTCACAGACCTTGTTGTGTCCTCTCATACACTTCACTACATAACACACACTAACTTCACAGACCTTGTTGTGTCCTCTCATATACTTCACTACCTAACACACACTAACTTCACAGACCTTGTTGTGTCCTCTCACACACTTCACTACATAACACACACTAACTTCACAGACCTTGTTGTGTCCTCTCATACACTTCACTACATAACACACACTAACTTCACAGACCTTGTTGTGTCCTCTCACACACTTCACTATATAACACACACTAACTTCACAGACCTTGTTGTGTCCTCTCATACACTTCACTACATAACACACACTAACTTTACAGACCTTGTTGTGTCCTCTCACACACTTCACTACATAACACACACTAACTTCACAGACCTTGTTGTCTCCTCTCACACACTTCACTACATAACACACACTAACTTCACAGACCTTGTTGTGTCCTCTCACACACTTCACTACATAACACACACAACTTCAAGACCTTGTGTGTCCTCTCACAACTTCACTACATAACACACACAACTTCAAGACCTTGTGTTCCTCTCACACACTTCACTACACAACACACTAACTTCACAGACCTTGTTGTGTCCTCTCAACACTTACTAATAACACACAACTTCACAGACCTTGTTGTTCCTCTCAAACTTCACTACATAACACACTAACTTACAGACCTTGTTGTGTCCTCTCAACACTTACTACATAACACACACTAACTTAAGACCTTGTTGTTCCTCTCAACACTTCACTACAAACACACACTAACTTCAAGACCTTGTGTTCCTCTCAACACTTCACTAAAACACACACTAACTTCACAGACCTTTTGTTCCTCTCACACACTTCACTAATAACACACACTAACTTCACAGACCTTTTGTGTCCTTCAACACTTCATACAAAACACACTAACTTCACAGACCTTGTTGTGTCCTCTCAACACTTCACTACATAACACACACAACTTCACAGACCTTGTTGTGTCCTCTCACACTTCATACAAACATACACCCTTGTTGTGTCCTCTCACACACTTCACTAAAACACACACTAACTTCACAGACCTTTTGTTCCTCTCACACACTTCACTAATAACACACACTAACTTCACAGACCTTTTGTGTCCTCTCAACACTTACTACATAACACACACTAACTTCACAGACCTTTTGTGTCCTCTCAAACTTCACTACTAACACACTAACTTCACAGACCTTGTTGTTCCTCTCAAACTTCACTACTAACACACACTAACTCACAGACCTTGTTGTGTCCTCTCAAACTTCACTACTAACACACACTAACTCACAACCTTGTTGTGTCCTCTCAAACTTCACTATAACACACACTAACTTCACAACCTTGTTGTTCCTCTCAACACTTCACTACATAACACACACTAACTCACAGACCTTGTTGTGTCCTCTCAACACTTCACTACATAACACACACAACTTCACAGACCTTGTGTTCCTCTCACACACTTCACTACATAACACACTAACTTCACAGACCTTGTTGTGTCCTCTCAACACTTCACTACATAACACACACTAACTTCACAGACCTTGTTGTGTCCTCTCACACACTCACTAATAACACACACTAACTTCACAGACCTTGTTGTGTCCTCTCATACACTTCACTACATAACACACACTAACTTACAGACCTTGTTGTTCCTCTCACACACTACTACATAACACACACTAACTTCACAGACCTTGTTGTTCCTCTCAACACTTCACTACATAACACACACTAACTTCACAGACCTTGTTGTTCCTCTCATACACTTCACTACATAAACACACTAACTTCACAGACCTTGTTGTATCCTCTCACACACTTCACTACATAACACACTAACTTCACAGACCTTGTTGTGTCCTCTCACACACTTCATTACATAACATACACTAACTTCACAGACCTTGTTGTATCCTCTCACACACTTCACTACATAACACACACTAACTTCACAGACCTTGTTGTGTCCTCTCAAACTTCACTACATAACACACACTAACTTCACAGACCTTGTGTTCCTCTCACACACTTCACTACATAACACACACTAACTTACAGACCTTGTGTTCCTCTCACACACTTCACTACATAACACACACTAACTTCAAGACCTTGTGTGTCCTCTCACACACTTCACTACAAACACACACTAACTTCACAGACCTTGTTGTGTCCTCTCACACACTTCACTACATAACACACCAACTTCACAGACCTTGTTGTGTCCTCTCACACACTTCACTACATAACACACACAACTTCACAGACCTTGTTGTTCCTCTCACAACTTCACTACATAACACACTAACTTCACAGACCTTGTTGTTCCTCTCAACACTTCACTACATAACACACACTAACTTCAAGACCTTGTGTGTCCTCTCACACACTTCACTACAAACACACACTAACTTCACAGACCTTGTTGTGTCCTCTCACACACTTCACTATATAACACACACTAACTTCACAGACCTTGTTGTGTCCTCTCAATACAAAACAACTTCACAGACCTTTTGTGTCCTTCATACACTTCACTACATAACACACACTAACTTCACAGACCTTGTTGTGTCCTCTCACACACTTCACTACATAACACACACTAACTTCACAGACCTTGTTGTGTCCTCTCACACACTTCACTATATAACACACACTAACTTCACAGACCTTCTTGTGTCCTCTCACACACTTCACTACATAACACACACTAACTTCACAGACCTTCTTGTGTCCTTCATACACTTCACTACAAACACACACTAACTTCACAGACCTTGTTGTGTCCTCTCACACACTTCACTACATAACACACACTTTACAGACCTTGTTGTGTCCTCTCAACACTTCACTACATAACACACACTAACTTCACAGACCTTGTTGTGTCCTCTCAAACTTCACTACTAACACACTAACTTCACAACCTTTTGTGTCCTCTCATAACTTCACTAATAACACACTAACTTCACAGACCTTTTGTGTCCTCTCAACACTTCACATAACACACACTAATTCACAGACCTTTTGTGTCCTCTCACACACTTACTACATAACACACACTAACTTCAAGACCTTGTGTGTCCTCTCAACACTTCACTACAAACACACACTAACTCACAGACCTTGTTGTGTCCTCTCACACACTTCACTAATAACACACACTAACTTCACAGACCTTTTGCCTCTCAACACTTCACTACATAACACACACTAACTTACAGACCTTTTGTGTCCTTCAACACTTCACTACAAACACACACTAACTACAGACCTTGTTGTGTCCTTCAACACTTCACTACAAACACACACTAACTTCAAGACCTTGTTGTGTCCTCTCAACACTTCACTAATAACACACACTAACTTCACAGACCTTTTGTGTCCTCTCAACACTTCACTACATAACACACACTAACTTCACAGACCTTTTGTGTCCTCTCAACACTTCACTAATAACACACACTAACTTCACAGACCTTGTTGTGTCCTCTCATAACTTCACTACTAACACACACTAACTTACAGACCTTGTTGTGTCCTCTCAACACTACTACATAACACACACTAACTTCACAGACCTTGTTGTTCCTCTCATAACTTCACTACTAACACACACTAACTTCACAACCTTGTTGTTCCTCTCAACACTTCACTACATAACACACTAACTTACAGACCTTGTTGTTCCTCTCACAACTTCACTACATAACACACTAACTTCACAGACCTTGTTGTTCCTCTCAACACTTCATACATAACAACACTAACTTCACAGACCTTGTTGTTCCTCTCACACACTTCACTACATAACACACTAACTCACAGACCTTGTTGTGTCCTCTCAACACTTCACTACATAACACACACTAACTTCACAGACCTTGTTGTGTCCTCTCACACACTTCATAATAACAACACTAACTTCACAGACCTTGTTGTGTCCTCTCAACACTTATAAACACACACTAACTTACAGACCGTTGTGTCCTCTCACACACCACTACATAACACACTAACTTCACAACCTTGTTGTTCCTCTCAACACTTACTACATAACACACTAACTTCACAGACCTTGTTGTTCCTCTCAACATTCACTACATAACACACTAACTCACAGACCTTGTTGTATCCTCTCACACACTTCACTACATAACACACACTAACTTCACAGACCTTGTTGTGTCCTCTCACACACTTCATTACATAACATACACTAACTTCACAGACCTTGTTGTATCCTCTCACACACTTCACTACATAACACACACTAACTTCACAGACCTTGTTGTGTCCTCTCATACACTTCACTACATAACACACACTAACTTCACAGACCTTGATGTATCCTCTCACACACTTCACTACATAACACACACTAACTTCACAGACCTTGATGTATCCTCTCACACACTTCACTACATAACACACACTAACTTCACAGACCTTGTTGTGTCCTCTCATACACTTCACTACATAACACACACTAACTTCATAGACCTTGTCGTGTCCTCTCACACACTTCACTACATAACACACACTAACTTCACAGACCTTGTTGTGTCCTCTCACACACTTCATTACATAACATACACTAACTTCACAGACCTTGTTGTATCCTCTCACACACTTCACTACATAACACACACTAACTTCACAGACCTTGTTGTGTCCTCTCATACACTTCACTACATAACACACACTAACTTCACAGACCTTGATGTATCCTCTCACACACTTCACTACATAACACACACTAACTTCACAGACCTTGTTGTATCCTCTCACACACTTCACTACACAACACACACTAACTTCACAGACCTTGTTGTGTCCTCTCACACACTTCACTACATAACACACACCAACTTCACAGACCTTGTTGTGTCCTCTCACACACTTCACTACATAACACACACCAACTTCACAGACCTTGTTGTGTCCTCTCACACACTTCACTACATAACACACTAACTTCACAGACCTTGTTGTGTCCTCTCATACACTTCACTACATAACACACACTAACTTCATAGACCTTGTCGTGTCCTCTCACACACTTCACTACATAACACACACTAACTTCACAGACCTTGTTGTGTCCTCTCACACACTTTAGTAAACACACACTAACTTCACAGGACGCGTTGTGTCCTCTCACACACTTCACTACATAACACACTAACTTCACACACCTTGTTGTGTCCTCTCACACACTTTACTACATAACACACTAACTTCACAGACCTTGTTGTGTCCTCTCACACACTTCACTACATAACACACTAACTTCACAGACCTTGTTGTGTCCTCTCACACACTTCACTACATAACACACACTAACTTCACAGACCTTGTTGTGTCCTCTCACACACTTCACTACATAACACACACTAACTTCACAGACCTTGTTGTGTCCTCTCACACACTTCACTACATAACACACACTAACTTCACAGACCTTGTTGTATCCTCTCACACACTTCACTACATAACACACACTAACTTCACAGACCTTGTTGTGTCCTCTCACACACTTCACTACATAACACACACTAACTTCACAGACCTTGTTGTGTCCTCTCACACACTTCACTACAAACACACACTAACTTCACAGACCTTGTTGTGTCCTCTCACACACTTCACTACATAACACACACTAACTTCACAGACCTTGTTGTGTCCTCTCACACACTTCACTACATAACACACACTAACTTCACAGACCTTGTTGTGTCCTCTCATACACTTCACTACATAACACACACTAACTTCACAGACCTTGTTGTGTCCTCTCACACACTTCACTACATAACACACACTAACTTCACAGACCTTGTTGTGTCCTCTCACACACTTCACTACATAACACACACTAACTTCACAGACCTTGTTGTATCCTCTCACACACTTCACTACATAACACACACTAACTTCACAGACCTTGTTGTGTCCTCTCACACACTTCACTACATAACACACACTAACTTCACAGACCTTGTTGTGTCCTCTCACACACTTCACTACATAACACACTAACTTCACAGACCTTGTTGTGTCCTCTCACACACTTTACTACATAACACACACTAACTTCACAGACCTTGTTGTGTCCTCTCATACACTTCACTACCTAACACACACTAACTTCACATACCTTGTGTCCTCTCATAACTTCACTACATAACACACACTAACTTCACAGACCTTGTTGTATCCTCTCACACACTTCACTACATAACACACACTAACTTCACAGACCTTGTTGTAACTTCACAGACCTTGTTGTATCCTCTCACACACTTCACTACATAACACACACTAACTTCACAGACCTTGTTGTGTCCTCTCACACACTTCATTACATAACATACACTAACTTCACAGACCTTGTTGTATCCTCTCACACACTTCACTACATAACACACACTAACTTCACAGACCTTGTTGTGTCCTCTCATACACTTCACTACATAACACACACTAACTTCACAGACCTTGATGTATCCTCTCACACACTTCACTACATAACACACACTAACTTCACAGACCTTGATGTATCCTCTCACACACTTCACTACATAACACACACCAACTTCACAGACCTTGTTGTGTCCTCTCATACACTTCACTACATAACACACACTAACTTCATAGACCTTGTCGTGTCCTCTCACACACTTCACTACATAACACACACTAACTTCACAGACCTTGTTGTGTCCTCTCACACACTTCATTACATAACATACACTAACTTCACAGACCTTGTTGTATCCTCTCACACACTTCACTACATAACACACACTAACTTCACAGACCTTGTTGTGTCCTCTCATACACTTCACTACATAACACACACTAACTTCACAGACCTTGATGTATCCTCTCACACACTTCACTACATAACACACACTAACTTCACATACCTTGTTGTATCCTCTCACACACTTCACTACACAACACACACTAACTTCACAGACCTTGTTGTGTCCTCTCACACACTTCACTACATAACACACACACCAACTTCACAGACCTTGTTGTGTCCTCTCACACACTTCACTACATAACACACACACCAACTTCACAGACCTTGTTGTGTCCTCTCACATACTTCACTACATAACACACTAACTTCACAGACCTTGTTGTGTCCTCTCATACACTTCACTACATAACACACACTAACTTCATAGACCTTGTCGTGTCCTCTCACACACTTCACTACACAACACACACTAACTTCACAGACCTTGTTGTGTCCTCTCACACACTTCACTATATAACACACACTAACTTCACAGACCTTCTTGTGTCCTCTCACACACTTCACTACATAACACACACTAACTTCACAGACCTTCTTGTGTCCTATCATACACTTCACTACACAACACACACTAACTTCACAGACCTTGTTGTGTCCTCTCACACACTTCACTACATAACACACACTAACTTCACAGACCTTGTTGTGTCCTCTCACACACTTCACTATATAACACACACTAACTTCACAGACCTTCTTGTGTCCTCTCACACACTTCACTACATAACACACACTAACTTCACAGACCTTCTTGTGTCCTCTCATACACTTCACTACATAACACACACTAACTTCACAGACCTTGTTGTGTCCTCTCATACACTTCACTACATAACACACACTAACTTCACAGACCTTGTTGTGTCCTCTCAACACTTCACTACTAACACACACTAACTTCACAGACCTTGTTGTGTCCTCTCATACACTTCACTACATAACACACACTAACTTCACAGACCTTGTTGTGTCCTCTCACACACTTCACTACATAACACACACTAACTTCACAGACCTTGTTGTGTCCTCTCACACACTTCACTACATAACACACACTAACTTCACAGACCTTGTTGTGTCCTCTCACACACTTCACTACACAACACACACTAACTTCACAGACCTTGTTGTGTCCTCTCACACACTTCACTACATAACACACACTAACTTCACAGACCTTGTTGTGTCCTCTCACACACTTCACTATATAACACACACTAACTTCACAGACCTTGTTGTATCCTCTCACACACTTCACTACATAACACACACTAACTTCACAGACCTTTTGTGTCCTCTCATACACTTCACTATATAACACACACTAACTTCACAGACCTTGTTGTGTCCTCTCATACACTTCACTACATAACACACACTAACTTCACAGACCTTGTTGTGTCCTCTCAACACTTCACTACATAACACACACTAACTTCCCCCCCCCCCCCCCCCCCCCCCCCCCCCCCCCCCCCCCCCCCCCCCCCCCCCCCCCCCCCCCCCCCCCCCCCCCCCCCCCCCCCCCCCCCCCCCCCCCCCCCCCCCCCCCCCCCCCCCCCCCCCCCCCCCCCCCCCTCTCATACACTTCACTACATAACACACACTAACTTCACAGACCTTGTTGTTCCTCTCACACACTTCACTACATAACACACACTAACTTCACAGACCTTGTTGTGTCCTCTCACACACTTCACTACATAACACACACTAACTTCACAGACCTTGTTGTGTCCTCTCACACACTTCACTACATAACACACACTAACTTCACAGACCTTGTTGTATCCTCTCACACACTTCACTACATAACACACACTAACTTCACAGACCTTGTTGTGTCCTCTCATACACTTCACTACATAACACACACTAACTTCACAGACCTTGATGTATCCTCTCACACACTTCACTACATAACACACACTAACTTCACAGACCTTGATGTATCCTCTCACACACTTCACTACATAACACACACTAACTTCACAGACCTTGTTGTGTCCTCTCACACACTTCACTACATAACACACACTAACTTCACAGACCTTGTTGTGTCCTCTCACACACTTCACTACATAACACACACTAACTTCACAGACCTTGTTGTGTCCTCTCACACACTTCATTACATAACATACACTAACTTCACAGACCTTGTTGTATCCTCTCACACACTTCACTACATAACACACACTAACTTCACAGACCTTGTTGTGTCCTCTCATACACTTCACTACATAACACACACTAACTTCACAGACCTTGATGTATCCTCTCACACACTTCACTACATAACACACACTAACTTCACATACCTTGTTGTATCCTCTCACACACTTCACTACATAACACACACTAACTTCACAGACCTTGTTGTGTCCTCTCACACACTTCACTACATAACACACACTAACTTCACAGACCTTGTTGTGTCCTCTCACACACTTCACTACATAACACACACAACTTCACAGACCTTGTTGTGTCCTCTCACACACTTCACTACATAACACACTAACTTCACAGACCTTGTTGTGTCCTCTCACACACTTCACTACATAACACACTAACTTCACAGACCTTGTTGTGTCCTCTCACACACTTTACTACATAACACACACTAACTTCACAGACCTTGTTGTGTCCTCTCACACACTTCACTACATAACACACACTAACTTCACAGACCTTCTTGTGTCCTCTCACACACTTCACTACATAACACACACTAACTTCACAGACCTTCTTGTGTCCTATCATACACTTCACTACACAACACACACTAACTTCACAGACCTTGTTGTGTCCTCTCACACACTTCACTACATAACACACACTAACTTCACAGACCTTGTTGTGTCCTCTCACACACTTCACTATATAACACACACTAACTTCACAGACCTTCTTGTGTCCTCTCACACACTTCACTACATAACACACACTAACTCACAGACCTTGTTGTGTCCTCTCATACACTTCACTACATAACACACACTAACTTCACAGACCTTGTTGTGTCCTCTCATAACTTCACTACTAACACACACTAACTTCACAGACCTTGTTGTGTCCTCTCATACACTTCACTACATAACACACACTAACTTCACAGACCTTGTTGTGTCCTCTCATACACTTCACTACTAACACACACTAACTTCACAGACCTTGTTGTGTCCTCTCAACACTTCACTACATAACACACACTAACTTCACAGACCTTGTTGTGTCCTCTCACACACTTCACTACATAACACACACTAACTTCACAGACCTTGTTGTGTCCTCTCACACACTTCACTACATAACACACACTAACTTCACAGACCTTGTTGTGTCCTCTCACACACTTCACTACATAACACACACTAACTTCACAGACCTTGTTGTGTCCTCTCACACACTTCACTACATAACACACACTAACTTCACAGACCTTGATGTATCCTCTCATACACTTCACTACCCCCCCCCCCCCCCCCCCCCCCCCCCCCCCCCCCCCCCCCCCCCCCCCCCCCCCCCCCCCCCCCCCCCCCCCCCCCCCCCCCCCCCCCCCCCCCCCCCCCCCCCCCCCCCCCCCCCCCCCCCCCCCCCCCCCCCCCCCCCCCCCCCCCCCCCCCCCCCCCCCCCCCCCCCCCCCCCCCCCCCCCCCCCCCCCCCCCCCCCCCCCCCCCCCCCCCCCCCCCCCCCCCCCCCCCCCCCCCCCCCCCCCCCCCCCCCCCCCCCCCCCCCCCCCCCCCCCCCCCCCCCCCCCCCCCCCCCCCCCCCCCCCCCCCCCCCCCCCCCCCCCCCCCCCCCCCCCCCCCCCCCCCCCCCCCCCCCCCCCCCCCCCCCCCCCCCCCCCCCCCCCCCCCCCCCCCCCCCCCCCCCCCCCCCCCCCCCCCCCCCCCCCCCCCCCCCCCCCCCCCCCCCCCCCCCCCCCCCCCCCCCCCCCCCCCCCCCCCCCCCCCCCCCCCCCCCCCCCCCCCCCCCCCCCCCCCCCCCCCCCCCCCCCCCCCCCCCCCCCCCCCCCCCCCCCCCCCCCTTTTTTTTTTTTTTTTTTTTTTTTTTTTTTTTTTTTTTTTTTTTTTTTTTTTTTTTTTTTTTTTTTTTTTTTTTTTTTTTTTTTTTTTTTTTTTTTTTTTTTTTTTTTTTTTTTTTTTTTTTTTTTTTTTTTTTTTTTTTTTTTTTTTTTTTTTTTTTTTTTTTTTTTTTTTTTTTTTTTTTTTTTTTTTTTTTTTTTTTTTTTTTTTTTTTTTTTTTTTTTTTTTTTTTTTTTTTTTTTTTTTTTTTTTTTTTTTTTTTTTTTTTTTTTTTTTTTTTTTTTTTTTTTTTTTTTTTTTTTTTTTTTTTTTTTTTTTTTTTTTTTTTTTTTTTTTTTTTTTTTTTTTTTTTTTTTTTTTTTTTTTTTTTTTTTTTTTTTTTTTTTTTTTTTTTTTTTTTTTTTTTTTTTTTTTTTTTTTTTTTTTTTTTTTTTTTTTTTTTTTTTTTTTTTTTTTTTTTTTTTTTTTTTTTTTTTTTTTTTTTTTTTTACACACTTCACTACATAACACACACTAACTTCACAGACCTTGTTGTATCCTCTCACACACTTCACTACATAACACACACTAACTTCACAGACCTTGTTGTGTCCTCTCACACACTTCACTACATAACACACACTAACTTCACAGACCTTGTTGTATCCTCTCACACACTTCACTACATAACACACACTAACTTCACAGACCTTGTTGTGTCCTCTCACACACTTCACTACATAACACACACTAACTTCACAGACCTTGTTGTGTCCTCTCACACACTTCACTACATAACACACACTAACTTCACAGACCTTGTTGTGTCCTCTCACACACTTCACTACATAACACACACTAACTCCACAGACCTTGTTGTGTCCTCTCATACACTTCACTACATAACACACACTAACTCCACAGACCTTGTTGTGTCCTCTCATACACTTCACTACATAACACACACTAACTTCACAGACCTTGTTGTATCCTCTCATACACTTCACTACATAACACACACTAACTCCACAGACCTTGTTGTGTCCTCTCATACACTTCACTACATAACACACACTAACTTCACAGACCTTGTTGTATCCTCTCACACACTTCACTACATAACACACACTAACTTCACAGACCTTGTTGTGTCCTCTCACACACTTCACTACATAACACACACTAACGTCACAGACCTTGTTGTATCCTCTCACACACTTCACTACATGACACACTAACTTCACAGACCTTGTTGTGTTCTCTCACACACTTTACTACATAACACACACTAACTTCACAGAATGCGATTCCTAACAACGCGAGTCTGTGAGGTAAGCCCATGACAACGACATCTTGGTTGAATAATTCAAGATAAGCATGACAAAGCACAACTGAAGATCATCTCGAAATTAATTGTTCACAACAGGGTATATTATTACCATACTATTTACCAATGAAAGTTAATACTCATTATAAGTAATGTCCCATACCCCTGGAGCAGTGGCCACGACACGGTAGGGCATCAGGTAGATGTCTAGTCCAACTTGTTGTACAACATTCTTGAAGAGAGAGATCACTTGCAGAGCCAGCATGTCCTTCAAGTAAACGTACAAACATGTGTGACAGTTGGTCTATGGAAAGCAAGCAGCAAATTAAAACTTTGCATAAATGTTTGAAACAACACAAATCTATCTGTAACAACTGAGCTAGCATGTGTGTATATGTGTATGTATGTGGCTATTGTAAGCTTTTTATCCGTGATGCCCTGTATCTGAAGCAATAAACTCTCATAGAGTGGTCTGACTCTTGGAAAAATAGTGCTTACTGGTCTGAGATATTAGTGGTTAAGGGTCTGTACTGGGTGTCAGATTTGTAGCATCATGCATGTTTGTATGACTGTTCAAACGTCCATAAATCACATACCTGCCTGACATCGTCCCCTACTTTGAAGATGCATGCTTGCCAGTAGACGTTGCTGGGACTTATGTCATCTACAGCACCTTCTTTCAGTCCAGATTCCTCCAGTTCATTGATTCCACACCGTTTCACTTGGAAGCGGGCCAGATATGGGGCCTTAGCAGCACTGAGCACAAACAGAAATGGCTTAAACAATTTATGAATCTTGTAATACCAAGTTTTTTATTTGTAATACTTTGTTGTAAATAGTTTACATCTTACTTTGTCATAAATAGTTTACATCTTAGATATTTTATTCGTATTGATTTCTCCTTATCACAGATCACATATAATAGTGATGGAATTGGATTTGGTAACTAATTGTTATATCATACATGAAGATGTGGAGAGTTCTTTCAAATAAAGTTATAATTCCCTACCATCCTGTGAAGTGGACAGTATCACAACTACACACACTAACATCCTGTGAAGTGGACAGTGTCATAATCACACACTAACATCCTGTGAAGTGGACAGTGTCATAATTACACACTAACATCCTGTGAAGTGGACAGTGTCATAATTACACACACTAACATCTTGTGAAGTGGACAGTGTCATAACTACACACTAACATCCAGTGCAGTGGACAGTGTCATAATTACACACACTAACATCTTGTGAAGTGGACAGTGTCATAACTACACTCTAACATCCTGTGAAGTGGACAGTGTCATAACTACACACTAACATCCTGTGAAGTGGACAGTGTCATAACTACACACACTAACATCTTGTGAAGTGGACAGTGTCATAACTACACTCTAACATCCTGTGAAGTGGACAGTGTCATAACTACACACTAACATCCTGTGAAGTGGACAGTGTCATAACTACACACTAACATCCTGTGAAGTGGACAGTGTCATAATTACACACACTAACATCTTGTGAAGTGGACAGTGTCATAACTATACCCTAACATCCTGTGAAGTGGACAGTGTCATAACTACACACTAACATCCTGTGAAGTGGACAGTGTCATAACTACACACTAACATCCTGTGAAGTGGACAGTGTCATAACTACACAGTAACACCATGTGAAGTGGACAATACCATAACTACACACTTATATCCTGTGAAGTGGACAGTGTCATAACTATACACTAACATCCTGTGAAGTGGACAGTATCATAACTACACACTAACATCCTGTGAAGTGGACAGTATCATAACTACACACTAACATCCTGTGAAGTGGACAGTATCATAACTACACACACTAACATCCTGTGAAGTGGACAGTGTCATAACTGCACACTAACATCCTGTGAAGTGGACAGTGTCATAACTACACACTAACATTCTGTGAAGTGGACAGTTTCATAACTGCACACTAACATCCTGTGAAGTGGACAGTGTCATAACTACACACTAACATCCTGTGAAGTGGACAGTGTCATAATCACACACTAACATCCTGTGAAGTGGACAGTGTCATAATTACACACTAACATCCTGTGAAGTGGACAGTGTCATAATTACACACACTAACATCCTGTGAAGTGGACAGTGTCATAACTACACACTAACATCCTGTGAAGTGGATAGTTTCATAACTACACACTAACATCCTGTGAAGTGGACAGTGTCATAACTACACACACTAACATCCTGTGAAGTGGACAGTGTCATAACTACACACACTAACATCCTGTGAAGTGGACAGTGTCATAACTACACACACTAACATCCTGTGAAGTGGACAGTGTCATAACTACACACTAACATCCTGTGAAGTGGACAGTGTCATAACTACACACTAACATCCTGTGAAGTGGACAGTGTCATAACTACACACTAATATCCTGTGAA
This sequence comes from Ridgeia piscesae, assembly GCA_025642075.2. Lineage (NCBI taxonomy): Eukaryota > Metazoa > Annelida > Polychaeta > Sabellida > Siboglinidae > Ridgeia > Ridgeia piscesae. Next base: position 112,898 of record JAODUO010000644.1, read on the forward strand.
GTGGACAGTGTCATAACTACACAGTAACATCCTGTGAAGTGGACAGTTTCATAACTACACACTAACATCCTGTGAAGTGGACAGTGTCATAACTACACACTAACATCCTGTGAAGTGGACAGTGTCATAACTACACACTAACATCCTGTGAAGTGGACAGCGACTGAATTTGTAACTATACATTTCTTAATGTAACATAACAAAAAAATTATTACATTTTGTAACTTGATATAAAATACATGGCATGTACAGGTAAATGACAGATTATGCGAGAACAAACTAACCTCTGCATGGGCACAGCGGATTGATAGTCTATTGCTAAGACCACTGACTCCGGGTTGGATGGTATGTAACAACCTGGCTGCAATTCAACCTTGGAAAGTGCTTCAAGACATCCTCGTTTCCTCTCCGGGCCTTTAGGAACAGGTCTGAAAGTATAACCACTTCAGTAGGACAGAGAATTTTTCTGGCTACATCATATGTTACTTTACAGTACAGTATGCCAGTTTTGCTGAGATGAAAATGTCTGCTGTTCAGATTAGTTTTACTCCTAATACAATTAGCTGCTATGTGGACAAGCTGCTATGTCGTCTTTAAGGCTTATCTTTAGCACATATACAGCAATAAGCATCAATTATTACTCATTTCGTTTAGAGATTTTTTTCATAACTAATTGCAAATTGTTTTAATTGCTGTAATATTGAACAATGTTAGTTACAACAGTGATGACAATGTACTAAGCAACATCTGACTTGGACAAATTCAGTTTTTGCTTTAGTGATGTTTTGTCACATGTTGTAGTTCAGTGGCATAGTAGCTAGAGCTTTGCACCCTCAACTTAGAGAATACGAGTTTGAATCAAACTTTAGGCAAACTTTCACTCTATATAAGAACTCACCATTTATATATTGCTGGCAAATAGTGGAATTATATTATTAAAACAAAAAATATGTATTGGCACAAAATCCGGCTACCAAACTGATAACTGGTTACAAACCTGATAACTGGCTACCATCCTGATAACTGGCTACAAGCTTGATAACTGGCTACCATCCTGATAACTGGCTACAAGCTTGATAACTGGCTACCAAACTGATAACTGGCTACAAGTCTGATAACTGGCTACAAAACTGATAACTGGCTACACGTCTGATAACTGGCTACAAGTCTCATAACTGGCTACAAGCCTGATAACTGGCTACAATTTTGATAACTGGCTACCAAACTGATAACTGGCTACAATTTTGATAACTGGCTACCAAACTGATAACTGGCTACAAAATGGTTGGATGGTTTGTTTAGTACTTTGCAAGTGATTAATCATTTAAGAAATATCAACCTCAGATGCTTTGAAAGCCTATTATCTCAGAAATTTGCATTCCAAGGAATGCCATGTGGATTGGACAGCCTCACCTCAAATAAACATTTCAGCATTTGATAACATTACTTACTTGATTATCCTAGACACATCTGTTATCTGGAAGAAGAAGTCAAACTCCCTCTCGTAGAACTGACGAGCTGCTCCTGTCATTGACTTCTTGATCTGCTCAATCAGATTCTCCAGCTGCTCCCCAATTTGTTCTGCAACAAACGTCTACCCACTGAGTCCCTCATTCACACTCAGCCACCTACTTACACACGGCATGATCACACTCAGCCACCTACTTACACACGGCATGATCACACTCAGCCACCTACTTACACATGGCATGGTGACACTCAGCCACCTACTTACACACAGCATGATCACACTCAGCCACCTACTTACACATGGCATGGTGACACCCAACCACCTACTTACACACGGCATGATCACCCTTAACCACCTACTTATACATGGCATGGTAACACTCAACCACCTACTTACACACGGCATGGTCACACTCAACCACCTACTTACACACAGCATGGTGACACTCAACCACCTCTTACACACGGCATGATCACACTCAACCACCTACTTACACATGGCATGGTGACACTCAACCACCTACTTACACATGGCATGGTGACACTCAACCACCTACTTATACACTGCATGATCACACTCAACCACCCTACTTACACACGGCATGATCACACTCAACCACCTACTTACACATGGCATGGTGACACTCAACCACCTACTTACACATGGCATGGTGACACTCAACCACCCTACTTACACATGGCATGATCACACTCAACCACCCTACTTACACACGGCATGATCACACTCAACCACCCTACTTACACACGGCATGATCACACTCAACCACCTACTTACACACAGCATGATCACACTCACCCACCTACTTACACATGGCATGGTGACACTCAACCACCTATTTAAACACGGCATAGTGACACTCAACCACCTACTTAAACACGGCATGGTGACACTCAACCACCTACTTACTACTTACACACAGCATGATCACACTCAACCACCTACTTACACACGACATGGTGACACTCAACCACCTACTTACACACGGCATGGTAACACTCAACCACCTACTTACACACGGCATGGTGACACTCAACCACCCTATTTACACATGGCATGGTAACACTCAATCACCCCACTTACATACAGCATGGTGACACTCAACCACCTACTTACACACGGCATGGTGACACTCAACCACCTACTTACACACGGCATGGTGACACTCAACCACCCTATTTACACATGGCATGGTAACCCTCAACCACCCTACTTACACATGGCATGGTAACACTCAACCACCCTACTTACAACATGGCATGGTGACACTCAACCACCAACAACCCCACTTACACACAGCATGGTGACACTCAACCACCCTATTTACAACACGGCATGGTAACACTCAACCACCAACCCCCCCACACTAATACACAGCATGGTGACACTCAACCACCCTATTTACAACATGGCATGGTAACACTCAGCCATCCCACTTACACATGGCATGGTAACATCCAACCACCCTATTTACAACATGGCATGGTAACACTCAGCCACCCCACTTACACACAGCATGGTGACACTCAACCACCCTATTTACAACACGGCATGGTAACACTCAACCACCAACCCCCCACACTAATACACAGCATGGTGACACTCAACCACCCTATTTACAACATGACATGGTAACACTCAACCACCAACCCCCCACACTAATACACAGCATGGTGACACTCAACCACCCTATTTACAACATGGCATGGTAACACCCAACCACCCCACTTACACACGGCATGGTGACACTCAACCACCCTACTTACAACACGACATGATAACACTCAGCCAACCTATTTACAATAAGGCATGGTAACATCCAACCACCCTACTTACAATATGGCATGGTAACATCCAACCACCCTACTTACAATATGGCATGGTAACATCCAACCACCCTACTTACAATATGGCATGGTAACATCCAACCACCCTACTTACAATATGGCATGGTAACATCCAACCACCCTACTTACAATATGGCATGGTAACATCCAACCACCCTACTTACAATATGGCATGGTAACATCCAACCGTCATACTTATAGCACATCACAAAATTGACTAAGCTTAACATCCTGCCATTGCATTGACCACTTACAATAATCCATGACTAAAACCAACATTTGGCCACTTTAAGGGAGAACACTAATACTCTTACTAATCACATTGTTCACAATATTAAAAGTATTAAAGATGTACAATTTGAATCCATTAACAACCAACAGTTTCTATAGTTTTGTGGAAACATTTAAACATGGTGCAAAACTGACCATCATACTGCAAGCTTTCCTCATCCCTGAAGATATTGGTCTTCATGTTCCATATGAGTTGATGGGCCAACAACTGAGAGTGCTGGGCTGTCCACAGGATGAACTCTGCCACATAGCCCATCTACAACAGTCAATGAGCCCTTCTACAACATTCAATGAACCCATCTACAACAGTCAATGAGCCCATCTACAACATCTACAACAGTCAGTGAGCCTAGCTACACCAGTCAGATACCCCATCTATAACAGTCAATGAGTCCATCTACAACATTCAGCTAGCCCATCTATAACAGTCAATGAGCCCATCTACAACAGTCAACAAGCCCATCTACAACATTCAATGAGTCCATCTAAAACAGTCAATGAGCCCATCTACAACAGTCAACAAGCCCATCTACAACATTCAATGAGTCCATCTAAAACAGTCAATGAGCCCATCTACAACAGTCAACAAGCCCATCTACAACATTCAATGAGTCCATCTACAACAGTCAATGAACCCATCTACAACAGTCAATGAGCCCATCTACAACAATCAATGAGCCCATCTACAACAGTCAATGAACCCATCTACATCTACAACATTCAGCTAGCCCATCTACAACAGTCAATGAGCCCATCTAAAACAGTCAATGAGCCCATCTACAACAATCAATAAGCCCATTTACAACAATCAATGAGCCCATTGCTAGGCTAGCGAAACGGTTTGCTACTTGGCGAAAATAAAATAAAACTTCGCCAAATTGGTGAAACGTTATTTTGGTCACTATTATTGACGTTATCAGCCATACACGACTGCATTATTCACCGCCTGGTTCTGTTGAAGTTGCCTAAACAATCGCACATCACATCGACCCAAATAACCAGTCAGCGTGACGTGCCTAGGCCTAGCAGGGTAAACAATAGGTCGCTAATCCCTCCATTTAGCCACACTTATAGACAACAACAGGGCATAATTCAATTAAGAATTGTGTTGCCTGGACAATGGGTACCTGCTGGATGACACTAGTTACAAGTTTGAGTCGAGTACCCAACGCTGTACCTGACAGGTTCCCTATTATCGCTCAGTGTCAGCGCAGTCATATGACATGATCATTAAATAATCGATGTGACATCTGGTAAATATTCAACCAAATGTCAATATATAAATCATGTATATTTGACAAGTCTCATAACCAGAACACATTACAAAGAAAAAGATGCATGTCAAAAATATATTTTATCATATAGCCTCTGTCACCCAGGCCAGAATTATAGTCGATGTGTAAACTATTACAGTTAACTAATTTGGAGAATTATTCTATTCAATTAATCAGTTACTGACTAGTCAAATGATGTTTTAAGATAGGTAATATTTATATCATTATTGAATCCCAGCATGGCAACAAAAGTAGAGTAGATTTTTCTAAAGTATAAGGCCTTGTTATGAAATGTTATCTTTCAACTTCTATAGATGAAAGATGTCCCAATCATTTATTTGGGTTATTGCAAAATTCTCAATTGTTGTTCAGCTTTCTTTTTATGGTTAAAATGGTCTTTTAAATTATAGGGTGATTGTTTTATATAAAAATATTAAACTAAAATAGTATACTAAAATATTATAGGGTGTTTGTTTTATATGCTATTTATGCTAATCGTGTTGTCAATGTTTAGGTAATAAAAATTATTTGTTTTGTAGTGAATAATGTATAGCATTTTATATAATTTTACATTGTGTTTTGACCTTAAAAATAATGGCTAAAAGAAATCTCATTTGGCTAAAGAAATTTCTGACCTTTAGCCAAATTGGCTAAACAAATTTTAGGTCCAGCGCTAGCCTAGCATCTACAACAGTCAATGAACCCTTCTACAACAGTCAATGAACCCATCTACAACAGTCAATGAGCCCATCTACAACAGTCAATGAGCCCATCTACAACAGACAATGAGCCCACCTACAACAGTCAATGAGCCCATCTACAACAGTCAATGAGCCCATCTACAACAGTCAATGACCCCAACTCCCAACTACAACAGTCAATGAACCCATGTATAACAATCAATGAGCCCATCTACAACAATCAATGAGCCCATCTACAACAGTCAGTGAACCCATCTATAACAGTCAATGAGCCCATCTACAACAGTCAATGAACCCATCTATAACAATCAATGAGCCCATCTACAACAATCAATGAGCCCATCTACAACAGTCAGTGAACCCATCTATAACAGTCAATGAGCCCATCTACAACAATCAATGAGCCCATCTACAACAGTCAGTGAACCCATCTATAACAGTCAATGAGCCCATCTACAACAGTCAATGAGCCCATCTACAACAGACAATGAGCCCATCTACAACAGTCAATGAGCCCATCTACAACAGTCAATGAGCCCATCTACAACAGTCAATGACCCCAACTACAACAGTCAATAAGCCCATCTACAACAATCAATGAGCCCATCTACAACAGACAATGAGCCCATCTACAACAGTCAATGAGCCCATCTACAACAGACAATGAGCTCATCTACAACAGTCAATGAGCCCATCTACAACAGTCAATGAGCCCATCTACAACAATCAATGAGCTACTTACAACAATATGCAATTTCATCTTACAAAAGCCATTGAGCCATCTCACACACAGTGAATTGAGATGTTGAACAACAGTGTCAGGCATGAGGAGGGAAGGAGTGAGGGAAGGAGGAAGGGATGCAGGAAGAGTAGTGAGTTGAGAGGTTGAAGTATCCAGTATCATAGAGAATGGACGGAGGGAGCAAGGTAGGTAAGGAGAGAGGCAGAGTGTGAGGAAGTGACAGACGGAGGTAGGGAGTTAAGGAGGGGATGTAGGGAGAGAGGTATTGAGGAAGATAGGAAGGTAAGGTGGGAGGATGGTGAGGGAGGTAGGGAGGAGGGTATGGAGAGCAATGAACTGAGAGTTTGAAGTACTTACAGTGTCATAGCGCACAGCTTGTACCAACTGAGGAATGTAGAAGAGCATTGTCTCCTGTGAAACAGCAAACACACCACGGTTACACAGTGCACATTGTCTCATGTGAAACAGCAAACACACCACGGTTACACAGTCCACGTTGTCTCCTGTCAAACAGCAAACGCACCACGGTTACACAGTGCACCTTGTCTCCTGTCAAACAGCAAACGCACCACGGTTACACAGTGCACATTGTCTCCTGTCAAACAGCAAACGCACCACGGTTACACAGTGCACATTGTCTCCTGTCAAACAGCAAACGCACCACGGTTACACAGTGCACATTGTCTCCTGTCAAACAGCAAACACACCACGGTTACACAGTGCACGTTGTCTCCTGTCAAACAGCAAACACACCACGGTTACACAGTGCACATTGTCTCCTGTCAAACAGCAAACACACCACGGTTACAGAGTGCACATTGTCTCCTGTCAAACAACAAACACACCACGGTTACACAGTGCACGTTGTCTCCTGTCAAACAGCAAACACACCACGGTTACACAGTGCACGTTGTCTCCTGTCAAACAGCAAACACACCACGGTTACACAGTGCACATTGTCTCCTGTCAAACAGCAAACACACCACGGTTACACAGTGCACGTTGTCTCCTGTCAAACAGCAAACGCACCACGGTTACACAGTGCACATTGTCTCCTGTCAAACAGCAAACGCACCACGGTTACACAGTGCACGTTGTCTCCTGTCAAACAGCAAACACACCACGGTTACACAGTGCACATTGTCTCCTGTCAAACAGCAAACGCACCACGGTTACACAGTGCACGTTGTCTCCTGTCAAACAGCAAACACACCACGGTTACACAGTGCACGTTGTCTCCTGTCAAACAGCAAACACACCACGGTTACACAGTGCACATTGTCTCCTGTCAAACAGCAAACACACCACGGTTACACAGTGCACGTTGTCTCCTGTCAAACAGCAAACACACCACGGTTACACAGTGCACGTTGTCTCCTGTCAAACAGCAAATGCACCACGGTTACACAGTGCACGTTGTCTCCTGTCAAACAGCAAACACACCACGGTTACACAGTGCACGTTGTCTCCTGTCAAACAGCAAACACACCACGGTTACACAGTGCACGTTGTCTCCTGTCAAACAGCAAACACACCACGGTTACACAGTGCACATTGTCTCCTGTCAAACAGCAAACATTGTCTCCTGTCAAACAGCAAACGCACCACGGTCACACAGTGCACGTTGTCTCCTGTCAAACAGCAAACACACCACGGTTACACAGTGCACATTGTCTCCTGTCAAACAGCAAACACACCACGGTTACACAGTGCACGTTGTCTCCTGTCAAACAGCAAACACACCACGGTTACACAGTGCACGTTGTCTCCTGTCAAACAGCAAACACACCACGGTTACACAGTGCACATTGTCTCCTGTCAAACAGCAAACGCACCACGGTTACACAGTGCACGTTGTCTCCTGTCAAACAGCAAACACACCACGGTTACACAGTGCACGTTGTCTCCTGTCAAACAGCAAACACACCACGGTTACACAGTGCACATTGTCTCCTGTCAAACAGCAAACGCACCACGGTTACACAGTGCACATTGTCTCCTGTCAAACAGCAAACACACCATGGTTACACAGTGCACATTGTCTCCTGTCAAACAGCAAATGCACCACGGTTACACAGTGCACGTTGTCTCCTGTCAAACAGCAAACACACCACGGTTACACAGTGCACATTGTCTCCTGTCAAACAGCAAACGCACCACGGTTACACAGTGCACGTTGTCTCCTGTCAAACAGCAAACGCACCACGGTTACACAGTGCACGTTGTCTCCTGTCAAACAGCAAACGCACCACGGTTACACAGTGCACGTTGTCTCCTGTCAAACAGCAAACGCACCACGGTTACACAGTGCACGTTGTCTCCTGTCAAACAGCAAACGCACCACGGTCACACAGTGCACATTGTCTCCTGTCAAACAGCAAACACACCACGGTTACACAGTGCACATTGTCTCCTGTCAAACAGCAAACGCACCACGGTTACACAGTGCACGTTGTCTCCTGTCAAACAGCAAACGCACCACGGTTACACAGTGCACGTTGTCTCCTGTCAAACAGCAAACACACCACGGTTACACAGTGCACGTTGTCTCCTGTCAAACAGCAAACACACCACGGTTACACAGTGCACGTTGTCTCCTGTCAAACAGCAAACGCACCACGGTTACTCAGTGCACGTTGTCTCCTGTCAAACAGCAAACGCACCACGGTTACTCAGTGCACGTTGTCTCCTGTCAAACAGCAAACGCACCACGGTTACACAGTGCACGTTGTCTCCTGTCAAACAGCAAACGCACCACGGTTACACAGTGCACGTTGTCTCCTGTCAAACAGCAAACACACCACGGTTACACAGTGCACATTGTCTCCTGTCAAACAGCAAACACACCACGGTTACACAGTGCATGTTGTCTCCTGTCAAACAGCAAACACACCACGGTTACACAGTGCACATTGTCTCCTGTCAAACAGCAAACACACCACGGTTACACAGTGCACGTTGTCTCCTGTCAAACAGCAAACACACCACGGTTACACAGTGCACATTGTCTCCTGTCAAACAGCAAACACACCACGGTTACACAGTGCACATTGTCTCCTGTCAAACAGCAAACACACCACGGTTACACAGTGCACGTTGTCTCCTGTCAAACAGCAAACACACCACGGTTACACAGTGCACGTTGTCTCCTGTCAAACAGCAAACACACCACGGTTACACAGTGCACATTGTCTCCTGTCAAACAGCAAACGCACCACGGTTACACAGTGCACATTGTCTCCTGTCAAACAGCAAACACACCACGGTTACACAGTGCACGTTGTCTCCTGTCAAACAGCAAACGCACCACGGTTACACAGTGCACGTTGTCTCCTGTCAAACAGCAAACACACCACGGTTACACAGTGCACATTGTCTCCTGTCAAACAGCAAACACACCACGGTTACACAGTGCACATTGTCTCCTGTCAAACAGCAAACGCACCACGGTTACACAGTGCACATTGTCTCCTGTCAAACAGCAAACACACCACGGTTACACAGTGCACGTTGTCTCCTGTCAAACAGCAAACACACCACGGTCACACAGTGCATGTTGTCTCCTGTCAAACAGCAAACACACCACGGTCACACAGTGCACATTGTCTCCTGTCAAACAGCAAACGCACCACAGTTACACAGTGCACGTTGTCTCCTGTCAAACAGCAAACACACCACGGTCACACAGTGCACATTGTCTCCTGTCAAACAGCAAACGCACCACAGTTACACAGTGCACGTTGTCTCCTGTCAAACAGCAAACGCACCACGGTTACAGAGTGCACATTGTCTCCTGTCAAACAGCAAACACACCACGGTTACACAGTGCATGTTGTCTCCTGTCAAACAGCAAACACACCACGGTTACACAGTGCACGTTGTCTCCTGTCAAACAGCAAACACACCACGGTTACACAGTGCACATTGTCTCCTGTCAAATAGCAAACACACCACGGTTACACAGTGCATGTTGTCTCCTGTCAAACAGCAAACACACCACGGTTACACAGTGCACGTTGTCTCCTGTCAAACAGCAAACACACCACGGTTACACAGTGCACAAGCACTCACAGAATCCAAAGGCATGACAGTGACTACATTTCATACAACTGACCACATTTCGTATATTTGTTCTAGGCAGTATTTATTGGTTATCATAAGTATAATTTTGAACCTTTGTGCTGCTCATCCATTGTACAGTTGACTCCATGGATAAGGCGGCCAAATTATTCCAAAATAGTTGATGATCCTCACGTTTTTGTAACCTAGCAGTGTTGGGTTTCAAACATATATGACAATGCTGGTATATACATGAAGCTAACAACACAAAAGTCCAACTCCAACTTTTTTTGTCAATTGTTTATCTAAAACAAAAAGCACACCTGCTACTTTTTATGCAATACCAACATTCTGAAAATGGCAAACTCAAAGTTAACAAATTCCTGGCAGAATAGAGTTATCAGTTAATATGTTTATTGGGTTTCTATCACTTATAGGAGGGTAACTTATTGAGGAAACACACGACAAACTGTGAGACTTACACAAGGATAACTAACAACTACCTACACCGCAAACTGTGATACTTACAGGAGGGTAACTGCTGAGGACCCGCACTGCAAACTGCGCAGTGATTGGATGGGGCGGGAACTGCCTGGAGAAGAAGGAGAGGGCGACGACTGGGGGCACGGGAGACCAGGTCAACAAGTGGGTCAACTGCAAACATAACAACCCTTTCATATAGCTGTTAGTTCTATAAGAAAAACTCAATGTTGCTGGTATCGTAAATTATGTCATACATACTGTAGATTGTCAGTTCAGAAACAACAGTCCAGCACCATTACAATGACATATAAGGGGTGTCCAGGACTACAGAGAGATATTCTCACATCTGCACACTGTAGAACTGATCCAGGAAAATGCCATATAGTTCAGCAAAGCAGTTTTTAAATTGAACATCGTTTTTCACATATATATATATATATATATATATATATATATATATATATATATATATATATATATAGATACTGCCATGTACCTGTTTGTGGTTTAGCAATACACTATTTGTTGTCTAACTCATTTATTCAGCTTTTAGAAAATGTACACTTCTATGGGTTTATTAGTTATAATTATGTTGGTACTGGCCAATGTTTTATGAATGGCAATGGGACACTGAATCCAAGTGAGAAATAGGATTCCAAAGAACATATTTTTATCACAGAAAATTTACATGTGAAAGGGATTAAGTTAACTTGGACTTTTAGTGGACTTTATAGATGATTTAAAAGCGTAAATGTGTGGCAAGGCCAGCATTTACCTCTGGAGCATCAGCCTCCACACTGTGGGCTGTAGCCAGGTACTCCACAGCCGCAGGGATGCCACTCACACAGTCCGGACTGAGTCGCACCAGACGAGTCACTTCCTTCACAAGAGCGTCAGAGTTCTTGAACCTGCAACATATGGTCAGGTCACAGGTGTACATATTGTTGTAACATACAGTCAGGTCACAGATGTACATATTGTTGAAACATACAGTCAGGTCACAGGTGTACATATTGCTGTAACATACGGTCAGGTCACAGGTGTACATATTTTTGGAGACAAGCAGCGACAGTGCATGTGGAGACAAGCAAAGACAGTGTATGTGGAGACAAGCAAAGACAGTGCAAGTGGAGACAAGCAAAGACTGTGTATGTGGAGACAAGCAGAGACAGTGCATGTGGAGACAAGCAGAGACAGTGCATGTGGAGACAAGCAAAGACAGTACAAGTGGAGACAAGCAAAGACAGTGCATGTGGAGACAAGCAGAGACAGTGCATGTGGAGACAAGCAGAGACAGTGCATGTGGAGACAAGCAAAGACAGTACAAGTGGAGACAAGCAAAGACAGTGCATGTGGAGACAAGCAGAGACAGTGCATGTGGAGACAAGCAAAGACAGTGCAAGTGGAGACAAGCAAAGACAGTGCAAGTGGAGACAAGCAAAGACAGTGCAAGTGGAGACAAGCAAAGACAGTGCAAGTGGAGACAAGCAAAGACAGTGCATGTGGAGACAAGCAAAGACAGTGCATGTGGAGACAAGCAAAGACAGTGCAAGTGGAGACAAGCAAAGACAGTGCAAGTGGAGACAAGCACAGACAGTGTATGTGGAGACAAGCAAAGACGGTGCATGTGGAGACAAGCAAAGACAGTGCATGTGGAGACAAGCAAAGACAGTGCAAGTGGAGACAAGCAAAGACAGTGCATGTGGAGACAAGCAAAGACAGTGCAAGTGGAGACAAGCAAAGACAGTGCAAGTGGAGACAAGCAAAGACAGTGCAAGTGGAGACAAGCAAAGACAGTGCAAGTGGAGACAAGCAAAGACAGTGCATAGTGGAGACAAGCAAAGACAGTGCAAGTGGAGACAAGCAAAGACAGTGCATGTGGAGACAAGCAAAGACAGTGCATGTGGAGACAAGCAAAGACAGTGCAAGTGGAGACAAGCAAAGACAGTGCATGTGGAGACAAGCAGAGACAGTGCATGTGGAGACAAGCAAAGACAGTGCATGTGTGAGACAAGCAGAGACAGTGCAGTGGAGACAAGCAAGACAGTGCAAGTGGAGACAAGCAAAGACAGTGCATGTGTAGACAAGCAAAGACAGTGCAAGTGGAGACAAGCAAAGACAGTGCAATGTGGAGACAAGCAAAGACCAGTGAGTGCAAGCAAACATCAGTGGAGACAAGCAAAGACAGTAGCATGTGGAGACAAGCAAAGACAGTGCATGTGGAGACAAGCAAAGACAGTGCATGTGGAGACAAGCAAAGACAGTAGCTGTTGTAAGACAAGCAAGATGACTACCGTGCTGTGGGACAAGCAAGACAGTGCTTGGAGCAAGCAAACACAGTGCACTAGTTGTGAACACGCACAGTAGTTTTACATACACGAGCCTGGCAAGACAACAGTAGCTTTACAATTCCAGTGCTGTTGTCAACCACGCCATGTTTTCGACAACCAGTAGCCATGTGTCAACCCACGTAGCCTGTTCAGTCAGACTGACACACAGTAGCCTTTTATCAACATACACAGTAGCCTGTTGTCAACACACACAGTAGCCTTTTATCAACATACACAGTAGCCTGTTGTCAACACACACAGTAGCCTTTTATCAACATACACAGTAGCCTGTTGTCAACACACACAGTAGCCTTTTATCAACATACACAGTAGCCTGTTTCAACACAAGTAGATCAACATACACAGTAGCCTGTTGTCAACACACACAGTAGCCTTTTATCAACATACACAGTAGCCTGTTGTCAACACACACAGTAGCCTTTTATCAACATACACAGTAGCCTGTTGTCAACACACACAGTAGCCTTTTATCAACTACACAGTAGCCTGTTGTCAACACACACAGTAGCCTTTTATCAATACACAGTAGCCTGTTGTCAACACACACAGTAGCCTTTTATCAATACACAGTAGCCTGTTGTCAACACACACAGTAGCCTTTTATCATACACAGTAGCCTGTTGTCAACACACACAGTAGCCTTTTATCAATACACAGTAGCCTGTTGTCAACACACACAGTAGCCTTTTATCAATACACAGTAGCCTGTTGTCAACACACACAGTAGCCTTTTATCAATACACAGTAGCCTGTTGTCAACACACACAGTAGCCTTTTATCAATACACAGTAGCCTGTTGTCAACACACACAGTAGCCTTTTATCAATACACAGTAGCCTGTTGTCAACACACACAGTAGCCTTTTATCAATACACAGTAGCCTGTTGTCAACACACACAGTAGCCTTTTATCAACATACACAGTAGCCTTTTATCAATACACAGTAGCCTGTTGTCAACACACACAGTAGCCTTTTATCAATACACAGTAGCCTGTTGTCAACACACACAGTAGCCTTTTATCAACATACACAGTAGCCTGTTGTCAACACACACAGTAGCCTTTTATCAACATACACAGTAGCCTGTTGTCAACACACACAGTAGCCTTTTATCAATACACAGTAGCCTGTTGTCAACACACACAGTAGCCTTTTATCAATACACAGTAGCCTGTTGTCAACACACACAGTAGCCTTTTATCAATACACAGTAGCCTGTTGTCAACACACACAGTAGCCTTTTATCAATACACAGTAGCCTGTTGTCAACACACACAGTAGCCTTTTATCAATACACAGTAGCCTGTTGTCAACACACACAGTAGCCTTTTATCAATACACAGTAGCCTGTTGTCAACACACACAGTAGCCTTTTATCAATACACAGTAGCCTGTTGCAACACACACAGTAGCCTTTTATCAATACACAGTAGCCTGTTGTCAACACACACAGTAGCCTTTTATCAATACACAGTAGCCTGTTGTCAACACACACAGTAGCCTTTTATCAATACACAGTAGCCTGTTGTCAACACACACAGTAGCCTTTTATCAATACACAGTAGCCTGTTGTCAACACACACAGTAGCCTTTTATCAATACACAGTAGCCTGTTGTCAACACACACAGTAGCCTTTTATCAATACACAGTAGCCTGTTGTCAACACACACAGTAGCCTTTTATCAATACACAGTAGCCTGTTGTCAACACACACAGTAGCCTTTTATCAATACACAGTAGCCTGTTGTCAACACACACAGTAGCCTTTTATCAATACACAGTAGCCTGTTGTCAACACACACAGTAGCCTTTTATCAACATACACAGTAGCCTGTTGTCAACACACACAGTAGCCTTTTATCAATACACAGTAGCCTGTTGTCAACACACACAGTAGCCTTTTATCAATACACAGTAGCCTGTTGTCAACACACACAGTAGCCTTTTATCAACATACACAGTAGCCTGTTGTCAACACACACAGTAGCCTTTTATCAACATACACAGTAGCCTGTTGTCAACACACACAGTAGCCTTTTATCAAATACACAGTAGCCTGTTGTCAACACACACAGTAGCCTTTTATCAATACACAGTAGCCTGTTGTCAACACACACAGTAGCCTGTTGGTAACATACACAGTAGCCTGTTGTTAACATACACAGTAGCCTGTTGGTAACATACACAGTAGCCTGTTGGTAACATACACAGTAGCCTGTTGTTAACATACACAACTAGCCAGGTGTCAACATAGACAATCAACCTGCTGTCAACATATACAAGTAGCTTGGAATAAATATTATCCATATGCTTGGTTTCAAATAATGCTGGAGAAACAAACACAGATACAAGTAGAAGTACCATATGTACAACGAATGCATAAACAGACGACACACAGCTAGAGACCGATGTTCTGTGAGTGTTTGTGTTATCACAGATGAATGTGTTGTCTATTTATACGTCCATGGTGAATACAGTCACCTCCCTTGTACACGTGGTAGCAGCCTGCTAGTGGAGCTGTTGCTCTGTCAATTGTCATGGCCAGGTTTACTTACCACAAGAAGAGTATCAAGGTTCTCTTTCTGATGTAGTCTTTCACAAAGCCAGTATTGCCACCATGTGTTCTTCTGTTGACTACAACAAACAACAAATCCACAATATTGTCACTGCAGCCATTACTGAGAGAGGCTATGGTCCTATAACAACACAGTACGTAGGACTCAAGGTACTGTACACGTCACTCCCCGACAGACCCTTCAACTGGACACCATCTCAGCTTCTCTGGGGAGCAGTCAGTTCCACAGCACTTATACCAGGGGCTCTCTTGATAAGTAAACCACCTCACACACTTTCACCTGGTCTCTTACACTACAATTAGTGCAAAATGTTATTTTTCAATGACTAATGGTAGCTTAAAATAATAATAGTTGTATGTATGTTTTATATATATATATATATATATATATATATATATATATATAATGTATATATGTGTGTACATATGTATGTATGTGTATATATATAACTAATAAATTAATATATAACATATATTTTATTATATATATATATATATATATATATATATATATATATATATATATATATAAATGTGTGTGTGTGATTAAAATTAGTTTCAATAACTTTGATTTGCATATAATTGAATATAAAAATTTAACATACTTTCCAGCATATAATTAACATTGAATATTATTAAATTATTAAATGTATTATAATGTGCCATTAGGTGGAGTGGTAATAATGTAGTGTGTCAGATAGTGGTTTATTTGGAATGTAATCCAACCTTTGGTTAAGGCCTATACTAAGGCATTTATACCAATGCCTCTTATTCTAAATCTGTCTGGCAGTGTCATGTTGTGTGTTGTGTGTGTGTTGTGTGTTGTGTGTTGTGTGTTGTGTGTTGTGTGTTGTGTGTTGTGTGTTGTGTGTTGTGTGTTGGGTGTTGGGTGTTGGGTGTTGTGTGTGCCAACCTGATGAAGACTTCTTGGAGTAGGTTGACTTGTTGGACAGGGTGTTCATCCAGCCTGTGGTCTGCTGAGTTGACCTCATGCTGCCAGTCAAGTTGCCTGTGTCTCCAGTCAGACCGCTATGGTAGTCAGCGTGCTGTGCTGCGGCAGTCATGTGTGACGCCACGTCACTGTGGGTGTCTGTCAGTTACACAAATTTGCTGCAGTGTTCAACAAATAACTATCACAATACAATCACGCCTCGTTATATAATGTGGTAGTCAGGGTCCATGAAATGGAACTGCGTCTTGTCTGTTCTAACATTAAAAAAATTATCTGTCAACCAACTGTTTCAAGATACACCTTTACATGTTAAGAGGATTTCATAAAACATGTGACAGTTATTACAGCGTTATTGTTAGCCATAGTGCTCATTTCCCCCAGCGGCAGAAATCCATGGTTCACTATTGATTGCTTTATATCTGATCTACATTATAAAGAGGCGTGTTATAACGAGGCACGACTGTAATCTATTTCCCGAAATATTTTTAAAGCTAAATGTAGATGAAGAATGCACATATTACAAAAATGGTATTAATCTAAATTTATGTTCTGTAATACAAACCACTTAATTTACATTCAATTAAATCAATGTTTGTCATTGCAGATGTCAGAGGCAAGTAGTAGCCATGGAGTGGTTGTCAATGACAAATAATTGTCATGCTGAAGTAGTTGTCAGAGACAAGTAGTTGTCAGTGAGAAGTAGTTGTCAAAGACAAGTTGTTGTCAAAGACAAGTAGTTATCATGGTGAATTAGTTATCAGAAACTACTTCTCCATGACAATATGAGGATAATGTAAAATGGCCATGTCATGGAGAAGTAGTTGTCAAAGACAAGTAGTTGTCATGGAGAAGTAGTTGTCAAAGACAAGTAGTTGTCATGGAGAAGTAGTTGTCAAAGACAAGTAGTTGTCATGGTGAATTAGTTATCAGAAACTACTTCTCCATGACAATATGAGGATAATGTAAAATGGCCATGTCATGGAGAAGTAGTTGTCAAAGACAAGTAGTTGTCATGGAGAAGTAGTTGTCAAAGACAAGTAGTTGTCATGGAGAAGTAGTTGTCAAAGACAAGTAGTTGTCATGGAGAAGTAGTTGTCAAAGACAAGTAGTTATCATGGAGAAGTAGTTGTCAGAGACAAGTAGTTGTCACGGAGAAGTAGTTGTCAAAGACAAGTAGTTGTCATGGAGAGGTAGTTGTCAAAGACAAGTAGTTGTCATGGAGAAGTAGTTGTCAAAGACAAGTAGTTGTCATGGAGAAGTAGTTGTCAAAGACAAGTAGTTGTCATGGAGAAGTAGTTGTCAAAGACAAGTAGTTGTCATGGAGAAGTAGTTGTCAAAGACAAGTAGTTGTCATGGAGAAGTACCAGGGGTAGTTGTCAAAGCCAAGTAGTTGTCATGGAGAAGCAGTCTGTAGTTAGTTACCTGTGACTGTAATGTTTTCTGGCCGCAGGTACTTCTTGTCAGAGTGCATGCTGTGCCAAAACTTGATAAGCGCCATGATGTCATCGCAGAGGTCAGCACCCTTCTGGGTGGGGCACATGGGGGCCACACTGCAAACAACACACTCACCTGACTACTCATTTTATCAGGTGTGTCACAGTCAACTTTCTCCAGAGTCACATTGTCCTTTCAAATGGTTTTTTCAAACACACCACATTTTAAAAATTTTCATCACATTTAAATAACAAATATACAGATGTTATGCAGATGTAAAACATCCAAATGTTAGCGTAACATGTTCTAATATGATATGGATGTAGAACGTTCTGATGTGAAACTGATGTAGAATGCCTAGATATGAGGTCAATGTAAACCATCCAGATGTGAAGTGAATACAAAATGTCAGACCTAAAAATATCACCGTAAAATATCTATATATGAGGATAATGTAAAATGTCCACTTATTAAATTGGAATATTATTCCCAATTATAATATACACAGTCATGATACCCGCAAAGCTACAAATATACACACATCACACATGACAAGACATGAATTTGCCAAAAAGTGCCTAAAATACAATTTGCCTCATATTATAAATGATACTCCAGAATTAGTTTTGGAAAAAATTGTTACTCACAGTTTACGTGGGTTTGCGTATTACTTAAAAATGTATCTCTTACAAAAATATCAAAACGTATATACAAAATCTGATCGTTACATATGTCAGTTTAACACACAAAGTCATTAGAATTTTATTATGCACATATATGGATAGATGCAATGAATTGTTATATGTATTTTCTGTTATTGATACTTAATTATGTCTACTTATTTATACTACAGAGAAGCATGTTCACATGCATCAGAGATAGAATAAACAGAAAACAAATCGTATTAATGAAAAAAATTACTATTGAAGTAAAAATTACTATATTGAAAGGTTAACTAAAGTGATTACTACTAGTGGCTCCTGTGAGAGCGACTTTTCAGTCTTAACAGGAGTCACTGACCCCCATTTCGCTGTTTTAAATTACTGATGTATGACGTTTTGTTTATGTTTAACCTTATGATTATTGAATTCATGTACTTATTTTGGGGTCATAAATAAACATCTTGTTCTTGTTATGTGAGGCTAATGTAGAATGTCCTTATGTGAGGCTGATATAGAATGTCCTTGTGTGAGGCTGATGTAAAATGTCCTTGTGTGAGGCTGATGTAAAATGTCCTTGTGTGAGGCTGATGTAAAATGTCCTTGTGTGAGGCTAACGTGAAACGTTCAGATGTGAGGTGCACATAATGTTCTGATATTGTAGTTGATATATAAAATGTCCAGATATCGCCTGATATAAAATGTCCAGATATCGCCTGATATAAAATGTCTGTCCAGATTTCAGGCTGACATAAAACATCCAGACATGAGGAGGTGGGATGACAAGTGGCACTCACCTGAAGTAGTCAAGAGTAGTTGAGTAGATGCGTTCACGCAACACACTCTTGGCTGTAGTGTTGGGCAAGACATCACCTTGTAGCAGGGACATTCCCATGCTGAGCAATCTGCATCACACAGAGCACACACTGTCATCACACATCACTTACAGCACACACTGTCATCACACATCACTTACAGCCCACACTGTCATCACACATCACTTACAGCACACACTATCATCACACATCACTTACAGCACACTGTCATCACACAACATCACTTACAGCACACACTGTCATCACACAACATCACTTATAGCACACTGTCATCACACAGCATCACTTATAGCACACACTGTCATCACACAACATCACTTACATCACACACTGTCATCACACAACATCACTTATAGTGTACACTATCATCACACAACAACACTTATAGCATACACTGTCATCACACAACATCACTTACAGCACACACTGTCATCACCAACATCACTTACAACACATATTGTCATCACATCACTTACAACACACACTGTCATAACATCACATCACTTACAACACAGTCATCACATAACATCACTTACAACACACACTGTCATCACACAACATCACTTACAACACTGTCATCACATAACATCACGTACAGCACATACTGTCACCACATCACACAACATCACTTACAACTCACACTGTCCTAACATAACATCACTTACAACACACTGTCATCACATAACATCACTTACAGAACACACTGTCATAACATAACATCACTTACAACACACTGTCATCACATAACATAACATCACTTACAGAACACACAGTCATCACATAACATCACTTACAACACACACTGTCATCACACAACATCACTTACAACACACTGTCATCACATAACATCACGTACAGCACATACTGTCACCACATCACACAACATCACTTACAACTCACACTGTCATAACAAAACATCACTTACAACACACTGTCATCACATAACATCACTTACAGAACACACTGTCATAACATAACATCACTTACAACACACTGTCATCACATAACATAACATCACTTACAGAACACACAGTCATCACATAACATCACTTACAACACACACTGTCATCACACAACATCACTTACAACACACTGTCATCACATAACATCACATACAGCACATACTGTCACCACATCACACATCACTTACAACTCACACTGTCATAACATAACATCACTTACAACACACTGTCATCACATAACATCACTTACAGAACACACTGTCATAACATAACATCACTTACAACACACTGTCATCACATAACATAACATCACTTACAGAACACACAGTCATCACATAACATCACTTACAACACACACTGTCATCACACAACATCACTTACAACACACTGTCATCACATAACATCACATACAGCACATACTGTCACCACATCATACAACATCACTTACAACTCACACTGTCATAACATAACATCACTTACAACACACTGTCATCACATAACATCACTTACAGAACACACTGTCATAACATAACATCACTTACAACACACTGTCATCACATAACATAACATCACTTACAGAACACACTGTCATCACATAACATCACTTACAACACACAGTCATCACATAACATCACTTACAACACACACTGTCATCACATAACATCACTTACAGCACACACTGTCATCACATAACATCACTTACAGCACACACTGTCAAAACATAACATCACTTACAGACACACTGTCAACACATAACATCACTTACAGCACACTGTCATCACATAACATTACTTGGAGCACACACATTGAAAGAACAGTATGACTGATGTGAGTGTGGACGTTGTTGACTTCAGTAAGTTGGTGTACCTGAAGCGTGTTCCCACGGCTGTTACGTGTCTTGACATGATGTTGTGTGGCTTGCCAACGTTGACTGTTAGTGACTTCTGTAGCATTGACACAAACACCTCGACCTGCTCTCTACTACTGTACTTGGCCACCTCCATGCGCTCACAGAGAAACTGAAACACCATCACTTCTCAGACTCAGTCACGTCAACTTGTCCTGTATAGGATACGTCTTCTTTATCCTGTACATGCATGACTGTCAAGGCAAAGTGTTTCATTTTGCACCTCCATTCCATTTACATGCAACATGTGAGGCATGCTGTCAGCCAAGGAGAGTGAGGCTACATGCAACATGTGAGGCATGCTGTCAGCCAAGGAGAGTGAGGCTACATGCAACATGTGAGACATGCTGTCAGCCAAGGAGAGTGAGACTACATGCAACATGTGAGACATGCTGTCAGCCAAGGAGAGTGAGGCTACATGCAACATGTGAGACATGTTGTCAGCCAAGGAGAGTGAGGCTACATGCAACATGTGAGGCATGTTGTCAGCCGAGGAGAGTGAGGCTACATGCAACATGTGAGACATGCTGTCAGCCAAGGAGAGTGAGGCTACATGCAACATGTGAGGCATGTTGTCAGCCAAGGAGAGTGAGGCTACATGCAACATGTGAGACATGCTGTCAGCCAAGGAGAGTTAGGCTACATGCACCATGTGAGGCATGCTGTCAGCCAAGGAGAGTGAGGCTACATACAACATGTGAGACATGTTGTCAGCCAAGGAGAGTGAGGCTACATGCAACATGTGAGGCATGTTGTCAGCCAAGGAGAGTGGGGCTACATGCAACATGTGAGACATGCTGTCAGCCAAGGAGAGTGGGGCTACATGCAACATGTGAGACATGTTGTCAGCCAAGGAGAGTGAGGCTACATGCAACATGTGAGACATGTTGTCAGCCAAGGAGAGTGAGGCTACATGCAACATGTGAGGCATGTTGTCAGCCAAGGAGAGTGAGGCTACATGCAACATGTGAAACATGCTGTCAGCCAAGGAGAGTGAGGCTACATTTAACATGTGAGGCATGCTGTCAGCCAAGGAGAGTGAGGCTACATTCAACATGTGAGGCATGCTGTCAGCCAAGGAGAGTGAGGCTACATTCAACATGTGAGGCATGCTGTCAGCCAAGGAGAGTGAGGCTACATTCAACATGTGAGGCATGCTGTCAGCCAAGGAGAGTGAGGCTACATTCAACATGTGAGACATGTTGTCAGCCAAGGAGAGTGAGGCTACATGCAACATGTGAGGCATGCTGTCAGCCAAGGAGAGTGAGGCTACATTCAACATGTGAGGCATGCTGTCAGCCAAGGAGAGTGAGGCTACATTCAACATGTGAGGCATGCTGTCAGCCAAGGAGAGTGAGGCTACATTCAACATGTGAGACATGTTGTCAGCCAAGGAGAGTGAGGCTACATGCAACATGTGAGGCATGCTGTCAGCCAAGGAGAGTGAGGCTACATTCAACATGTGAGGCATGCTGTCAGCCAAGGAGAGTGAGGCTACATTCAACATGTGAGGCATGCTGTCAGCCAAGGAGAGTGAGGCTACATGCAACATGTGAGGCATGCTGTCAGCCAAGGAGAGTGAGGCTACATTCAACATGTGAGGCACGCTGTCAGCCAAGGAGAGTGAGGCTACATTCAACATGTGAGGCATGCTGTCAGCCAAGGAGAGTGAGGCTACATGCAACATGTGAGGCATGTTGTCAGCCAAGGAGAGTGAGGCTACATTCAACATGTGACGCCAAAAAGACTAATGCCACAATTTTTAACTTGTGTAGCAACCTGTTGGCTGGCAATGAAGCCCCAGTTTTAACATGTGGCATCCTGTTGGGAGAGGATCATCACATCTTTTTAAAAAGGAATAACAGGATTATTTATAAGACATTTTTATTTTAACAATTGGATATCGTCATGGCATATTTATCTTTTATTTCATTCATCTATTCAAGTTTAACTATGTAATTTATGTTAAAGCAGACAACAGTTTATTTTTAGTTAGTGCTGTTTAAACAAATGTTTTGTTGATTTTAACTATGTTTTGATCTATAATTTGATTTATACTATTGTGATGTGTGCATTTTTCTGTAAAACATTTCTGACTTGTTCTAACGAAATGAGTCGTATGTTAGCGAACTTGATTTTGGGAAAACACTGCATGCAACATGCAACGATAATTTCCGATGATTTTCACTTTTTCACACGAAAATATACTTTGATATCTTTTCTGTCAATTGGCAATGTTTATTTCTCATTTATATTAATATTTAGTACATTTTGTAGCTTTTTTACAAATGCTATGTAACATTTCATACATGAATTTCGTAAAAACAGAACCGATAAATTACACTTGTTCGAATCGCTTTCCCAGAGCGCCCAGAGCGCCCTCTTTCGGATTCTTGTGGCAGGAATTCCCATTGACATCAACTTGAGCCAATAGCAGCCCTTTTGCGAGAGACCTATCTGTAACCAAACGTCACTGGACGCGGGGTGTGGCTGATAGCAAGCCCCTGATTGGCTTAGGAATATGACACTACATTCAACATAAGAGGCAGCCTTTTGGCTGAGGGGAATGAGGCTAGATTCAGTATATGAAGGCTGAGGGTGAGGAGAGTGAGATTACCCGTGTCCAGATGTGATGGGGCAGCACAGAGGGTGGAGTCGGCTGAGGTGACTCTGTCTGGGAGTACACTAGTGGACTCATCTGCTGGCTGTCAATGGCAAACAGTCCTAGTCGACTGTCTACTGTCATCTGCCAGGACGCCGAGTTCTCTTGCATGAACTGAAAGACAGACTAAATCATCAACAAGGTTTGTTGCAACAGACGAACACTAGCTATGTTACAACATCTCTGTGGTAACAAGAATGTTGCAATACCATTACATTATTATATTTTTAGACTCGGTAACATCAGTGTGTTGTTTAGTCTGTTTGATGTGTCTTAATGTATTGTTGAGTCTCCTGTTAGTACAATAAGATGGCAGTGGTGGGTTACCTTAGTGTTATTTAGTATGTAATGTACAGTATGTGAGAATTGTGTTAATATGTTAGATATACCACGTGACATGATTACCATCAGGAAATAAAGCTTTTATTACTACTACTACTACTATTATTAGTTTGTGATATACATAAAGGTACTGTCTAGGTATTCTGATCTACCTGAACATGTTGTTTAGTCTCATCCCATGGATCGTTTAGTCACTGTGACGTAACTTAATGCATCGTTTAGTCACTGTGACGTAACTTAATGCATCGTTTAGTCACTGTGACGTAACTTAATGCATCGTTTAGTCACTGTGACGTAACTTAATGCATCGTTTAGTCACTGTGACGTAACTTAATGCATCGTTTAGTCACTGTGACGTAACTTAATGCATCGTTTAGTCACTGTGACGTAACTTAATGCATCGTTTAGTCACTGTGACGTAACTTAATGCATCGTTTAGTCACTGTGACGTAACTTAATGCATCGTTTAGTCACTGTGACGTAACTTAATGCATCGTTTAGTCACTGTGACGTAACTTAATGCATCGTTTAGTCACTGTGACGTAACTTAATGCATCGTTTAGTCACTGTGACGTAACTTAATGCATCGTTTAGTCACTGTGACGTAACTTAATGCATCGTTTAGTCACTGTGACGTAACTTAATGCATCGTTTAGTCACTGTGATGTAACTTAATGCATCGTTTAGTCACTGTGACATAACTTAATGCATCGTTTAGTCACTGTGATGTAACTTAATGCATCGTTTAGTCACTGTGACGCAACTTAATGCATTGTTTAATACACTGCGATGTATCGTTTAGTCTCTGATGTGACTTATAAAGAATCAATAATCTTCTTGCCGTGGTTTGTCCTGATTGGCAGCAGTAGACCCACCTGTGCACTGACATCGCTGCGAGCAGCCAGCAGCCACTCCCAACACCTGACTGCAGCCTCCAGCGACCCAGCCACAAAGTACTGGATCGGTGCCCAACACAAGCTGTGCAGCAGTTGACGATTGACGCCTACAAGATGACATCATCAACATCAGCACAGCAACACACCTCACACCCAACAGTTCATGACCACTGTCACAACAGACCATCCCTGACCACTCTCAATACACATAAATTGTCAGTGACCACTCTCGGTACAGACTCAGAAGGTCAATGACCACTCTCAATACCCACTCAGAAGGTTGATGATCACTCTCAGTACAGACACAGAAGGTCAATGACCACTCTCAGCACAGACACAGAAGGTCAATGACCACTCTCAGTACATACTCAGAAGGTCAATGACCACTCTCAATACAGACACAGAAGGTCAACGACCACTCTCAGTACAGACACAGAAGGTCAATGACCACTCTCAGTAAAGACACAGAAGGTCAATGACCACTCTCAGTACAGACACAGAAGGTCAATGACCACTCTCAGTACAGACACAGAAGGTCAATGACCACTCTCAATACAGACACAGAAGGTCAGTGACCACTCTCAGTACAGACTCAGAAGGTCAATGACCACTCTCAGTACAGACACAGAAGGTCAATGACCACTCTCAGTACAGACACAGAAGGTCAATGACCACTCTCAGTACAGACACAGAAGGTCAATGACCACTCTCAGGACAGACACAGAAGGTCAATGACCACTCTCAATACAGACACAGAAGGTCAGTGACCACTCTCAGTACAGACACAGAAGGTCAATGACCACTCCAAATACAGACACAGAAGGTCAACAACCACTCTCAGTACAGACACAGAAGGTCAATGACCACTCTCAGTAAAGACACAGAAGGTCAATGACCACTCTCAGTACAGACACAGAAGGTCAATGACCACTATCAATACAGACTCAGAAGGTCAATGACCACTCTCAGTACAGACACAGAAGGTCAATGACCACTCTCAGTACAGACACAGAAGGTCAATGACCACTCTCAGTACAGACACAGAAGGTCAATGACCACTCTCAGTACAGTCACAGAAGGTCAGTGACCACTCTCAGTACAGACACAGAAGGTCAATGACCACTATCAATACAGACTCAGAAGGTCAATGACCACTCTCAGTACAGACACAGAAGGTCAATGACCACTCTCAGTACAGACACAGAAGGTCAATGACCACTCTCAGTACAGACACAGAAGGTCAATGACCACTCTCAATACAGACACAGAAGGTCAGTGACCACTCTCAGTACAGACTCAGAAGGTCAATGACCACTCTCAATACACACACAGAAGGTCAATGACCACTCTCAATACCGTCACAGAAGGTCAATGACCACTCTCAATACCGTCACAGAAGGTCAATGCCCACTCTCTACACAGACACAGAAGGTCAGTGACCACTCTCATTACAGACTCAGAAGGTCAATGACCACTCTCAATACAGACACAGAAGGTAAATGACCACTCTCAGTACAGACACAGAAGGTCAATGACCACTCCCAATACAGACATAGAAGGTCAATGACAACTCTCAGTACAGACACAGAAGGTCAATGACCACTCTCAATACAGACACAGAAGGTCAATGACCACTCTCAGTACAGACACAGAAGGTCAATGACCACTCCCAATACAGACACAGAAGGTCAATGACCACTCTCAATACAGACACAGAAGGTCAATGACCACTCCCAATACAGACACAGAAGGTCAACGACCACTCTCAGTACAGACACAGAAGGTCAACGACCACTCTCAGTAAAGACACAGAAGGTCAATGACCACTATCAATACAGACTCAGAAGGTCAATGACCACTCTCAGTACAGACACAGAAGGTCAATGACCACTCTCAGTACAGACACAGAAGGTCAATGACCACTCTCAGTACAGACACAGAAGGTCAATGACCACTCTCAGTACAGACACAGAAGGTCAATGACCACTCTCAATACAGACACAGAAGGTCAGTGACCACTCTCAGTACAGACACAGAAGGTCAATGACCACTCCAAATACAGACACAGAAGGTCAACAACCACTCTCAGTACAGACACAGAAGGTCAATGACCACTCTCAGTAAAGACACAGAAGGTCAATGACCACTCTCAGTACAGACACAGAAGGTCAATGACCACTCTCAATACAGACACAGAAGGTCAATGACCACTCTCAATACAGACACAGAAGGTCAATGACCACTCTCAGTACAGACACAGAAGGTCAATGACCACTCTCAATACAGACACAGAAGGTCAATGACCACTCTCAGTACAGACACAGAAGGTCAATGACCACTCTCAATACAGACACAGAAGGTCAATGACCACTCTCAATACAGACTCAGAAGGTCAATGACCACTCTCAATACAGACACAGAAGGTCAATGACCACTCTCAGTACAGACACAGAAGGTCAATGACCACTCTCAATACAGACACAGAAGGTCAATGACCACTCTCAATACAGACACAGAAGGTCAATGACCACTCTCAATACAGACACAGAAGGTCAATGACCACTCTCAATACAGACACAGAAGGTCAATGACCACTCTCATACAGACTCAGAAGGTCAATGACCACTCTCAATACAGACACAGAAGGTCAATGACCACTCTCAGTACAGACTCAGAAGGTCAATGACCTCTCTCAATACAGACACAGAAGGTCAATGACCACTCTCAATACAGACACAGAAGGTCAATGACCACTCTCAATATAGAACTAGTACAAATATGACAACAATCTTTTTGTTTTTTACTAAATTAATTAGAAACAATCACCTTGAGTGGAAATCAGGAGAGCTGTCACGCGAAACATTGCCTGCTTGAACTTGTTGTCATCTGCAATGTCATAAATCATGATGATAACTGATGCTTTAAGAAATTTGATGTACCTGATTCCCACATTATTTAACCTAAAATCTGTATAAAATAATACATGTTCACACAAGCTTACAGCCTTTGTTCTGTACATATATGTATGTATGTGTACATGTATGAAGACACAATCAGAGTGCCACATATTTGGATCTCTGCCTAACCACAATCAGCACAAAAGGAATGCTGTGTATGCCCCCCCATATGGAATGTTGTAGGGTTTGTGTATGCCCCCCATATGGAATGTTGTAGGGTCTGTGTATGTCCCCCATATGAAATGTAGTAGGGTCTGTGTATGTCCCCATATGGAATGTTGTAGGGTCTGTGTATGCCCCCCATATGGAATGTTGTAGGGTCTATGTATGCCCCCCATATGGAATGTTATAGGGTCTATGTATGCCCCCCATATGGAATGTTGTAGGGTCTGTGTATGCCCCCCATATGGAATGTTGTAGGGTCTGTGTATTCCCCCCATATGGAATGTTGTAGGGTTTATGTATGCCCCCCATATGGAATGTTATAGGGTCTATGTATGCCCCCCATATGGAATGTTGTAGGGTCTATGTATGCCCCCATATGGAATGTTGTAGGGTCTGTGTATGCCACCCCTGTGTAGTTTCAATGTTTGCTTCAAAATGGTGCATTCTGACTTTCATATGCTTAGAAGGGAAAAAATACAAACAATTGTTCTAGCCAGTCCCACCTCTGTTTTCTGCAGCCTGTGTCAGCTGCCTGACCAGCAAACTGGCCAAACTATCCTGACCACTGGAGAACACAACTTTCATGCCTTCCACCTAAAACATACAGCCATGTTATCTTGAAATCACACAATCATTTATACTATTTTTATCAATGTTTTGGTAAGCCATTTTGGTAATGGATGTTTCAGCAACATACATTTTGACAACAGGACAAGCCACAACTAATCTTTAAAGGTATAATTCTTTGTAACAACTCTGTGGCTAATAACAATGTTTGAATGTGAATATTCTTTCACATTCAAACGTTGTTATTAGCATTTTAATTTTTATTTCATGGCAAACTGGATAGGTTTTAATATGTTTTATTTTAAATAGTTATGTTATCATATATGTGTATAAAGTTAAAGAAACCTTTAAAATATGCAACTCTAATAAAATAAACAATAATAAATTATGAGAATGTTATGTTTCTTAGAATAAAACCATCACACGAAGGTGGTGGTGTGCACATATGTCAGGTGCAGTCTTTCATTTTTCTGGCTCTAGTATCATCATTAACACCACAAAATCTAAAAGCTCTTACAATCTAAAACTTACAGAAGTTCAATAGATCATTTAGAACATAAACCTTCAATAATGCTTCCAATCGATTCACCTTGAATTACATTTTACCAAATTAGTTTGCTTGATCATTGGTTCCTCAAGGTGGCACAGATGTAAACAACCGCTAAAAGCATGCAAAACCCAAACCTTGCACAATCTTGTATATACAATATATTCGGGAAAATAAAATTTCAAAGCGGCAGTGGATATAAACGAGAACATCACCTCGCCAAGGTATCTACTTCTCATGCTCAGGCTGGCCATGAAGCTGGAGGAGTCAATGTTGTCGTAACGTGATGTGTGGTCCAGTGTGATCCCCTGTAACACATACACAGTGATCTGTGATCCAGTGTGATCCCTGTAATACATGCACAGTGATCTGTGGTCCAGTGTGATCCCCTGTAACACATACACAGTGATCTGTGATCCAGTGTGATCCCTGTAACACATACACAGCGATCTGTGATCCAGTGTGATCCCCTGTAACACATACACAGTGATCTATGATCCTGTGTGATCCCTGTCACACATGCACAGTGATATGTGGTTCAGCGTGACCCCTGTCACACATGCACTGTGATCTGTGGTGCAGTGTGATCCCTGTAACACATGCACAGTGATGTGTGGTCCAGTGTGATCCCTGTAATACATACACAGTGATCTGTGGTCTGTGTGATCCCTGTAACACATGCACAGTGACCTGTGGTCCAGTGTGATCCCTCGAACACATGCACAGTGATGTGTGGTCCAGTGTGACCCCTGTAACACATGCACTGTGACCTGTGGTCCAGTGTGACCCCTGTAACACATGCACTGTGATCTGTGGTCCAGTATGATCCCTGTAACACATGCACAGTGACCTGTGGTCCAGTGTGACCCCTGTAACACATGCACTGTGATCTGTGGTCCAGTATGATCCCTGTAACACATGCACTGTGATCTGTGGTCCAGTGTGACTCCTGTAACACATGCACTGTGACCTGTGGTCCAGTGTGATCCCTGTAACACATGCACTGTGATCTGTGGTCCAGTGTGATCCCTGTAACACATGCACTGTGATCTGTGGTCCAGTGTGATCCCTGTAACACATGCACTGTGATCTGTGGTCCAGTGTGACCCCTGTAACACATGCACTGTGATCTGTGGTCCAGTGTGATCCCTGTAACACATGCACTGTGATCTGTGGTCCAGTGTGACCCCTGTAACACATGCACTGTGATCTGTGGTCCAGTGTGACCCCTGTAACACATGCACTGTGATCTGTGGTCCAGTGTGATCCCTGTAACACATGCACTGTGAAGTCTGGTACATGCAGCATACACAAGTCATAGTCACACAAGTATGAATACACACACACACACACACACACACACACACACACACACACACACACACACACACACACACACACACACACACACACACACACACACACACACACACACACACACACACACACACACACACACACACACACACACACACACACACACACACACACACACACACACACACACACACACACACACACACACACACACACACACACACACACACACACACACACACAACACACACACACACACACACACACACACACACACACACACACACACACACACACACACACACACACACACACACACACACACACACACACACACACACACACACACACACACACACACACACACACACACACACACACACACACACACACACACACACACACACACACACACACACACACACACACCTTTGCATGAATGGACATACACACAATATGCTGTCAAAATGATACATGGCAGTCTGGAACATTTTATGCAGGACAGTCTGAAATTCACAGTACAGGACAGTTTGAAAGACATGGCATAGAATAACCTGAAAGGCATGGTATAACATGGTTTGGAACATATAGGAAAATACATAGTCCAGGGTTAGTATAGAATAGTGTCATACACATGGTACAAGATATTATCAAACACATGGTACAGAACAGCCTGAAAGATATGGTATAACACAGTGTGATAGAGGCAGTACAAGACAGTCATAAAGACATAGTACAGGACAGGTAATACAACTGGATTGAACAAGAAACAGTTCAGCTACATATCTGCAATTATAAAGATATTTTGAAGTTGTAATAATACAAAATCACATGCAACTGAAAGACACTACAGAAACTGTGCACTGTGATTAAATGAATAACAGATCATTATGAGTGCATGAACTCAGCCCCATAGCACCGATGAGAACAATACTTATTATATAGACCACACACACACAGACGGCAGTTATAAGAGTGGTCACCAGATGTCACTACACTCAGTGTGATCAAGCAATAGAGAAACTTGATAGAGTTGTCATGGAAACACTCAGGTTTGGTGCAGCAAGTGATCAAGCTACATACCGTCCTGCACCCTCCAAACATAACTTGGTAGGATGGCAATAAGCTTAACTGACGTGACAGGTCTTTATAGGAGGCACTTTTATGAATGCCGCGCAGATCTTTAGTAGAACCAGATTTGTTCTACAATAGAAACAAGAGCCAGATATTCATCTCCTAACAACATCCTACGGGTGATGTTTCTATTTAGTCTCCTGCTGTCATCTCCTAACAACGTCCTACGGGTGATGTTTCCATTTAGTCTCCTGCTGTCATCTCCTAACAACGTCCTACGGGTGATGTTTCCATTTAGTCTCCTGCTGTCATCTCCTAACAACATCCTACGGGTGATGTTTCCATTTAGTCTCCTGCTGTCATCTCCTAACAACGTCCTACGGGTGATGTTTCTATTTAGTCTCCTGCTGTCATCTCCTAACAACATCCTACGGGTGATGTTTCTATTTAGTCTCCTGCTGTCATCTCCTAACAACATCCTACGGGTGATGTTTCTATTTAGTCTCCTGCTGTCATCTCCTAACAACATCCTACGGGTGATGTTTCTATTTAGTCTCCTGCTGTCATCTCCTAACAACGTCCTACGGGTGATGTTTCTATTTAGTCTCCTGCTGTCATCTCCTAACAACATCCTACGGGTGATGTTTCTATTTAGTCTCCTGCTGTCATCTCCTAACAACATCCTACGGGTGATGTTTCCATTTAGTCTCCTGCTGTCATCTCCTAACAACAGCACTTCTTACAAAATCCCAATACATGTATGGGACTAATCATAATCCATTACTTTAGAGTAAAAGCAAATAAAAAACTTTAAAATGTAATTATTAAATGTTTTATAGGGGTGAAAAGAAAGATTTAGTTTGCTATTTATTGGTGCTCTCTACATGATATCAAGTTATACTTGTAATTTGCATTTTTGTACGAGTATATTTTCTATTGAGGTTGCTTTTTTATAACTACTACAGATACATGAAATGTTTAATATATCAAACATTTCCATCTATAAAATGTTTGTCTTACATGTAATAAAAACATTTGTGGAGAGAATTTCAACACAATACACGATGGAATTATGAAACATGCCATATGTTGAGTAGGTGGCTCCTCTCAGAGCAAGTGTGTTTTGTCTTAACATGTGTCTCCCATAGCACTGTCATACATTTAAGATAACATCCAAATTACATTTCACCTTGTTATAATACTGTATATTATTGTTGCCATTATTATTATTATACCTTATTGAACTTCAAAAAACAATTCTGTCTCTATATCTGTCTGGCATTTTGTTTTATAACTTGGTGGGCATAAGTCACATCTTGGAGATGTCAATTAAGAACTTTTATAGAAAGGTTTGTATGGTAAAAACATTTCTTGAAACTGGCCCCGACTATGATGCTGAAAACAGTTTCAATTAATAGGAACAAAATGAATGTTCTCAAATGTAGTTCAATTAATGAAAGTTTCAAAGTTATAACATCATCTCCAAACTAAACAAATATTTGCTTTCTTTTCTACTACAACTGCTTAGATATAAATGTCAATATCACCGTCTCATATTACTAGTTCATATAGTATGAACGCTTTGTCAAACTGTCTCATATTACTAGTTCATATAGTATGAATGTTTTGTCAAACTGTCTCATATTACTAGTTCATGTGGTATGAATGCTTTGTCAAACTGTCTCATATTACTATAGTGTTCATGTGGTATGAACGCTTTGTCAAACTGTCTCATATTACTAGTTCATATAGTATGAATGTTTTGTCAAACTGTCTCATATTACTAATTCATGTGGTATGAATGCTTTGTCAAACTGTCTCATATTACTATAGTGTTCATGTGGTATGAACGCTTTGTCAAACTGTCTCATATTACTAATTCATATAGTATGAATGTTTTGTCAAACTGTCTCATATTACTAGTTCATGTGGTATGAATGTTTTGTCAAACTGTCTCATATTACCAGTTCATGTGGTATGAATGCTTTGTCAAACTGTCTCATAATACTATAGTGTTCATGTGGTATGAACGCTTTGTCAAACTGTCTCATATTACTAGTTCATGTGGTATGAACGCTTTGTCAAACTGCCTCATATTACTAGTTCATGTGGTATGAACATTTTATCAAACTGGTGATATCTGGTGTTTATCATGAACATTTATTGTCAGTCTATGTTGTGTGGACTGATAATAAAGTAGTTGATCACATTATCGCCCTTATTCTATGTCACTAGAAACCCTCCACAAACTTAGCAACAGTTTTACTTAATTGTCCATGGCCCCCCATATCATCAAATACAGTAATACTAAATGTGTATTAGGTAATGAACTGTACCAGTCAACAGTGTGGGTGCATCTATTGTTGATAGACACTTTTCAATTTTTTATTATTTTAAATGAGATGTTTAAATATAGTGCACACATTTATTGGGTTTTTTTAAAATATGAATAATTAAACATGTGACATTTAGCCAGGATGAAGTATCAGCATGGAGAACGCACCCCTGCTGCATTGGACTGTCGACTGAAGCCAGCATAGTTGAGCACACTCTCCGTGGCAATGGCGAGGCCGCTGTGATGGCGGTGCAATCCTCCCTGCATCGTGTCCATCTGCAGCAGGTACTGCATGATGTGTGAGCGGGTGGTAGATGGAGCCCACCGCATCGACTCTTGCAGTATCCCAATACTACGTGCCACAAAGTCTTTCACTGTGCTCTGCAACAGCACCAAGTATCTAACATAGCACCTCCTGCTTGACACTGTACATCACAACAACAGCACCAAGTATCTAACATAACACCTCCTGCTTGACACTTCACATCACAACAACAGCACCAAATATCTAACATGACACTTCACATCATGACAGCAGAACCAAGTATCTAACATGACACCTCTTGCTTGATACTTCACATCACAACAACAGCACCAAGTATCTAACATGACACCTCCTGCTTGACACTTCACATCACAACAACAGCACCAAGTATATAACATGACACCTCCTGCTTGACACTTCACATCACAACAACAGCACCAAGTATCTAACATGACACCTCCTGCTTGACACTTCACATCACAACAACAGCACCAAGTATCTAACATGGCACCTCCTGCTTGACACTTCACATCACAACAACAGCACCAAGTATCTAACATGACACCTCCTGCTTGACACTTCACAAGTGCAGACACATCTCCTGCTTCAAACATGACACAACAGACACATCTCCTGCTTCAAACATGACACAACAGACACATCTCCTGCTTCAAGGATGACACAACAGACACATCTCCTGCTTCAAACATGACACAACAGACACATCTCCTGCTTCAAACATAACACAACAGACACATCTCCTGCTTCAAACATGACACAACAGACACACCTCCTGCTTCAAGCATGACACAACAGACACATGTCCTGCTTCAAGCATGACACAACAGACACATCTCCTGCTTCAAGGATGACACAACAGACACATCTCCTGCTTCAAACATGACACAACAGACACATCTCCTGCTTCAAACATAACACAACAGACTCATCTCCTGCTTCAAACATGACACAACAGACACACCTCCTGCTTCAAACATAACACAATAGACACATCTCCTGCTTCAAACATAACGCAACAGACACATCTCCTGCTTCAAACATAACACAACAGACACATCTCCTGCTTCAAACATAACACAACAGACACATCTCCTGCTTCAAACATAACACAACAGACACCCGTCCTGCTTCAAACATAACACAACAAACACATGTCATGGTCAACAGTAAATGTGTGGTGGCAAGTTTTCTTTTTGGGAGCCATAATACAAAATGGCCTTCAATTTTCTGTCACCAATAAGGCATTTCATAATTGACTAATACGTAATAAATTTGTTTTTGTGCATGCACAGTCTCCTGGCCCACTTGTATGTGTAATTGTTATGATATGGTTTTGATACCATCATCTTTAAACATGGTGGATCTGAATGTAGGAGGTAAACTATTTCAAACATTTTTGACTTATGTTTTAACATAAAAATATTGTTACTAGGTGATTATTAACATAGGAAGAAACATAATTTATGACCATTTTGTAAAATGAAATATGTTTTGCTGGCAATCATCATTTTAAAGAAGAAACAACAACAGGAAAAACAAATGAATTCAATATGAAATAGTGAAAGTGAAGTGAAGTGAAGTAGCCAGTGTACATGGTCCAGTGGCAGTGTGTGCGTACCTCCCGGTCAGCCATGTTGTCCATCACTCTCAGCTTGTACTCTGTGCCAGGAACATCAAACTCTGGAGCCTCCTCATTTGGGTCCTGTAACCACACCCACAAATACTTGTACAAGAACAAGATGTTTATTTTTCAACCCCAAATAAGTACATGAATCAATAATCATGAGGTGAACATAAACAATATGTCATCATAATTAATTTAAAACAGAACTGTGAAATGGGCGTCAGTGGTTCCTGTTAAGACTAAAAAGTCGCTATCACAGGAGCCACTCATATTAATTATACATATAGTTAACCTCTCAATATATGAATGTATAGTATTTTTTACTTCAATACAATTTTATCTCTTTATAGTTAAATCTATTTCTGACGCATGTGTACATGCTTCTCTGTAGTACAAGTAGAAATAATTAAGTGACAATCAAAAAATAAAATTTCTTTGCATCTATCCATATATGTGCATATTAAAATTCTAATGACTGTGTACTTAACTGACATATGTAGCAATCAGATATTGTACATACGTTTTGATATTTTTGTAAGAGATTTTTTTTTATAAAGTAATACGCAAACCCATGTAAACTGTAACAATTATTTCCAAAACTAATTCTGGAGTATCATTTATAATGTGAGGCAAACTATATTTAAGACACTTTTTGGCAAATTGATGTCTTGTTACAGATGTGAGTATATTTGTAGCTTTGCGGGTATCATGACCATGTATATTATAATTGGGGATAACATTCAAATTTAATAAATAAGAGGTTTGAAGTGTTTTAAAAAGTGGTTCTGTATGTGAATTGTACCTGTTCAATGTTATTTTTCGAATTGCCTTTTTCTTAATTCTCAATATTCGACTCCTTTTGTATCCCCAAACCGTAATACAATAATTAACATGTGATAGGATTAGAGAACTGTATAGAAGTGTTTTATGTCTAGCGGTAGTACATGCTTTAGTTTGTTTAAAATGCCTGTAGTTTTGGAACATTTATTTGCAAATTTATTTACATGTTTTTTCCATGTAAGATTTGTGTCCAGAGTTAATCCTAGAAAATTAAATTCATCCACGTGTTCGATATTTATATTATCAATTTTAAGAGTTATTACCTGTCACCCACAGCTATCAGTTGTCATCTTACAGCTATCAGGTGTCATCCAACAGCTATCAGGTGTCACCCCACAGCTATCAGCTGTC
The DNA here is from genome assembly GCA_025642075.2 of Ridgeia piscesae. Lineage (NCBI taxonomy): Eukaryota > Metazoa > Annelida > Polychaeta > Sabellida > Siboglinidae > Ridgeia > Ridgeia piscesae. Next base: position 150,425 of record JAODUO010000644.1, read on the forward strand.
ACACAACAACTATCAGCTGTCATCCCACAGCTATCAGCTGTCATCCCACAGCTGTCAGTTGTCATCCCACAGCTGTCAGTTGTCATCCCACAGCTATCAGTTGTCATTCCTCAGCTATCAGTTGTCATCCAACAGCTATCGGCTGTCACACAACAGCTATCAGGTGTCATCCCACAGCTATCATGTGTCATTCCACAGCTATCATATGTCACACAACAGCTATCAGGTGTCATCCCACAGCTATCATGTCTCATTCTACAGCTGTCATGTGTCATTCCACAGCTATCATATGTCACCCCAGAGCAATCAGGTGTTATACCACAGCTATTGGCTGTCACACAACAGCAGTCATTAGAAACAGTCTGTCTCATTTGGAACTTTCCTGTCTTGTCCAATCTGCTGTTGACAGAGCAATGGATCATTTGACAAACGTGCTGAATGTGTCTGCTACATGTAGCTGGTCAAAGAGTTACACATGCATGATGTGTATTCAACTTGTACATTTGTCCATCCCTGACAGGTCGTGTCACATAAGCCATATTAGATACTACACATCCCTGACAGGTCGTGTCACTTAAGCCACATTAGATACTACACATCTCTGACAGGTCGTGTCACTTAAGCCACATTAGATACTACACATCCCTGACAGGTTGTGTCACTTAAGTCACATTAGATACTACACATCTCTGACAGGTCGTGTCACTTAAGCCACATTAGATACTACACATCCCTGACAGGTTGTGTCACTTAAGTCACATTAGATACTACACATCCCTGACAGGTCGTGTCACTTAAGCCACATTAGATACTACACATCCCTGACAGGTCGTGTCACTTAAGCCACATTAGATACTACACATCCCTGACAGGTTGTGTCACTTAAGCCACATTAGATACTACACATCCCTGACAGGTCGTGTCACTTAAGCCATATTAGATACTACACATCCCTGACAGGTCGTGTCACTTAAGTCATATTAGATACTACATATCCCTGACAGGTCGTGTCACTTAAGCCATATTAGATACTACACATCCCTGACAGGTCGTGTCACTTAAGCCATATTAGATACTACACATCCCTGACAGGTCGTGTCACTTAAGCCATATTAGATACTACACATCCCTGACAGGTCGTGTCACTTAAGCCATATTAGATGCTACATATCCCTGACAGGTCGTGTCACTTAAGCCATATTAGATACTACATATCCCTGACAGGTCGTGTCACTTAAGCTATATTAGATACTACCTATCCCTGCTTGAATGACCTGAGCTCTTGCAACCCACCATGTCTAGAGACTGGGACAGCAGCTGCAGAATGTCTAGCATTGTCTTCAGCACCGTGCCACTCCACAGCAGCTGTGGAAACCTACACAACACAAACACACACTGCTAGATACACAGAACAAAACAGGAGACAGATGCATGTGAACAATATGTTATATCTGATTTAATGGCAATAAACCGTTAGATCAGGGTGGCCTACTTGACAAAAACCATTTTCGTAATGACAACAGCTTATTACATGTACATAAACAAAAACTAAACAATAATTACACAAGAAATTACTAGATGTATAAGAACAAGTAAACAATCTATGGTACTACATGGACATGATCAACGCACTAGACTGTGAATAACACAGCAACCTATTGGTGGTACAGTATTTTTCCCAATGGTCATTGATGAAATGGAATTGATGAAATTACAAATGGATTTAATTGGAATCGAGCTGGTCCACCAATCAGACTTTTTTATTTAAAGTGATCCTGTTTAACCCATTAGACCCCAGCCGGTTAAATTGACTAGTGCTCCTGTTCCCCAAGCTGCAGCCACTGATTTCACCAGTTTGGGGTGCTTGCAGATTTTAAGCTGTATCTTCAAAACTACTGATTTTCTATAATTGCAAGTTGTGTTTATTTTAATGTTCATTTAATTATCTTTAAATTGGTGTAACTTTGGTGTATGTTGGTAAAACATATGTTGTTATATATAGGTGACAAACATAGAACATTACTATTCTGGACAACAATACAGTATAATATATCATGTTTTATTCACATAAAATGTATTATATTGTTCTATTTACACATGCTCTGCCTTGTTTATATATGGTACTATGTAAATCAGTTCATTTTGTCTGGATATGGACAGGAAACACAGCTTTGCAAGACTTCTATCTTGGTTGTCATCATCCTATATGCGACTTCTGTGTCATGCCAATGTGTATGTTGACATTGTGATCACTGGTATTTTGACACCTGAAACAACGAAATGTCAACCATTAGGAAAATTGGCAATGTTACCTAATGATTTGTTATAATAAGACACCTAATTTTCATTTATAAACACATAATCAACAGTTTCGGTGCTGAAAACCCGACTACTGGTCACCCAACCTGGACAACGAAACATAAACAAAGCTCCGATCATTCATTTTATCGCTCATTCAGTTGTATTTCGTACGTAATGTAAACTTACCTTCAGTTCAATGCCAGATGTGTCCAATCCAACGATATATAAGCACAAACTTAATCAGTAGTAACCAGATACGATGTCCAAGGCGCCGCCATTTTTGAAGCTCCACAGATGATGAACTTCAATCACGAAAAACTCAAAAAATTTCAATGCAAACCCATGTCAAAATTACCCAGGATTCATAGCTGAGATATCAAAGAATCAGTGGGAATTAGTCTCTTAAGTATCCGCAAGATGGGGCCACCGTTAGAGGCTTTATCTCGGCCGGACGCTTTCGGGCGCTCTGGGGAGGAGACACCCGGGCGCTTTTGGACGCGTGGGGTCTAATGGGTTAAGTAACACATTTTGCAATTTATTGTTATCTCTTTGAAATGAGCACTTTGCTGACCGGTCGACTAGAGCGGCAAGGTACTTGTCAGCAACTCTCCTGATTCTCTTGTAGATGTGGTTGAACTTGACAAGGAAGAACTGAGCGTGCATCTCCAACTCTTCATCATGTTCCTTCACCTTTGGCTGCAAATAACACATAACACAGTCGTCTGGACGGCATTCAATGGTGGGTGTACAGTAGGCATTGTGGTGTAAGTGCCAAGCAGTAATGTTCAGTGTATGTACACTAACGTTTGTGGAAAGAAAGGCAAGCAGTAATGGCTGGGCGTGTGTGTGTGCATGCGTGTGTGCGTGTGTGCATGTATGGCATGCTATGAGCATGCACGTGTGCAACACAAGCTGTGTTGTGAAAGGTCATGTGTCTTACAGCTGCAAAGTAGATATTAACTTGTGACCTTGTGAAATAGAGTGTTGTACCTTTTATTTTAAATAATTGTTATGTATTGTTAACAATTAAGCATTGGCTATGCAAAAACCTTATGTCAATGGAAGACATCCATCTTATAGTTATACTGTATTTGGATTACTTGTCAAGGAACATTAAGTGAACATTCTAAGATGAGATTATAATGTATGATGCTCTTCTGTCATACCAGAGAAAATGTATGGAACTTGACTAAGACAGCTATGTTTGGCTAACGTGAAGAATACACCTGGGTAATATCAGTTCATTGTGACAAGTCACATACATACACACACACAAACATATATATATATATACATATATATATATATATATATATATAAATCATAATAATGATGACTTCTTATGTGCCAATATTCTCGACAAAACCAAGGGTTAAGCAATTTCGTAATTGTATAACAGTGCGCAAGGTGAAGGTGCTAGGAATCTAAGGAAGATAGGCAGCGTGAAAGAGGTAGACAGAATTAAACTATATTTCCTTCTAAGTGAATAACACAGAATGTGTGTGTGTGTGTGTGTGTGTGTGTGGCGTGTGCGTGTGCGTGTGCGTGTGTGTGTGTGTGTATTAGAATATGTGACTGTATATATTTATACACACATACATTTATATATATATATATATATATATATATATATATATATATATATATATATATATATATATATATATATATATATATATATATAACACCGCACATGAATGTGTGGATGACAAGTGATAAACAGTAATACATTACACATTGTGGCCTAAACTAGTGTCAATGTGAAGTACTGACACTGATGCTGCTACAGGTATGAAGCGTGAAGTGTCTGTGATGTTGCCGACACAGACGAGCCATACACTTACCATTTCTGCCTTTTTGTTGAGGAATATCTTGAAGACTTTACTGGTGACTGCAGCGATGCACTGCCACATGCCAGCCTTGTCCTTGATGATCATATTGTTCTCCAGGTAGAGAAACAAACCATGGAATGTGTCGACACAACTACTTTGGGTAATCCTGAAAACAAGACCATGATTTATTTGGTATAAATGCAAAAACAAATACAGAAGGAGAGCTACCTCAGTGTTTCATTTGTACATCAATACCAAATGGGGTACATCTAATCATTTTCACTGTGTGCTTCTCTTCTCTTCTCATCACATGCCTACACCAGTTCAGTTGTTTTTCCATTATCTTCTTGGATGCCCTTAAGTACATCTATGCTAAATTAAAAAAATACATCCTTAATTGTTTCTGGAATATGGGCGCGAACGGCACACAGCAGAAACAAAAGTGATGCTTTGGCCCAAAGGATTAAAAACCAAGATATCCAGCCAATATGACTGCTCAAAATGCTTTAATCCCTGGCAGATCTGTTCAGTTGAACACCATCTCAACTTCTCAGTTTGTACACAAACAGAGCACACTGAATGAGGCATCCCTCAAGGTCTGAAGTTTGTACCCAGACAAAATATACTGAATGAAGCATACCTGAGGGTCTCAAGTTTGTACACAGACAGAGCACACTGAATGAAGTATACATGAGGGTCTCAAGTTTGTAAACAGACAGAACACACTGAATGAAGTATACATGAGGGTCACAAGTTTGTACACAGACAGAGCACACTGAATGAAGTATACATGAGGGTCTCAAGTTTGTAAACAGACAGAATACACTGAATGAAGTATACCTGAGGGTCTCAAGTTTGTAAACAGACAGAGCACACTGAATGAAGTATACATGAGGGTCTCAAGGTTGTAAACAGACAGAACACACTGAATGAAGTATACATGAGGGTCTCAAGTTTGTACACAGACAGAACACACTGAATGAAGTATACATGAGGGTCTCAAGTTTGTAAACAGACAGAGCACACTGAATGAAGTATACATGAGGGTCTCAAGTTTGTAAACAGACAAAACACACTGAATGAAGTATACATGAGGGTCTCAAGTTTGTAAACAGACAGAACACACTGAATGAAGTATACATGAGGGTCTCAAGTTTGTACACAGACAGAACACACTGAATGAAGTATACATGAGGGTCTCAAGTTTGTAAACAGACAGAACACACTGAATGAAGTATACATGAGGGTCTCAAGTTTGTACACAGACAGAACACACTGAATGAAGTATACATGAGGGTCTCAAGTTTGTACACAGACAGAACACACTGAATGAAGTATACATGAGGGTCTCAAGTTTGTACACAGACAGAACACACTGAATGAAGTATACATGAGGGTCTCAAGTTTGTAAACAGACAGAGCACACTGAATGAAGTATACATGAGGGTCTCAAGTTTGTAAACAGACAAAACACACTGAATGAAGTATACATGAGGGTCTCAAGTTTGTAAACAGACAGAACACACTGAATGAAGTATACATGAGGGTCTCAAGTTTGTACACAGACAGAACACACTGAATGAAGTATACATGAGTGTCACAAGTTTGTAAACAGACAGAGCACACTGAATGAAGTATGAGGGTCTCAAGTTTATAAACAGACAGAACACACTGAATGAAGTATACATGAGGGTCTCAAGTTTGTACACAGACAGAACACACTGAATGAAGTATACATGAGGGTCACAAGTTTGTAAACAGACAAAACACACTGAATGAAGTATACATGAGGGTCTCAAGTTTGTACACAGATAGAACACACTGAATGAAGTATACATGAGGGTCTCAAGTTTGTAAACAGACAGAGCACACTGAATGAAGTATACATGAGGGTCTCAAGTTTGTAAACAGACAGAGCACACTGAATGAAGTATGCATGAGGGTCTCAAGTTTGTAAACAGACAAAACACACTGAATGAAGCATACTTGAGGGTCTCAAGTTTGTAAACAGACAGAATACACTGAATGAAGTATACATGAGGGTCTCAAGTTTGTACACAGACAGAACACACTGAATGAAGCATACCTGAGGGTCTCAAGTTTGTACACAGACAGAACACACTGAATGAAGCTTACCTGAGGGTCTCAAGTTTGTACACAGACAGAACACACTGAATGAAGCATACCTGAGGGTCTCAAGTTTGTACACAGACAGAACACACTGAATGAAGCTTACCTGAGGGTCTCAAGTTTGTACACAGACAGAACACACTGAATGAAGCTTACCTGAGGGTCTCAAGTTTGTACACTGACAGAAGGTAAGTGCACTGGGCAAAGTTGAGTTTGTTGACAATAGGAATCACTTCTGGTGGAGACTCAAGCAAAGTCAACAAAGCAGTCCTCAGTTCATTCACTTCATTCTGAAACCACACAAACATCTTATTAAATTAAACTAAATTATTTATAAACACAACAACAAAGTCATATAGGTAAATGGGTAAATGGAAACAACTTGTGGAGAGATATCAGTATTAAGGTATGACAGATTTTAACAGATAGAAACTATCAGAGGTGTGACCAGAGAGAAGCCACATATGAAAGATGTCAGATATGTTGACAGATAGAAGCCACAGATGAAAGATGTCAGATATGTTGACAGATAGAAGCCACAGATGAAAAATGTCATATGTTGACAGATAGAAGCCACATATGAAAGATGTCAGATATGTTGACAGATAGAAGCCACAGATGAAAAATGTCAGATATGTTGACAGATAGAAGCCACAGATGAAAAATATCAGATAAGTTGACAGATAGAAGTCACAGATGAAAGATGTCAGATATGTTGACAGATAGAAGTCACATATGAAATATGTCAGATATGTTGACAAATAGAAGCCACAGATGAAAAATGTCAGATATGTTGACAGATAGAAGCCACATATGAAATATGTCAGATATGCTGACAAACAGAAGCCACAGATGAAAGATGTCAGATATGTTGACCGATAGAAGCCACATATGAAATATATCACATATGTTGACAGATAAAAGCCACATATGAAAGATGTCAGATTTGTTGACAATTAGAAACCACATATGAAAGATGTCAGATTTGTTGACAAATAGAAGCCATATATGAAATATGTCAGATATGTTGACAGATAGAAGCCACATATGAAAGATGTCAGATTTGTTGACAAATAGAAACCACATATGAAATATGTCAGATATGTTGACAGATAGAATCCACAGATGAAAGATGTCAGATATGTTGACAGACAGAAGCCACATATGAAAGATGTCAGATATGTTGACAGATAGAAGCCACATATGAAAGATATCAGATATGCTGACAGATAGAAGCCACAGATGAGAGACAGAAAGATGTTAGAGATTTTGCCAGATAAAACCCACATATAAGTGAGAGAAAGTAGTTGGAGATGTTGGCAGATGACAGGTATAGATGTGACAATGTTTACACAGTGAAGTGACAGATGATGGTGGAGGTAAGTGCCAGATGGTAGAGTTGACAAGTGTCAGGTGCTGGTGTCACAGCTGTGTTGTGTCTCACCGGGGCCACGCTGTCATCCTTCAGTGCTGATGTGTACTGTAGTTCTGAGCTGAGATGTTCCCGTAGGATCAACCGGGGCGACTTCACAGAAATTTCACAAACTCCTTCAAACCACTCCTCAGGCCACAGACCTGTGGCAATGGATCCAGACTCAACATGGCAGCATCAGCAGCCAGTTACAAGTTACTGAACATCACATCTCTTTATCACATGCCACACTCAATAGCTCCCGGGCGTATCAATCAATTTTTTGACAATCCAGAATGTTGATTGACTCTGAGCTTGATCAACCCTTTGGTATTAATGTTCTTCGTTCCAGGGATTCAAGTGCAACAGATCTTGTAATTATTATTAATAGCATGATTGATTAAACATTACAAGGACAAAACATTTTTGAAGTTCAGCTTCAGCATATTCCTAACATCTATATCCCACTTGTGCACATGTAGTTCAATAATTAGCATAACTTGGCATAGATTAATTTCTACTGAGTCGACATCATCAAAATTATTTTATTATGAATTCAGCTTATTCAGTGAACATTAGTACCTGCCTTGTTATTGTGGCCAGACTTTTGTCAAATTCACACATCTAAGAAACATTGGAAGGATTCCGTTATTGCAAATATTGTTACCCCATTCCATACCATTTACTAACCTGATTCTTCAACGGCAAATCCCATGACAACACAGTAAAGCCAGAAATCTCTGAACAACTTCTGCAGGCGGGGCTTTGGATCTGTGATTGGTGGCAGTCTTCTTATAAGCTACACAACAGAACATTCATGTCATACTTCAAGTATATAACTGATGGCTTCTTCTCATAAGCTGTACAATAGATCTGTCACGCCAATGGCAATAATTGCATGGGAAGTACCATAGTGATAACACCTGCCTTTGTCGTATCAAAGTGATTACATTTGCCAATGTCATTACACTTGCACTTACACTTGGATTGTGTCTCAGTGATTACACTTGCCTAGATGGTGTCTCAGTGATTACACTTGTCTGGATTGTGTCGCAGTGATTACACTTGCCTAGATTGTGTCAGAGTAATTACACTTGCTTGGATTGTGTTGCAGTGATTACATATGCCTAGATTGTGTCTCTGTGATTACACTTTCCTAGATTGTGTCACAGTGATTACACATGCCTAGATTGTGTCTCAGTGATTATACTTGTCTAGATTGTGTCACAGTGATTACACTTGCCTAGATTGCATCGCAGTGATTACACTTGCCAAAATTGTGTCGCAGTGATTACACTTTCCTAGATTGCATCGCAGTGATTACACTTGCCTAGATTGTGTCGCAGTGATTACACTTGCCTAGATTGTGTCGCAGTGATTACACTTGCTTAGATTGTGTCGCAGTGATTACACTTGCCTAGATTGTGTCGCAGTGATTACACTTGCTTAGATTGTGTCGCAGTGATTACACTTGCCTAGATTGTGTCGCTGTCATTACACTTGCCTAGATTGCGTCTCACTGATTATACTTGCCTAGATTGTGTCAGAGTAATTACACTTGCTTGGATTGTGTCACAGTGATTACACTTGCTTAGATTGTGTTGCAGTGATTACACTTGCCTAGATTGTGTCTTGCCCTAGTTGGAATTACACTTGCCTAGATTGTGTCACTGTGATTACACAGGCCTAGATTGTGTCACAGTGATTACACTTGCCTAGATTGTGTCATAGTGATTACACTTGTATAGATTGTGTTGCAGTGATTATACTTGCCTAGATTGTGTCACAGTGATTAGACTTGTATAGATTGTGTCACAGTGATTAGACTTGTATAGATTGTGTCACAGTGATTAGACTTGTATAGATTGTGTCACAGTGATTAGACTTGTATAGATTGTGTCACAGTGATTAGACTTGTATAGATTGTGTCGCAGTGATTACACTTACTTAGGCTGTCCCAGGGCTACACAATGTGCTTCTACTGTGCCACAATTGATGGTCCAAACGGAGCCAAATTACAATGTTCGTAACAAGAAATTTTAATAATAATGTACTCAAGATTGTACTCACCACTGCAATGACAGGGATGAGTACACCAAGATTTCCTGCACTGCTTGATGCCTGTCAACATAACGGTCAGAGTTAGCATAAGCCTATGGTTTATGAAGCATTTGGATATCATATTAGCTTGTCCTGCAACCCCTCTTTTGCCGACACACAGAGAAAATATAGCATGTACCAGTAAAGGGTGTGTAGAAGAATGATCTTGTTGCACAAATTCACACCAACAACTCTTGAGCTGCCAGCCCTCTTGTTCCCTCCTTTGCCACCCCAACACCACAACTCACTCATCTCCATTCTTAAGTTAATATCGACAGACTGCAAACAACTACTTATGATACTTGTTACACACATACGATTGGCATATTTGTGGTTTTGCACACTCGCATCTATGCATAGTATTGCATACCACATGCACACATACATAGTGATACAAACGCATGCACAAACATATGCACAAACACATGCACATACACATACACGTGCCTGCAGCCAGCAGCCACTACGACTGACCTTGAGTGTGGCGGGTGTCTTCTCACTGGCTCTCTTGCCCTCCAGACCCAGCTGCACAAACAGCTCGAGCAGCCGCACCAGTAACTCATGCATCTCACTCTCTCCCTCCACATTCGCAGCAATGTTGGCAAATGCATTGATCACTGCCAGAGACACATGTCTGCAAAAAACACTAACTCATTACACTGGGACATTTATTCCTAGGTGACATCTCTCATTTTAAACATGCTACTGTCCACGTTATTTGGGCCGCCGACCACTCACAGTGCAGTGGTCAGACTGCTTGGATCACTGGTGATATCTACATAACACTCACCTGAAGCCGTGTAGTTTGTCATTGGATGTCTTGTTGTAGGCAGAGCTGCTCTCAATACTGATCATGTTGAACATACTCATCACCTCCTGGTGCACTGCCGGCTGAAGACAATCACCAGGTAAACATAACTATCATCATTCAAACATGTGACTAATTCATTATGTATTAAGTCCCTACTAACACAGTCAGCAATGATCATTCAAACATGTGACTATTTCATTCTGTATTAAGTCCCTACTAACACAGTCAGCAATGATCATTCAAACATGTGACTATTTCATTCTGTATTAAGTCCCTACTAACACAGTCAGCAATGATTATTCAAACATGTGACTATTTCATTATGTATTAAGTCCCTACTAACACAGTCAGCAATGATCATTCAAACATGTGACTATTTCATTCTGTATTAAGTCCCTACTAACACAGTCAGCAATGATCATTCAAACATGTGACTATTTCATTCTGTATTAAGTCCCTACTAACACAGTCAGCAATGATCATTCAAACATGTGACTGTGTTAACCCTTTAAACATGAAATCAGTCAAACCCGCCCCAAAATATTAGAGTCCTCTTCCAGAGGGATACTTTTGAAACACATTCAACTTTAAGGGTTAACATATTGGCAATGCATTGTGTGTATTTCTGGCAATCATTACTATTCAAGTTTTCAAAGTTTCATAACTTTTTTCAAACTGCCCCAGTTTTTGAGTTAGCAAAATGGCGTTGGCTGGTCCGAATCATTTTACTGCAGAAGATGTCTGCCAAAATGTTTGCAGTTCAAGCCATATTGAACATGTTTCAGACATTGAATATGTGACTTTAGTCAATGCTTCATTTTGACGATTGTTGTTGTTGTTGTCAGAGAAGTGGGGCGGTCAAGCTCATTTTGTAAACACACTACGAGATGAGTCCCATACTCGGTGTCCCCTATTCTTACACAAAGTCATTATGCTCAACTAGGACATAATACAATGATCAACATTTTTTTAGTTGTATTATAATTATTACGGGATTTGTAAATGCTGTAACTTGCGGGACTATTCTGTTGTTTATTGGCTGATGTTTCGACCGAGGCTAGCCGGGGTGGTAGTGGACACATATTCCCGCTGTATTATGACTGGGCACTAGCTTCTCATGTTGTAAGCTTCCATTGTAGTCAAGTATGTGACATATATAGAAGGTATAATAATAATCTTGGTACCAATATGTAGGCAATTAAATTGCATTTCAAATAACTAACTTGTGGCTGTAAGAAATGAAGCCTTAAAAAGTTATGTCACATAATATGACATGTTGTAGTAAAATATTGATATACTGGCGCATCTGTTGCATTATGGTAAACTTTTTTAATTAATAAAAAACATACACAATGTGAATTATATTTTGCTCTTGTTAACTTGCAATAATGCGCATGATCATTCAGACATGTAACTGTGTAGTCCCATATTAAGCTCCTACTTTCACAGCCAGCAATGATCATCCAGACATGTAACTGTGTAGTTCTGTATTAAGCTCATACTTACACAGCCAGCAATGATCATGCAGGCGAGCTGGTCAATGATCAAGACATCAAGCGCTGAAGGTGGTGAACAGAATCTTTGGTGAAAGATTTGAAGCACAGACTCAAGTGTCTTCTCAGTGTCTTTTAAAGTGACTGCGATGTGACCAACTGTCAGAATTGTGTTCACAGACGTCAATGTAGATTCCCTTTAGACACATGACAAAACACATAACACATTTTTGTTGATATAATAATGCTGACTATCACTCTACTGCACTGCCACAGGTCCTACAACAATCCTGCCACCTGTCACAGTATAACACTGTCACCTGTCATAGTAGAGCACTGTCTCTTGTCATAGTACAGCACTGCCACCTGTCATAGTAGAGCATTGTCGCCTGTCATAGTACAACACTGTCACCTGTCATAGTAGAGCACTGCCACCTGTCATAGTACAGCACTGTCACCTGTCATAGTACAGCACTGTCTCCTGTCATAGTACAGCACTGCCACCTATCATAGTAGAGCATTGTCACCTGTCATAGTACAGCACTGCCACCTGTCATAGTAGAGCACTGTCTCTTGTCATAGTACAGCACTGCCACCTGTCATAGTAGAGCATTGTCGCCTGTCATAGTACAACACTGCCACCTGTCATAGTACAGCACTGTCACCTGTCATAGTACAGCACTGTCTCCTGTCATAGTACAGCACTGCCACCTATCATAGTAGAGCATTGTCACCTGTCATAGTACAACACTGTCACCTGTCATAGTAGAGCACTGCCACCTGTCATAGTACAGCACTGTCACCTGTCATAGTACAGCACTGTCTCCTGTCACAGTACAGCACTATCACCTGTCATAGTAGAGCACTGTCACCTGTCATAGTACAACACTGTCACCTGTCATAGTACAGCACTGTCTCCTGTCATAGTACAGCACTATCACCTGTCATAGTAGAGCACTGTCACCTGTCATAGTACAGCATTGTCACCTGTCATAGTACAGCACTGTCTCCTGTCATAGTACAACACTGTCACAGTAGAGCACTGTCACCTGCCACAGTACAGCACTGTCACCTGTCATAGTACAATGCTGCCACCTATTATGTAACAGTGCAGCCACCTGTCACATAACAGCAATGGCATGGCACTATCACCTGTCAAAGTATAGCATTGGCATCTGTCATACTACAGCACTGCTAACTGTCATTATTACAGTTTTGCCACCTGCTACAGAACTGGTGTGTGTCATGCGACAGAACTGGTGTGTGTCATGCTACAGAACTGGTAAGTGTCATGCTACATAACTGGTGTGTGTCATGCTACACAACTGGTGTGTGTCATGCTACATAACTGGTATGTGTCATGCTACAGAACTGGTGTGTGTCATGCTACAGAACTGGTGTGTCATGCTACAGAACTGGTGTGTGTCATGCTACAGAACTGGTGTGTGTCATGCTACAGAACTGGTGTGTGTCATGCTACAGAACTGGTGTGTCATGCTACAGAACTGGTGTATGTCATGCTACATAACTGGTGTGGGTCATGCTACATAACTGGTGTGTGTCATGCTACATAACTGGCGTGTGTCATGATACAGAACTGGTGTGTGTTATGCTACAGAACTGGTGTGTGTGCTACAGAACTGGTGTATGTCATGCTACATAACTGGTGTGGGTTATGCTTATAGAACTGGTATGTGTCATGCTACACAACTGGTGTGTGTCATGCTATAGAACTGCTGTGAGAGATTTGTTACTGTCATTGACGTTATGTAAGTGAACCAGGCAGCTACCAACCATCTATGCACTGTGTGTGCTGCAGCGGTGGGATGATCATTAAGTCAATGATGTATAAATATGCAGTATACTTGATATACTTGTGAGATGTTGCACTAACCTGTCGCCCATCTCAGCTGTGTAGAGTCTGTTAGACAGACTGGCCAGGAATGCTTGGACACACTCTTTGTCCACCTGCAGGTGAGCCTTTAAAGCTCTGCAACAGTAGGCAATGTTAGAGAGTGACAAGGAATGCTTTAAATCACTCAGTCACTCTTGGTGAGACAAGTAGTAAACATGAGTTGGTACATATCCTATGAAACAAGAGGTGACAAAGTGAATGTTGATTCGTGCACATTCTACTTGACTATATCCCTGTTGAAAGGAGACAACTGGGGGAGTAGCTCACTGAGACACTGTTTATAATTACACAGATACTATCACCATGCATATACAACCCTATAGTTCAAGTACACAGTGTCAACCAATAACACTGAAGCTAATGCAGCCAGATGTTGTTCCTGTAAGTGCTGTGAGAGATGTTGGGTAAGGCAATGGGGTAATGTACCTGCAAATGTTCTCTATTGCACCATCACGCAAGTTCTCAAAGATGATGACAAGCTTTGACTTGGGTTGATCAGTTGTCACCTGACTGTATGTCTTGTTGTCCTCCGTTGACACAGTGATGCTGAGAGTGCCGCCCTTGGCAGTCTGCTCCGCAGTCATGTATCGGTGCAACTTGTTGAGCATTGGTGAAGGGTCAACCAGGAAGTCCCGCAGCGACGCTACCACAGACGCACCCACAATGGGAAACCCTTCCGCCAACCGCCCAAGTGTCTACAACAGCTCAATCATTTCAATTTCACATGATTAAACTACAGGACATAGGTGTACACCATAGGACATAGGTGTACACCATAGGACATAGATGTATATCATAGGACATAGGTGTACACCATAGGACATAGATGTATATCATAGGACATAGGTGTACATCCAGTGCTTCTGTACTCATGATGCTAACTGACCAGTCACCAGTGCTTCTGTACTCATGATGCTAACTGACCAGTCACCAGTGCTTCAGTACTCATGATGCTAACTGACCAGTCACCAGTGCTTCTGTACTCACGATGCTAACTGACCAGTCACCGGTGCTTCAGTACTCATGATGCTAACTGACCAGTCACCAGTGCTTCTGTACTCATGATGCTAACTGACCAAGTCGCCAGTGCTTCTGTACTCATGATGCTAACTGACCAGTCACCAGTGCTTCTGTACTCATGATGCTAACTGACCAATTCGAAACCCCCGTGCTTCTGTACTCATGATGCTAACTGACCAGTCACCAGTGCTTCTGTACTCATGATGCTAACTAACCAATTACCAGTGCTTCTGTACTCATGATGCTAACTGACCAATCACCAGTGCTTCTGTACTCATGATGCTAACTGACCAGTCACCAGTGCTTCTGTACTCATGATGCTAACTGACCAGTCACCAGTGCTTCTGTACTCATGATGCTAACTGACCAATCACCAGTGCTTCTGTACTCATGATGCTAACTGACCAATCACCAGTGCTTCTGTACTCATGATGCTAACTGACCAATCACCAGTGCTTCTGTACTAGAATGCCAGACAGAATGTGTCTGTCTTGTCTGGTTTACTGGTTCTGTGATACGTGGCTTCCCAGCAGAGGATCCTACCCAACTACAAGTTCAAATATTAACCTGTAGCTGATTTGGTGCTCACAGACTGACTTACAGCAGTTGCAGGTTCATAGACTCTTTGTCTCTTAGTCTCAATGTAAAGGCATGGTGTGGTTGGCTAACTATTGAGTGGGTCCTGAGCACAGCAGAGCCTGCCAATGTTCAGAGCTCAGTGTTTCCTTTGTTCCTTTTAAACAGGTTGTGTCTTGGCACCTACACTACTAGACTTTAGTCGCCATATTTCTTTGCCACTAAGATAAGATAAAAAGTGGACTTATTTTTCCAAACCATACAAATACAAAATAATAATATATTTGATACAAGTGCAATATACAGTAAGGATCATGGAGACTCCAACTAAGATGTATAGAGTCGCTACCTTTGGACCTACCAATCGTAATTTTTTAACTATGTTTCTGTTGAATGGAAATGATTACTTGATATTGCCCCTTGTCAGAGTGACAATGAAATGATTTTCTACTTTACCAACTGATCTATTTTCTTTTGGACATATTGCTGACATCAAACTTTAAATAAATACAAGGATACACCTAAACTAGTAACTAGTTAATCTGCTAGTTTTTAAATAAATATGAAATGGACTAGCCAGTGGGAGCACCCACCTGTAGTACAACTAAGACTAACGAGAGAACCCACCTGTAGTACAACTAAGATTAACGAGAGAACCCACCTGTAGTACAACTAGGACTAACGAGAGAACCCACCTCTAATACAACTAAGAGTAACGAGAGAACCCACCTGTAGTACAACTAAGAGTAACGAGAGAACCCACCTGTAATACAACTAAGAGTAACGAGAGAACCCACCTGTAGTACAACTAAGAGTAACGAGAGAACCCACCTGTAGTACAACTAAGAGTAACGAGAGAACCCACCTGCAGTACAACTAAGAATAATGAGAGAACCCACCTGTAGTACAACTAAGAGTAACAAGAGAACCCACCTGTAGTACAACTAAGAGTAACGAGAGAACCCACCTCTAATACAACTAAGAGTAACGAGAGAACCCACCTGTAGTACAACTAAGAGTAACGAGAGAACCCACCTCTAGTACAACTAAGAGTAATGAGAGAACCCACCTGTAGTACAACTAAGAGTAACGAGAGAACCCACCTGTAGTACAACTAAGAGTAACGAGAGAACCCACCTCTAGTACAACTAAGAGTAATGAGAGAACCCACCTGTAGTACAACTAAGAGTAACGAGAGAACCCACCTGTAGTACAACTAAGAGTAACGAGAGAACCCACCTCTAATACAACTAAGAGTAACGAGAGAACCCACCTGTAGTACAACTAAGAGTAACGAGAGAACCCACCTGTAGTACAACTAAGAGTAACGAGAGAACCCACCTGTAGTACAACTAAGAGTAACGAGAGAACCCACCTGCAGTACAACTAAGAGTAACGAGAGAACCCACCTGTAGTACAACTAAGAGTAACGAGAGAACCCACCTGCAGTACAACTAAGAGTAACGAGAGAACCCACCTGCAGTACAACTAAGAGTAACGAGAGAACCCACCTGCAGTACAACTAAGAGTAACGAGAGAACCCACCTGTAGTACAACTAGGACTAACGAGAGAACCCACCTGCAGTACAACTAAGAGTAACGAGAGAACCCACCTGTAGTACAACTAAGAGTAACGAGAGAACCCACCTGTAGTACAACTAAGAGTAACGAGAGAACCCACCTGCAGTACAACTAAGAGTAACGAGAGAACCCACATGTAGTACAACTAAGAGTAACGAGAGAACCCACCTGTAGTACAACTAAGATTAACGAGAGAACCCACCTGAAGTACAACTAAGAGTAACAAGAGAACCCACCTCTAATACAACTAAGACTAATGAGAGAACCCACCTGTAGTACAACTAAGAGTAACGAGAGAACCCACCTGTAGTACAACTAAGAGTAACGAGAGAACCCACCTGCAGTACAACTAAGAGTAACGAGAGAACCCACCTGTAGTACAACTAGGACTAACGAGAGAACCCACCTGCAGTACAACTAAGATTAACGAGAGAACCCACCTGTAGTACAACTAAGACTAATGAGAGAACCCACCTGCAGTACAACTAAGAGTAACAAGAGAACCCACCTGTAGTACAACTAGGACTAACGAGAGAACCCACCTGCAGTACAACTAAGACTAACGAGAGAACCCACCTGTAGCACAACTAAGACTAACGAGAGAACCCACCTGTAGTACAACTAAGAGTAACGAGAGAACCCACCTGTAGTACAACTAAGAGTAACGAGAGAACCCACCTGTAGTACAACTAACAGTAACGAAAGAACCCACCTGTAGTACAACTAAGAGTAACGAGAGAACCCACCTGCAGTACAACTAAGAGTAACGAGAGAACCCACCTGTAGTACAACTAAGAGTAACGAGAGAACCCACCTCTAATACAACTAAGAGTAACGAGAGAAGTCACCTGTAGTACAACTAAGAGTAACGAGAGAACCCACCTGCAGTACAACTAGGACTAACGAGAGAACCCACCTGTAGTACAACTAAGAGTAACGAGAGAACCCACCTGTAGTACAACTAAGAGTAACGAGAGAACCCACCTCTAGTACAACTAAGAGTAACGAGAGAACCCACCTGTAGTACAACTAAGAGTAACGAGAGAACCCACCTGTAGTACAACTAAGAGTAACAAGAGAACCCACCTGTAGTACAACTAAAAGTAACAAGAGAACCCACCTGTAGTACAACTAAGAGTAACGAGAGAACCCACCTCTAATACAACTAAGAGTAACGAGAGAACCCACCTGTAGTACAACTAAGAGTAACGAGAGAACCCACCTGCAGTACAACTAAGACTAACGAGAGAACCCACCTGTAGTACAACTAAGAGTAACGAGAGAACCCACCTCTAATACAACTAAGACTAACGAGAGAACCCACCTGTAGTACAACTAAGAGTAACGAGAGAACCGACCTGTAGTACAACTAAGAGTAATGAGAGAACCCACTTCTAGTACAACTAAGAGTAACAAGAGAACCCACCTCTAGTACAACTAAAAGTAACAAGAGAACCCACCTGTAGTACAACTAAGAGTAACGAGAGAACCCACCTCTAGTACAACTAAGAGTAACAAGAGAACCCACCTCTAATACAACTAAGAGTAACGAGAGAACCCACCTCTAGTACAACTAAAAGTAACAAGAGAACCCACCTGTAGTACAACTAAGAGTAACGAGAGAACCCACCTGCAGTACAACTAAGAGTAACGAGAGAACCCACCTGTAGTACAACTAAGAGTAACAAGAGAACCCACCTGTAGTACAACTAAGAGTAACAAGAGAACCCACCTCTAGTACAACTAAAAGTAACAAGAGAACCCACCTGTAGTACAACTAAGAGTAACAAGAGAACCCACCTGTAGTACAACTAAGAGTAACAAGAGAACCCACCTGTAGTACAACTAAGAGTAACGAGCAGAAAGAGAACCCACCTCTAATACAACTAAGAGTAACGAGAGAACCCACCTGTAGTACAACTAAGAGTAATGAGAGAACCCACCTGCAGTACAACTAAGAGTAACAAGAGAACCCACCTGTAGTACAACTAAGAGTAATGAGAGAACCCACCTCTAGTACAACTAAGTGTAACAAGAGAACCCACCTCTAGTACAACTAAGTGTAACAAGAGAACCCACCTGCAGTACAACTAAGAGTAACAAGAGAACCCACCTGTAGTACAACTAAGAGTAACAAGAGAACCCACCTGTAGTACAACTAAGAGTAACGAGAGAACCCACCTCTAATACAACTAAGAGTAACGAGAGAACCCACCTGTAGTACAACTAAGAGTAATGAGAGAACCCACCTGCAGTACAACTAAGAGTAACAAGAGAACCCACCTGTAGTACAACTAAGAGTAATGAGAGAACCCACCTCTAGTACAACTAAGAGTAACAAGAGAACCCACCTCTAGTACAACTAAGTGTAACAAGAGAACCCACCTGCAGTACAACTAAGAGTAACGAGAGAACCCACCTGTAGTACAACTAAAAGTAACAAGAGAACCCCTCTAGTACAACTAAGAGTAACGAGAGAACCCACCTCTAGTACAACTAAGAGTAACAAGAGAACCCACCTGTAGTACAACTAAGAGTAACAAGAGAACCCACCTGCAGTACAACTAAAAGTAACAAGAGAACCCACCTGTAGTACAACTAAAAGTAACAAGAGAACCCACCTGTAGTACAACTAAGAGTAACGAGAGAACCCACCTCTAGTACAACTAAAAGTAACAAGAGAACCCACCTGTAGTACAACTAAGAGTAACAAGAGAACCCACCTCTAATACAACTAAGAGTAACAAGAGAACCCACCTGTAGTACAACTAAGAGTAACGAGAGAACCCACCTGTAGTACAACTAAAAGTAACAAGAGAACCCCTCTAGTACAACTAAGAGTAACAAGAGAACCCACCTCTGATACAACTAAGAGTAACAAGAGAACCCACCTGCAGTACAACTAAGAGTAAGGAGAGAACCCACCTCTAATACAACTAAGAGTAACGAGAGAACCCACCTGTAGTACAACTAAGAGTAAGGAGAGAACCCACCTGTAGTACAACTAAGAGTAACAAGAGAACCCACCTGTAGTACAACTAAGAGTAACAAGAGAACCCACCTGCAGTACAACTAAGAGTAACGAGAGAACCCACCTCAGTACAACTAAGAGTAACGAGAGAACCCACCTGTAGTACAACTAAGAGTAACGAGAGAACCCACCTGTAGTACAACTAAGAGTAACGAGAGAACCCACTTCTAGTACAACTAAAAGTAACAAGAGAACCCACCTGTAGTACAACTAAGAGTAACAAGAGAACCCACCTGCAGTACAACTAAGAGTAACGAGAGAACCCACCTGTAGTACAACTAAGAGTAACGAGAGAACCCACCTGTAGTACAACTAAGAGTAACGAGAGAACCCACCTGTAGTACAACTAAGAGTAACAAGAGAACCCACCTCTAGTACAACTAAGAGTAACGAGAGAACCCACCTCTAATACAACTAAGAGTAACGAGAGAACCCACCTGTAGTACAACTAAGAGTAACGAGAGAACCCACCTCTAGTACAACTAAGAGTAACAAGAGAACCCACCTCTAATACAACTATGAGTAACGAGAGAACCCACCTGTAGTACAACTAAGAGTAACAAGAGAACCCACCTCTAATACAACTAAGAGTAACGAGAGAACCCACCTCTAATACAACTAAGAGTAACGAGAGAACCCACCTGTAGTACAACTAAGAGTAACAAGAGAACCCACCTCTAATACAACTAAGAGTAACGAGAGAACCCACCTCTAATACAACTAAGAGTAACGAGAGAACCCACCTGTAGTACAACTAAGAGTAACAAGAGAACCCACCTGTAGTACAACTAAGAGTAACGAGAGAACCCACCTGTAGTACAACTAAGAGTAACGAGAGAACCCACCTGTAGTACAACTAAGAGTAACAAGAGAACCCACCTCTAGTACAACTAAGAGTAACAAGAGAACCCACCTCTAATACAACTAAGAGTAACGAGAGAACCCACCTGTAGTACAACTAAGAGTAACGAGAGAACCCACCTGTAGTACAACTAAGAGTAACAAGAGAACCCACCTCTAGTACAACTAAGAGTAACAAGAGAACCCACCTCTATACAACTAAGAGTAACAAGAGAACCCACCTGTAGTACAACTAAGAGTAACGAGAGAACCCACCTCTAGTACAACTAAGAGTAACGAGAGAACCCACCTCTAGTACAACTAAGAGTAACGAGAGAACCCACCTGTAGTACAACTAAGAGTAACAGAGAACCCACCTTAGTACAACTAAGAGTAACAAGAGAACCCACCTCTAGTACAACTAAGAGTAACGAGAGAACCCACCTTATACAACTAAGATAACAAGAGAACCCACCTCTAGTACAACTAAGAGTAACAGAGAACCCACCTCTAAGTACAACTAAGAGTAACGAGAGAACCCACCTCTAGTACAACTAAGAGTAACAAGAGAACCCACCTGTAGTACAACTAAGAGTAACAAGAGAACCCACCTGTAGTACAACTAAGAGTAACGAGAGAACCCACCTGTAGTACAACTAAGAGTAACGAGAGAACCCACCTGTAGTACAACTAAGAGTAACGAGAGACCCACCTCTAGTACAACTAAAGTAACAGAGAACCCACCTGTAATACAACTAAGAGTAACAGAGAACCCACCTGCAGTACAACTAAGAGTAACGAGAGAACCCACCTGCAGTACAACTAAGAGTAACGAGAGAACCCACCTTAATACAACTAAGAGTAACGAGAGAACCCACCTCTAATACAACTAAGAGTAACGAGAGAACCCACCTCTAGTACAACTAAGAGTAACAAGAGAACCCACCTCTAAGTACAACTAAATAGTAACAAGAGAACCCACCTCTAGTACAACTAAAAGTAACAAGAGAACCCACCTTATACAACTAAGATAACAAGAGAACCCACCTCTAGTACAACTAAGACTAACAAGAGAACCCACCTGTAGCAACTAAGAGAACCCACCTCTAGTACAACTAAGACTAACAAGAGAACCCACCTGTAGTACAACTAAGACTAACAAGAGAACCCACCTCTAGTACAACTAAGAGTAACGAGAGAACCCACCTCTAGTACAACTAAGACTAACAAGAGAACCCACCTGTAGTACAACTAAGAGTAACAAGAGAACCCACCTCTAGTACAGCTAAGAGCAGAGGTTGTTGTGCAATCAATACTTTGCATTCATGGTTTGCTTTAATCTTCTCAGTCAGTCGGTTGCATAAGCTCTCAGCTTCTGTAAAAGATTGTAATACAGCTACATAGGGCATTTCAAAATAACAGTAAAATATGCCATACAAATTATACGTTATACATTACAATCACTTTCAGCTGCTGACAGTCTGATACCTCCATGTCACCCACCATAAATTGTCATGTCTTAGACAACAAAGTGCAGTCTGTTCACATCTATACAAATAATGTTCACCCATATTTCTTTATTATATCTGCATTTTGTAAGTTCATAAGCTAAATATTACAATTCAAGTACATTATACCCTATAAATGAAAAACAATTATTTTTCAAAGGCACTTAAGTTAACAAATAACAATAACAACAAACCTGATTCATCTTGGACAGCCCACAGCAACGACTGCATGCAACAAACCTGATTCATCTTGGACAGCCCACAGCAACGACTGCATGCAACAAACCTGATTCATCTTGGACAGCCCACAGCAACGACTGCATGCAACAAACCTGATTCATCTTGGACAGCCCACAGCAACGACTGCATGCAACAAATCTGATTCATCTTGGACAGCCCACAGCAACAACTGCATGCAACAAACCTGATTCATCTTGGACAGCCCACAGCAACAACTGCATGCAACAAACCTGATTCATCTTGGACAGCCCACAGCAACGACTGCATGCAACAAACCTGATTCATCTTGGACAGCCCACAGCAACAACTGCATGCAACAAACCTGATTCATCTTGGACAGCCCACACGAACGACTGCATGCAACAAACCTGATTCATCTTGGACAGCCCACAGCAACAACTGCATGCAACAAACCTGATTCATCTTGGACAGCCCACACCAACGACTGCATGCAACAAACCTGATTCATCTTGGACAGCCCACAGCAACAACTGCATGCAACAAACCTGATTCATCTTGGACAGCCCACACCAACGACTGCATGCAACAAACCTGATTCATCTTGGACAGCCCACAGCAACAACTGCATGCAACAAACCTGATTCATCTTGGACAGCCCACACCAACGACTGCATGCAACAAACCTGATTCATCTTGGACAGCCCACAGCAACAACTGCATGCAACAAACCTGATTCATCTTGGACAGCCCACACCAACGACTGCATGCAACAAACCTGATTCATCTTGGACAGCCCACACCAACGACTGCATGCAACAAACCTGATTCATCTTGGACAGCCCACAGCAACAACTGCATGCAAGCAACGTTGCTCTGGATAGTGTATGCCAGTCTGGTGGCTGTGTGCCGGTCTGTCTTCTGGGACACGGCAGGCTCCTTCTGTAGTGTAGTCTGGCCATCTTGATACATGCGTGTCACCAATGCCTGTACGTCTGTTCTCAGCTGGCTCGTCACACCTACAGTGATAATACTCATAGCAGCTTTTGATGTGGTTTTACTTTTGACTTTTCAATGAAGGTTAGCAAACGTGGAAGACAAGTAGTGAATCTGAATTGCAACATGTTTTAATACTGATGAGACGTTCTGGTAGTTTTACATCCATTATTCTGTACCTGCATCCATGTCTATGAGGAATATACTATAGACACAATGTGTATAGAACAGCTTAACCACATCCCCAAGGATCTCAACATGTTCCTCAATATAGACACAATGTGTATAGAACAGCTTAACCACATCCCCAAGGATCTCAACATGTTCCTCAATATAGACACAATGTGTATAGAACAGCTTAACCACATCCCCAAGGATCTCAACATGTTCCTCAATATAGACACAATGTGTATAGAACAGCTTAACCACATCCACAAGGATCTCAACATGTTCCTCAATATAGACACAATGTGTATAGAACAGCTTAACCACATCCCCAAGGATCTCAACATGTTCCTCAATATAGACACAATGTGTACAGAACAGCTTAACCACATCCACAAGGATCTCAACATGTTCCTCAATATAGACACAATGTGTATAGAACAGCTTAACCACATCCACAAGGATCTCAACATGTTCCTCAATATAGACACAATGTGTATAGAACAGCTTAACCACATCCACAAGGATCTCAACATGTTCCTCAATATAGACACAATGTGTATAGAACAGCTTAACCACATCCACAAGGATCTCAACATGTTCCTCAATATTGACTGCCTACAATTATGTTAACTGGTCATAGACACACCTTTCATAGTCAATGTTTAAAACGACTATTTAAAATTACTTAGCAGCAGTATTTAGAGTAAACACAGTGTCTGCAACAATATTAGGACAATCAACATGCCTGATAACCCAGACAAACAATGTGGCAGACTGCCAGATGTGTGCAGTTGTGTAAGATGTATGTGAACTGTGAAGCAGCTATGGGACATACACTTAATTGTGTGGTTGTAAACGATGTATGTGAACTGTGAAGTAGTAATGGCGAGACATACACTTACTTGTGTGGTTGTAAACGATGTATGTGAACTGTGAAGTAGCAATGAACAGACATACACTTACTTGTGTGGTTGTAAATGATGTATGTGAACTGTGAAGTAGCAATGAACAGACATACACTTACTTGTGTGGTTGTAAATGATGTATGTGAACTGTGAAGTAGCAATGATGAGACATACACTTACTTGTGTGGTTGTAAACGATGTATGTGAACTGTGAAGTAGCAATGATAAGACATACACTTACTTGTGTGGTTGTGAAAGATGTATGTGAACTGTGAAGTAGCAATGATGAGACATACACTTACTTGTGTGGTTGTAAACTATGTATGTGAACTGTGAAGTAGCAATGACGAGACATACACTTACTTGTGTGGCTGTGTAAGATGTATGTGAACTGTGAAGTAGCAATGATGAGACATACACTTACTTGTGTGGTTGTGAAAGATGTATGTGAACTGTGAAGTAGCAATGACGAGACATACACTTACTTGTGTGGCTGTGTAAGATGTATGTGAACTGTGAAGTAGCAATGACGAGACATACACTTACTTGTGTGGTTGTGAAAGATGTATGTGAACTGTGAAGTAGCAATGACGAGACATACACTTACTTGTGTGGCTGTGTAAGATGTATGTGAAATGTGAAGTAGCAATGATGACACATACACTTACTTGTGTGGTTGTGTAAGATGTATGTGAACTGTGAAGTTGCAATGACGAGACATACACTTACTTGTGTGGTTGTGTAAGATGTATGTGAACTGTGAAGTAGCAATGATCACACATACACTTATTTGTGTGGTTGTGAAAGATGTATGTGAACTGTGAAGTAGCAATGACGAGACATACACTTACTTGTATGGTTGTAAACGATGTATGTGAACTGTGAAGTAGCAATGACGAGACATACACTTACTTGTGTGGTTGTAAACGATGTATGTGAACTGTGAAGTAACAATGACGAGACATACACTTACTTGTGTTGTGTAAGATGTCTCGGAGAAGACAAACCATCACAAGGCTGATCACATCACTGAATGTCTTGTATGGCAAGTACACGTTAGCTTTTGCATTCTGTATCTACAAACAACAACCATTCTATATCTGGTATAAGAAACTGCTTCCAACTATTGCATTGTGTGATTAATGTCCTACTGAATTCTTTCACAGAAGTTGAATTTCTCGTAATATGCGTATGTTTGTGTAAAGCAGTGTCAGTTTCACTGGAAGACTCCCGGAAATCTACAACATCTGGATTTGGTAAATTGGTTTTATTTCTGGCTGGGTATTGTCTGGCTTGTTGTCCTGTGTCTCCTCACAATGCCATCAACTAATGACACTGGAGTGTGAGACTGGGTTAATCACAATGCTTACAAACACACACACTGGTGCAGACAAGAAGCTAACCATTTCCGTACGCCCATATAGCGGTGCCACTGTTTGTGACACTTCTGTACAGCTGGCCACTTTTCAGGTTTTGGCAAGCTTTGCCATTCAAAGTGTTTTAATTCATAATTACCCACTATTGGGAGCCACTTATATATGGTGGCCACGGTGAATAAATTACGTATTTAATCGTTGTTGTAGTTTATTATCGCTCATCAATAGTTTATGGAGATTTTCTCGGTTTTAGAAGATGGATTATCTGAACCTGCGGTGGCTACAATGGTGGAGGGCATTATTTCAACCAGTGACTTGCCATCGTTTGTTTTAGATTGTTTATTTGATAGTTTTTGCGAAGAAACTGTATCAGATGATGATGATGTTAGAAACTACGACGATATCGGCAAACTTAGCAATGAAACTGACCGTGACAGCGGGAATATTTTTGATCGATACTTGGACACCAGTGATGATAAAAAGTTACAGCATGAAACTCAGTGGTCACAGCAGATCGGGGCTGTAGGGCTGAAATAGTTAAAATATAGCCTGAACTGGAGTTATTTAAATCACATCTTACTTTGATGACTGAACATTGAAAACAGTCTAATAAATATCTACCCCTTGCCTGTCATTGACTCTGTTTATAAGCTTAAGAGGAGCACCATGAGCAGCTCTGATACTCTAATATCACCCATTGTATATGTTCCACCAAACGTTCCAGTCTTGTAGAACAAAGTGTAATCCATTCAAATTTATACAAATAATGTCCATCTATACATCTACACTACATGTGCATATTTGTAAGTGTATGCATTTTACTAAATATTACTGTAAATGAAAAACATATTCTTCTTAACAAGTTAACATATGTCTTAAACATGTCGCCCTTTGTCACCAAGGCTCAACCAAACACACACAAAATAAATGTTAAGTTCAAGTTTCACATGTAAAGATGATGTTAGTTGTGTAATAAAACATCATGTAGATGCTGCTTCTTTTCATGCAAAGGATCTTTGACCGTGTCCTCTTTTGAACTTACAAAAGCCAAACAGAAACACATTAATTTTGTTGTATGAGTTTAACAGTTTAAAAAAAATTATATTTGGTGTATTGTATCTGGTGAATTGTTAGTCATAATAAAAAAATTCTTAACTCTTTACTGGGTAGACAGCCTTCTTATTTTACACCCAGCTGTGGGCAAACAATTTTAAGATGGCAGCCATCTGTTAATTACGCTGCATTAAAATTGTAATAACTCAACAACCGATGCATGAAAATATATGAAATTAATTGCACTGTACATGGAATGATTGTGTGAATAAAATATGTTATTAAAATGTATGTGTTGCAATCAATTACATTTCAGATCTTGAAGCAAGCTTTAACAATTATAATGACAAAATAAGAACACAAAACAGTGATCCTGTGGAACTAATGTAGCCATGTTTGTTAGTTTTATCCTAGTCAAACATTTATCCAATTTTGACGGTTAGTTCAGACTCCTTTCACAAATAGATGCTCCCTTATCATAAGCAATGTGACCAAAGTGCATATTAATAAAAAATACCCTAAAATAAATAAACCAAACGAAGTACAGACGGTCATCTGATTAACAAAATAGCTGCATATCAGCGAAATGAACATGCCGCCGACGGGTCAACTTCTTTGTATCTCAACAACAAAAAATCGCACAGACAACGTAGATGGACGATAACAGGGTCTCCATGATCGCTGTCGACATTATTCACGTTGCAAACATTGATATCCAACTCGAAATCGTCAAGAAATTATCTCAGTAATATCCGCCAAATGCCGCACGATGTCAGAGGTTAACTAGACGAACGCACTTCAACATCCTTCTAAATAAACTGACTTAATTCGCAAATGAAAACAATTTTTCACAAGATGGCGACAGCACATGTTTCCGTGACCTACATAGAGCTTAGATCAGCAGTTTGAGCTGGCTGGTTAATGTAAAAGAAGGATGTGATCACAGTAAATGAAAGGCCCACGAACTGTGAGTTTACTGGGCGCTTTTGGACGGTCTGCGTGTATGAGGGGTTGGGCGGTTTTGGACGGTCTGCGCAGTAAAGAGTTAATGTCTTAATCAATTGAATGTATTCCTTTTTTTCAATATATTATTTGCATTTATGGCTAAAAACCCACATGACATATGAAAGCCAGATTTTCTGAGACCCTTCGATTTGCATATAGATCTACTGTTTTGGCGTTTCAGAAATTTAACATGTATGGTGCAAAGTGTATTTAATGACCACTACAGATAAAGAGAACTTGCTCCTGTCATATAATTGTATTGGTAAGAAAATGCCTACTCACAGCATGGACAGAGTGGCAGGCTTTGTCCACGTGGCTCAGTGTTGTCTTACTCACTTGTGTCTTCGTCTAAAACACCAATGTCAATTAGAACACTAACTGCTGAAATACACCAATCTAAGAAATCAAAGAATATGGGTAACGCTATGACCTACCTACACACTCACCAGCACCATTAGGCAAACACTTACATCAACACTTATTTAAATATGTGATTAGATTCTGAATTAAATATAACTTTTTCCAGAAAGCATACACAGGAGATCATTACACAAATCTCACCAAGACAATATCTTTAATTTCAAAGTGCAAAAGAACATAGTAATTTTGAGTCATGCATGACTAACAATAGGAACTTACTCATACTCTTTATTTTTTGTTCAGGAACAGTGACAATTAATCGCAATAACAAATAAGCAGGAGAAATAGTTGTGTGTGAGAAAACAATAATTATTAGATGAGGTGACTAATAAATACAGCCTTATTTAACATACAGACTGAGGGAGACACTGGAGTTGATATTTGACCAAACTATCTGTGTGAAGTGGTCACTCACCAACTGAACTATCTGTTAGATCTGCAGTGAAGTGGTCACTCGCCAACTGAACTAACTGTTAGATCTGCAGTGAAGTGGTCACTCACCAACTGAACTAACTGTTATATCTGCAGTGAAGTGGTCACTCGCCAACTGAACTAACTGTTAGATCTGCAGTGAAGTGGTCACTCACCAACTGAACTAACTGTTAGATCTGCAGTGAAGTGGTCACTCACCAACTGAACTAACTGTTATATCTGCAGTGAAGTGGTCACTCACCAACTGAACTATTTGTTAGATCTGCAGTGAAGTGGTCACTCACCAACTGAACTAACTGTTAGATCTGCAGTGAAGTGGTCACTCACCAACTGAACTAACTGTTAGATCTGCAGTGAAGTGGTCACTCACCAACTGAACTAACTGTTAGATCTGCAGTGAAGTGGTCACTCACCAACTGAACTATCTGTTAGATCTGCAGTGAAGTGGTCACTCGCCAACTGAACTAACTGTTAGATCTGCAGTGAAGTGGTCACTCGCCAACTGAACTAACTGTTAGATCTGCAGTGAAGTGGTCACTCACCAACTGAACTAACTGTTAGATCTGCAGTGAAGTGGTCACTCACCAACTGAACTAACTGTTAGATCTGCAGTGAAGTGGTCACTCGCCAACTGAACTAACTGTTAGATCTGCAGTGAAGTGGTCACTCGCCAACTGAACTAACTGTTAGATCTGCAGTGAAGTGGTCACTCACCAACTGAACTAACTGTTATATCTGCAGTGAAGTGGTCACTCACCAACTGAACTGTTAGATCTGCAGTGAAGTGGTCACTCACCAACTGAACTAACTGTTATATCTGCAGTGAAGTGGTCACTCACCAACTGAACTGTTAGATCTGCAGTGAAGTGGTCACTCGCCAACTGAACTAACTGTTAGATCTGCAGTGAAGTGGTCACTCCCAACTGAACTAACTGTTAATCTGCAGTGAAGTGGTCACTCACCAACTGAACAACTGTTAGATCTGCAGTGAAGTGGTCACTCACCAACTGAACTAACTGTTAGATCTGCAGTGAAGTGGTCACTCACCAACTGAACTAACTGTTAGATCTGCAGTGAAGTGGTCACTCCCAACTGAACTAACTGTTAGATCTGCAGTGAAGTGGTCACTCACACTGAACTAACTGTTAGATCTGCAGTGAAGTGGTCACTCACCAACTGAACTAACTGTTAGATCTGCAGTGAAGTGGTCACTCACCAACTGAACTGTTAGATCTGCAGTGAAGTGGTCACTCCCAACTGAACTAACTGTTATATCTGCAGTGAAGTGGTCACTCACCAACTGAACTAACTGTTAGATCTGCAGTGAAGTGGTCACTCACCAACTGAACTAACTGTTAGATCTGCAGTGAAGTGGTCACTCACCAACTGAACTAACTGTTAGATCTGCAGTGAAGTGGTCACTCACCAACTGAACTGTTAGATCTGCAGTGAAGTGGTCACTCACCAACTGAACTAACTGTTATATCTGCAGTGAAGTGGTCACTCACCAACTGAACTGTTAGATCTGCAGTGAAGTGGTCACTCACCAACTGAACTAACTGTTAGATCTGCAGTGAAGTGGTCACTCACCAACTGAACTAACTGTTAGATCTGCAGTGAAGTGGTCACTCACCAACTGAACTAACTGTTAGATCTGCAGTGAAGTGGTCACTCACCAACTGAACTAACTGTTAGATCTGCAGTGAAGTGTTCACTCACCAACTGAACTAACTGTTATATCTGCAGTGAAGTGGTCACTCACCAACTGAACTGTTAGATCTGCAGTGAAGTGGTCACTCACCAACTGAACTAACTGTTAGTATCTGCAGTGAAGTGGTCACTCACCAACTGAACTAACTGTTAGATCTGCAGTGAAGTGGTCACTCACCAACTGAACTAACTGTTAGATCTGCAGTGAAGTGGTCACTCACCAACTGAACTAACTGTTAGATCTGCAGTGAAGTGGTCACTCGCCAACTGAACTAACTGTTAGATCTGCAGTGAAGTGGTCACTCACCAACTGAACTAACTGTTATATCTGCAGTGAAGTGGTCACTCACCAACTGAACTAACTGTTAGATCTGCAGTGAAGTGGTCACTCGCCAACTGAACTAACTGTTAGATCTGCAGTGAAGTGGTCACTCACCAACTGAACTAACTGTTAGATCTGCAGTGAAGTGGTCACTCACCAACTGAACTAACTGTTAGATCTGCAGTGAAGTGGTCACTCACCAACTGAACTAACTGTTAGATCTGCAGTGAAGTGGTCACTCACCAACTGAACTAACTGTTAGATCTGCAGTGAAGTGGTCACTCACCAACTGAACTAACTGTTAGATCTGCAGTGAAGTGGTCACTCACCAACTGAACTAACTGTTAGATCTGCAGTGAAGTGGTCACTCACCAACTGAACTAACTGTTAGATCTGCAGTGAAGTGGTCACTCACCAACTGAACTAACTGTTAGATCTGCAGTGAAGTGGTCACTCACCAACTGAACTAACTGTTAGATCTGCAGTGAAGTGGTCACTCACCAACTGAACTAACTGTTAGATCTGCAGTGAAGTGGTCACTCACCAACTGAACTGTTAGATCTGCAGTGAAGTGGTCACTCACCAACTGAACTAACTGTTAGATCTGCAGTGAAGTGGTCACTCACCAACTGAACTAACTGTTAGATCTGCAGTGAAGTGGTCACTCACCAACTGAACTATCTGTTATATCTGCAGTGAAGTGGTCACTCACCAACTGAACTAACTGTTAGATCTGCAGTGAAGTGGTCACTCACCAACTGAACTAACTGTTAGATCTGCAGTGAAGTGGTCACTCACCAACTGAACTAACTGTTAGATCTGCAGTGAAGTGGTCACTCACCAACTGAACTAACTGTTAGATCTGCAGTGAAGTGGTCACTCACCAACTGAACTAACTGTTAGATCTGCAGTGAAGTGGTCACTCACCAACTGAACTAACTGTTAGATCTGCAGTGAAGTGGTCACTCACCAACTGAACTAACTGTTAGATCTGCAGTGAAGTGGTCACTCACCAACTGAACTAACTGTTATATCTGCAGTGAAGTGGTCACTCACCAACTGAACTATTTGTTAGATCTGCAGTGAAGTGGTCACTCACCAACTGAACTATCTGTTATATCTGCAGTGAAGTGGTCACTCACCAACTGAACTGTTAGATCTGCAGTGAAGTGGTCACTCACCAACTGAACTAACTGTTAGATCTGCAGTGAAGTGGTCACTCACCAACTGAACTAACTGTTAGATCTGCAGTGAAGTGGTCACTCACCAACTGAACTAACTGTTAGATCTGCAGTGAAGTGGTCACTCACCAACTGAACTAACTGTTATATCTGCAAGTGATATTAGTGGTCACTCACCAACTGAACTAACTGTTAGATCTGCAGTGAAGTGGTCACTCACCAACTGAACTAACTGTTAGATCTGCAGTGAAGTGGTCACTCACCAACTGAACTGTTAGATCTGCAGTGAAGTGGTCACTCACCAACTGAACTAACTGTTAGATCTGCAGTGAAGTGGTCACTCACCAACTGAACTAACTGTTAGATCTGCAGTGAAGTGGTCACTCACCAACTGAACTATCTGTTATATCTGCAGTGAAGTGGTCACTCACCAACTGAACTGTTAGATCTGCAGTGAAGTGGTCACTCACCAACTGAACTAACTGTTAGATCTGCAGTGAAGTGGTCACTCACCAACTGAACTAACTGTTAGATCTGCAGTGAAGTGGTCACTCACCAACTGAACTATCTGTTATATCTGCAGTGAAGTGGTCACTCACCAACTGAACTGTTAGATCTGCAGTGAAGTGGTCACTCGCCAACTGAACTAACTGTTAGATCTGCAGTGAAGTGGTCACTCACCAACTGAACTAACTGTTAGATCTGCAGTGAAGTGGTCACTCGCCAACTGAACTATTTGTTAGATCTGCAGTGAAGTGGTCACTCACCAACTGAACTAACTGTTAGATCTGCAGTGAAGTGGTCACTCACCAACTGAACTGTTAGATACTGCAGTGAAGTGGTCACTCACCAACTGAACTAACTGTTAGATCTGCAGTGAAGTGGTCACTCACCAACTGAACTAACTGTTAGATCTGCAGTGAAGTGGTCACTCGCCAACTGAACTAACTGTTATATCTGCAGTGAAGTGGTCATTCGCCAACTGAAATATCTGTTTGAGCTGAAGTGCAGTGTAACTCACCAACCGAACTATCTGTTTAAGTTGAAGTGTAGAGTAACTTGCCCACCGAACTATCTGTTTAAGTTGAAGTGTAGAGTAACTTGCCCACCGAACTATCTGATTAAGCTGAAGTGCAGTGTAACTCACCCACTGAACTAACTGTTAAGCTGAAGTGCAGTGTAACTTACCAACTGAACTAATTGTTTGAGCTGTGCTGCAGTGAAGATAAGATGGGTAGCCCGCTCTGTCACACGCATGTCCCATGTCTCCTCACTTGAAAAACTTGAGCCAACTTTATTGAAGTAATAGTCTGCGTCCTTGTTGCGACTGCCATGCTTGTCACAAGTGGTACTGCCTAGCAAGAGTTGACTGCCTTCTCCACCCATTTTGCCAACAATGTTATGTGACAGCGCTCGAGGGATGACGCAGCGGAACTTGGAGAATGATTTCTTTGGTGGCGTCACTCTGGGGGAATGGAGGGTGTGGCGCGTGGCCAGATGTACAGGGAACAAGCGACAGACGAGTGGCACGTTGTCATTGGTGACACGCCCCAGTGCCCTCACCAGGCCAATCAGTATTGGCACTTTGAACACGCATAATTGCACTGAAACCACACATAACAAACATGGCATTTACACAGAGGTACAGTCTTATAAACAGTCTAACCATAATCAATGTACTGACGTGCTTTTCGAACATCAGTTTCAATTCAAGGAAATTGTGTTTTCTAAATAGCCCATAGGTCAAAAGTCACTCCAAGGTTTGTGGTTCATATCAGCCATTAGTCGGGAACTTGGATATAATACTAAAACATTTCATTTCTAACATCACCAGAATATAATTTTACACACAACATTTGTACCTGACATTGTGTAGTACATGAAATAATTATGTCATAAAAATGAACCAAGTGGTCCTGAATGGTATATAGTGAGTTGGTAATTATGAATGAATTGTGTTTTGGTGAATCACAGCCACCACCAAGATTTTCACTGTAATCACCTAATTGGCATTTTATCTTGTTATTCATATGAGATGACCAGAAACTGCTAAATTGTATGAATGCTGGTTATGCAGTAAACAATAAAGTGTATGAATTTTAACTCTACAGGTGTCCAGAATATAAAGGTTCTACATTTGTCATTTACGTAACACAACTTGCATTTATAGAAAATCTGTAGTTATGAAGATATAGCTTAAGACATGCAGGCAGGGTACTGTCCACCTAAACAAGGATCTACTGTGTTATCAACACATCTCTTATCTCTGCTGTGACAGTGCCCCATTAGCAAGAGAAGACTGGAACTGTCCAGGTCCCTCTGGCTGAGGCCTAGCCACTAGTGCAAGATACAAATATCTGTAGGTGCTTCATGTCCTGAGAGAAGTTAAAAGTTCACGCAGAAACTGGCAACATTTTGACATTTTGAGTGACATGGACAGCGTACATGTGTGCATGCATGTACATG
Source organism: Ridgeia piscesae (assembly GCA_025642075.2). Taxonomy (NCBI): domain Eukaryota; kingdom Metazoa; phylum Annelida; class Polychaeta; order Sabellida; family Siboglinidae; genus Ridgeia; species Ridgeia piscesae. Next base: position 185,206 of record JAODUO010000644.1, read on the forward strand.
TAATGTGTGCAGTGGGCACGCTCATTATACATAAATATACAGGCATAGTTGTTGCAATAAAAACTCATGTTCTAAGAATATTTTTGAATTACTACCTTCAGGAGTTTTTTTCTTTGAGTCGTCAGTGATCAGACTAAGATCAGTAAATAATTTCAGTTGAGCTCTCACAATCTGCAAAATAAACCAATCATTAATTAAATTAACTGTGTGTGTGTGTGTGTGCGTGTGCGTGCATGCGTGACTGTGTGTGTCAATTGTCTGTCTGTCTGTCGAAAGATGGCTTTCTTCATTACTTGTCAATATTGCCAAACACAAGTACTAGTCGCCGATGCCAATGGCAACCACCATAATAAATGATTTCCATGATCATTCTTACTGATAAAGTCCTTCAGAAATTAAAACTATAAACACAATTTTGAGACAGTCCGATTATTAAAACCAAAAACAAAACAAAGTTCTATCTTTTAACTTCCTGCCCCAAGTGACCACAACCTCGTTTTTGTTTGTGAGACTTACATGGCCTATAATCTAGTTGTTTCATGACCTGTACATTTTGTGTGGGAACCATCTTGATAGTTGATATCCGCTTCACTAATCCGCACATTTCATTTATCTGACCAAAAACTCTGGGAACCAAAGTGTGCCGAAATACAGACATGACTGTATATGGTTATGTGTATATAAATTATATATATATATATATATATATATATATATATATATATATATATATATATATCATAGTAAAGGTTACAAATTGATTTGATACACATACTCTTAGTTTTGTTAGCAGGTTATCGTCACCTGAGGTCAGGTATCAAGGTCTCAAGTTTGATGACTTTATCTCTGGATTCTGAAGGTCAGAGTTCATCGCGTAACACAATTGTCTCTAGGTAATCTGATCGCTTCAGATCCAGAGATAGAGGTCATCAAACTTTGACCCGACCTTGATACCTGACGACCTTCCAGGTGTCATAACTCCACTTCTAGGTGACCTACAGATATGATGTTGGTGTCATTTTAAAGCTAATAGAATATCTGGACCTGAAAAATTGGTGGGACGCATAGACTCATGATCATAAACCAACACACTAAATTTCATTGAAGACGGTCATGTAAATTTCACCATTTTTGATTGATTGGACATGGAATGCCCATGTAGCTAACAGATAGCATCATTTTATCATTAACTGAATCGGACACAAACAGAACCGAAAAATCAAACTGATGAATGACCCAGATAAGAAATTGGCAAACTACAGTATATTCATCTGCTATAAAACTAACACGTGACACTCAGATGCATGCATGCTTGTGCACACATGCGCATGCAACCATGCACACACATGTGGAAGAGAGAGGTAAGAGTAACTCACTTCCTCCTGCAGACTTTGGTTGATGTGTGCGACATCACTGAGTAGGGTGTTAAGAGAGAAGCTGAAGCACTCACTCACTGGCAGCTCTGAAACAACAACTACACACATAGCATTCACTCACTGGCAGCTCTGAAACAACAACTACATACATAGCACTCACTCACTGGCAGCTCTGAAACAACAACTACATACATAGCACTCACTCACTGGCAGCTCTGAAACAACAACTACACACATAGCATTCACTCACTGGCAACTCTGAAACAACAACTACACACATAGCACTCACTCACTGGCAGCTCTGAAACAACAACTACACACATAGCACTCACTCACTGGCAGCTCTGAAACAACGACTACACACATAGCACTCACTTACTGGCAGCTCTGAAACAACAACTACATACATAGCAGTATAGAACCAATTCAAACTACACCAATCACTATGTACTACGGTGTTGTCTTTCACCCATGCCACCTAAACAATTCAGTAGAGCTGTGATCATCAGTTTATTTTGACTTTCACCTGTTTCTATGTTTTAGAAGATATACAAAAAAGAAAAATGTCCTTTGGAACTGCCTAAATGAAAATGCTAAGGGAAACTGTAGACTTACTGTAGCCATTGGTGCGGTGTGGACCAAGCGCCCACTCAGCAGTGGGCAGTCCACGCAGCACAGACAGCAGATAGGGCAGAATCTGCTTGGTATGCTGTAACACAAGACATCTTAACAGACCGTGCAATTTAGTCATTTAATCCAAGCCATCTCCAAAATGGCATAGGCAAAAACGTTATGCGTTTTCGGTAACATGAACAAATTAGGGTTGCCCTGTTGTATTAGGTAGGAACCTAATACAACAGGGCAACCCTAATTTGTTCATATTATATGTCAATCCTTTATCGTTCGTTTCATATTAATTAAGTAAAGGTCAGCGATCTTGTATATTTTTACTTAATCATGAAAACAATCATCTAGTGCTGACAAATGTTTCCTCAAATATTTGATATACACCAGCACACACTACATTAAAGGGAAATAAAAGTCAATGCTTTGGTGATATGGACCTAACAGAGTAAATAAAAAAAGGAACAACTTCCAACAACAATCATATTAGTAGTATTTTATATAATTTTTTTTAATAGCTTGTATGTTCATTTTAAGTGTATGTTGTGAAGCACCACAAACTATTATGGATGTGGAGTTATATCAGGGCTTTATGCAGGAAAAAATTATTGCCAGTTACACATGTTTTGGTGGACACATGGATGTTAACTGTTAAGTTAAGTTAACAAACTTTTAAATGTGTCTGATGACCTGAAATGGACTACAAACACACATGTGACACCATTTTCACTCACTTTCAAGGCATAATTAACAATATCTGTAGTTTTGGAAGACTTTGCTCCTTAATTTTTTTATCCGTCCACCACCTGTCCAAATGACGGGTAGACGGGTCTCTACATAAAGCTCTGAGTTACAAGGTATATGAAATAAAATATTATTATATTATAATAAAATTTATTATTTCTTGCAGATCATAGTGATGATAATAATTAATTATCATTATATTATTTATAATTAATCAAACCATTTCGCACGTGCGAAAGAAGTAGTTTATAAATATTCGCGTGCACAAATGGGCCGTCTAACAGTATTTTGTGTACAGCTAACTTATATAACGATTTTACGGTAACCGTGGAGCTGCCAAAGTAGTTACTGTCGAGATCTGCACGTTTGTGGTGTGAATTTTCTTTGTCAGAGGAATGCAAGTCAATTTGTTTTTATAACATAGTGTATGTATATGTATATAAGATGTGTAAGGAGAAGTTTGGCAGCAGTTTTCATGGTTAGGTCAACCCAACCCAGTTGTCAGGCATCCGCACTGTGTGCCACTGTTTATGAATATCAATTCCAACGAATCCACTGGACCATTGTTTCAGTTCTTGTCGATTCAAAGGGTAACAAAAAAAAGATAGCTCACTGATACTGTCTTTCCTTTTACTGTTACTACAATCATAATTTTTATGAGGAACAGTGTGGCATATTGCTGTCATGGTTTCGTTGTAAACCGACGTAAGGCACTTTTAATGAACTGCTTAGCTCTCCTTTGTTATGACAGCTGAAGCAGCAGGAGACTATGTGATGTATTATTTTTCCAAAGTGAAGATAAAAGCTAGGTCTTGATTGGTTGTATGGACCAAGATGGTCCTGTTCATGGTGTTGGTGGTTCTGCTAGATTTTTCAACTTTAAGACCGCTTTCTATGTAAACCACTCATGTGAACATTTTGATTGTAGATGCAAATGGTTAGTTTGTGTAAACCCTTTTAGGTGCACCAACACCAAACCGTTGATTTTATGCCTTTAAAAACATTATATTTACATTTATGTAATGATCAAAATTCACAAACAAATTAACTTGAAATCTCCCATATCAGCAAGTTGTACTTGTAGACAAAGTTACCGTACAATCAATGTTGTGTTGAGGCATTAATATTATATACATGTGCACACACACTTGCGCCTATGCATATAACTACACTCTATAGTTGTAGTAATACTGTAAGCCATGCAGGCTTTCAGTGTCATTTTTTCACCATAAAGTCCACTAGACCCTTGGCACAAACTACTAAAAACATTTAATCCTAGAAGTGACCAGGACCAAAAAGCAGCCAAATGCACCTGCCTCTGTTTTCATTTCTGTCACACTAAAGTGACACGCGAAAATTTGGTATCACTGGATAACTGGCAAATTTTTCTAGATCGTGTATATTTTTCCTTGCATAGATTCAGTGACAGATTCTTCACAGTCGAGTTTACAAAGCACGTGATACAGTGGCTGCCCATATTTGGGAGATTTTATTATGTCCTGATGAATGAATTTACACATCCATTCATAAAGTATACACCCTCACACATGCAGTATCAAAAGAAAGCTCTGTGAGTGACCAATCTGCAAAAAATAAATCACGTGGGTTCAGTCCATTCAGAACCATGATTTCAAATCTAGCGTCATCGACCCATGAAACCAAAGTTGAATGTTCACGGTAAAGTTAAACAACAGTTTATCAACTTCGCAACTTTCCTTTGGATTATCTCAAGTTTCTGCATTGATATTTTGACAAAATGCTTGACAGTATTCATAAACAAGGTTATTATATTAGTTCATGTAGTTTTTATGTAGACTTTGGAGGCGTTTTTGGGGGTGAAAATTCACCAAATTAGCAGCGTGACATTTCTCCGGCCAGGCGCTTGGGTTGCAACGGTAATGAGCGCGGCCGCAATTGGTGGCTTAAATCAACGTATTTTTATGGTGAAAAAAATCATAAAACGGATTTGTTTCATTTTTTATTTCGCAGAGCTCTAATACATGAACCTACATTTATCTAAATGGCGAAGTAAATTCTTCCACACCATCATTATCTGGCAGATATTTGTTTATTTTTGATTTTTTCAATTTCAAATAGAAATATCCCATGATTTTAGTTTGTTCTATAGATATTATACTTTTATTATAATAAAGCATTCTTTTAGCATTAAAATGATGCATAATTCATATTTTTATGACCAATATTAGCAAAGTTACGATTTTTATAGGAACAGTAATATATAGTTACAGTATGCTACAGAGGATTTTTCTTGGTCACCTCTAGGGTTAAGTAGAAACAAATAAATATAAGACAACTAATCAGTACCTGTAGTTTTGATTCTACAAAGTAGACTCCCAATGCAATGACTGCATCCAAGGCTCTTTGATCCAGCTGAAGAACTGCATTTTCTGAACTTGGGCACAACAACTGTAGTTTCTTTACCTAAAAATTAACAGGTTTTATACATGAGCAAAATGGCAGGCTTATGAGACAATTATTAACATTCAAATAATACTTTGTGCCATCCCATAAGAAAATTACAACACAACTTTTACTTTTTTTGAGGATTCTAATAACTTTCTACTTTGACATTTGTGCTAAGTAGTTGCTAACAAATAGAGCACAGCCACAAAACAAACTGATCTTCACTGTAATATTTTAATTAGTATGTACACTATTATAAAAATTATGGATCAAAATTATTCAAAATATCACTCAGTTTCTAAAACAATTGGAATTCATCAATTCAATTCTGCTCAAATTCTGGAATGGGAGTGGAATTTGAAAAAAACAATGAATACAAGGAATTGGACAGGGAATTATAATTGAAAGATTTTGAATGATATGAACTAGAGCGGGAATTGGCTTTGAATTAAAAGGAATCTTAGTTTTTCATATACCAATAATTTATTAGCCTGCGATGTTATCAACTCTTGCATTTAAAGGAATAGAAATTGAGCTTCTGGAACAACATTTTAAGTGACTTCATAATAGTTCATATAGCTTGTCATGTGAACCTAACCATTTCATTCCTACCTGTCCTATACCGTATGGTTTGTTTGCCTTGACCAATTGATGTCATATATTACCCAGCAATTCATCAGTGGCTGAATGAGATGCCATTGAGGCCTGTGATGTTACCTTGTGTAAAAAGAAATGCTGGCTGGAGTTAGCAGATGATTGGTTCAAAGAACTTTTGAAGCCCCTTGGCCAGGCAGTGGCCGCCACATATCACACTCTGGCACACAATATTTGCAAGCATTAGAGCTATCCCACATAGGTCTATAATATAATTGAATGGATTTCTAAGGTTCGCATATTACTATGTAACTTAGTAATATGTATGATTCACCAAAACACATTACATAAAATTTTCTCTAATTTTGTATTGATACTGCTGTAATGCCACAGTGATTCACCAAAATCACAATATATATAGTCCAAAGGATTTCATGGCATGTTGGCCCATTTTTTTTTATAGGTCGGACAAAAGTCAACTGGTCATAATTATGTGATTGCATATCATATTCTAGAGTAGAACTTCAGCATTTATTTTAGCAGACAGCTTGACTAGTAAAGACAGCGTTTCTAGTCTGCCAAAATATAAAAACTAAACAAATTTAGTCATTACAATTTTACTTAAACCTAAAAAACAGTATTCTGCAACCCCAATTAAATAACATTGCAATGTTCATAAAGGTTACAAAGAAATAATAAAGAAATAGCTAATTAATGAGGAACGGAAGATACGATCTGTACAAAAAACTGTGCAATTAAAAAAGAATGCCAATTACGTTAATTGACAGATAGTACCATCCACTCAGATACAAGGCAGCCTACCATTATGATTTTTCCATAATCAATCTGGAAATTGACCTCATGTGTGTTATGGAAACTGCTCTGCTGGGCTAGATTACAGCAATAAAATATCATACTGTAGAAAATGATATGCATCAGAGAAGCGTTAATTTTTATAAATATAAATAATGCACAGGCAAATTCATAGCTTGTGTCCATGCCAAACAAAATGTCATCATTTATCAGTAAATGAAGCTGGCACTGCTGTAGCCAGTTGTTCACATACCAATGTTTTAATGACTTGTGATTCAAAATTTTACATCTGGGCCTGTGGAATGGTTAAGGTCACTATAATTAACTGACTACTGCAGGGTGGGGTGGATGACACACTGACCTTTACTAGACCACAACTGGACTAGTTATTCGGCAGGTTTACTAGTCTGCCTTTATCTTTACTAGAAATACTAGTGTACGGTCTAGCAGACTAATGGGCAGTTCTACCCCTGACATTTGTATATTTTCAAATATATACACATACATATGTGTGTGAATGTATTATATAAATATATATATTTCCACCTGTCACACCACTGGCCCGGTTTCAATCCCATGCAGTCATAGCAGGTATAGTTATACTATGCCTGCTGTGACTGGCTGATTGGGGTTTGAACCCTGGCCGACAGTGTGACAGGCAGAAATGTTAACCACTACACAACCTGCGCCTTTCACTGCACTATCTGTGCCTCTCGCTTTGACATTGTTAGGACAGTATAATATTTAGAAAACCTTCTAGACTATGAACACATGCCAACTACCTGTTATGCAAATACATGTACTAGCAATTATTTTTCTAATCCACGGAGCAGTGACGTCACTGCTTTGCGAATAATAGCACTTCCAAAATGTGCAGAGCACTGACATTATTGCTCTGCGAATAGCTAGAAGAATGCAAAACGTGCCTGGTGACACGACACGCCCTGTTATGAGTTAAACATTATGATGATTGTTCGATATTGTTCAACACTGGACAACAGTGGGAAGAGCTATTCCTGTGTTTGGTGCAGTGTAAATCAGTAAATACTTTAATGTGCACAGAAAACAACTGCCTCCTCATAGTTGGCTTGGTTAATTTTTTGTTTCGTAAATTTTATCGATCGATCTGTCATCTGTCCAGACCAGGATCAAGTCAATCGCGTACTGAGACGTAGGTAACTCTTCCACGTTAAAGGCATACGGTAATTTGATCATATGATCGTACAATGTAGATCAAATATGACAACTACCTTGTCCCATGGCGATGGATCTAATTTGGCGAGGGATCGTGCTAATTGGAGAAGAATATCTAAATGACTAGACTTGTCGCCGCTCGCCATTTTCGGCAAACATACCGTCTTCAGCACATGCAGCGGGGTGGTCCGGAACTAGAAAATCCGGGACAAGTTTGCATGTTGACTGCTAGACATTACCGACTATTTTTTATAATAATTACTATATATATTTCTCCGAAATATATATATATATATATATATATATATATATATATATATATATATATATATATATATATTTACAATATGTATTTGTACACAGAACTTCCAATATGTATATCGGTGTGGAAGAAATTAATTATATTATGTATATTCATTTAGTAAAATGTGTACGTTATTTCGAAATATTTTAAACACAATAGTCATGTGTGCCGTTTGTGGGAGATGGGGCAAGTGTGACTGTATATAGTCGTAAGGAACAATTGTCTAAACCAACTCTCGCTCGGCTGCATAAATTCGCCGAGAAGGCGGATAAGAGAGATGTGAGGGGGCTAAAAAGTGCTGCCACCTCACGCAGTCTGGATAATCGAGGCTAGGTCACCACCCGAACTTCTCCGTAACGACAACCATTATTGCCAATCTGAGTACATTGATGTGAAAACGTTAGTGTAGGGGACGTGGCAGTTGTCAGTGGCCAATTGTACTGTTTACTGTTTTATAATGGGGCTGTGCAAATGCCCCAAAAAGAAAGTGACTAGCTTATTTTGTTTTGAGCACAGAGTGAACGTGTGTGAACATTGTTTGGTGTCAAATCACCCTCGAGTAAGTAAAAAAATTCAGTGCCTATAATCATCTGACTGCAGTGCAGTGTCGACTGTGTAGTGTAGCACTACTGCCACTAGGCGACTAGCCCACTGTAGTCTGAGTAGAGTGTAGAAATAGTAGAGGACTAGAAGTCGGCTTACGGACCTTAGCTAGAGTCTCTTGGCTGTGTCATTGAGCACTTAGTCTTATGTAGAATTCGGACCCACCTCAACTTGTTTGCCATTATAACGCTAATCCTAACCCTAATAAATAAACATTCCAAGGTATATTTATGTTATTTAGTTTTTATGTCATCTCAAGATGCAACAGTGTTTATAGTTCGTGACCATCTTGAGGCATCTTATGCACATTTTTGGCAAGTCTTGATCAAAACTCCAGGATTGAACATGTTTGATTTTTCGGAACCCTCTCAAGACATCTTCACCCTGTCCTGACCTAGGCTCTACCATGTCTAGGTTCAATACATGGTGTATGGTGGATTCACGACAAGACGCAGTCGAGACGAGATGTAGTCATTCCATTTGCCAAATGGCACTGCTAAACTCTCCCCCGAACCAACGTGTTCACTCTCTCAAAACTCGCCAGCCAAAGCCACATGCCTTCCCTGGTCCTGGTATTTAAACCCTCCCCTATCAACAGGAAATCTTTGTCACATGATCTGCTGTGCCCTATGGTGGGCATCCCTTCAGGGACAGCGATACCATGTTACCAAAGGGGTAGCTGGTTACCTGTAATTCGTTCATGAGATACAGGTATGCACCCTTTGTATGCCTCGTTACATCGGAGGGTGATCCTAGAACATTCTGTGGGATTGGGTAATTTTGTCATTGTCTTCCAAACAGAGAGGAAAACCGTCTCATTTTGTTTTTATGTTTGCCAACATGAATGTACAGCACTGCACTTACTGAGCTATCTTACCTTGACATTTCCGTATCGTTCGTGTGCAGGTACATCATGTTGCAGTCTTAAGCATAAAAAAGTGCCAAGACCTCATCTCCAGTGAGTCTCCAATGATGTGTGGGCCACTTTAATATTTACTAAATTAGGATAGTTATATTTTGTGGTCAAGTTCCAGAAAAGTTGTACTGTGCATACTTATGTATTTTACTGTGACTAAAGGCTATCAAAAATATAATAGTACTTGCTTCAGTAAGTAACATATTTCATTTGGCATGTCATAGAAAAAATAGCGAGGACATAATGGTAACGTTATGATATCGGATAGGTTTGTTCAGTTGAATGCCATGATACCATAACATCCTTCTGAAGCATTTAGCCATGCTGTGATTAAGTACTTTGTGTAGTCTATTCATTCATAAACATCCAACGCTTTCTAAACACTTCATACACCTGTAGGAAATGGAGAATGTGGAATGAACAAAGGTACCCAAAGTTCAAAACAGCACAAGTATCATCTTGATTGAAAATCTGATGCTTTAATTACATGCTCCGTGCTTGTTCCGCCTGAAGTTAGTGATGATGTGATTAGGTTTTCAGTTATTTTGTAAGACATATTCTTTGAAATAGTTCACTAACTACTGTAGTACTGAGAAAAAAATTAACTAATGGTGTGTTTGTGTTTCAGTAAATTGTGCAATCATACCTAAACTAATGGCACGTGTTTGTGTTTCAGTGTATAGTGCAGTCATACCTATATACCAGAGATGGAGTAATCGTACTCGTGTACTCGTACTCGAGTACGAGTACTTTTTGAGTACTCGTACTCGAGTACAAAGGAAAGTAATCGTACTTGTACTCGAGTACATTACCAAAGTAATCGTACTCACGATTACTTCTTACCCATTACATTTTTTCATATGAACAGTTGCAAGCAAATATATTAGACAGATAAAAATGGCAATATTAGAAGTAATCTAATAAATGTAATAATAATCAAGGTATTCATTTTCTATTACTGTTGAGCATTTCAGTTAAATAAATATTCAGTCAGATTTCTCTAATTAATACCTTCTCTTCCCAGAGAAGCAACATCTCCTCACCCTCCTGCTTAGTACAAAGTACAAGTTATATTGTGACAGTCCCTGGGAAGCACTGCAGGAGATAAGCATCCCCTAACATCTTGCTTTGTAATTTTAGAAGCCAGGCTGCAGCCCCACCTGTACTGTTTGCTCTGTCAGTATGGTGTGAATGACTGGTCATATTTCCAACATCCAGAATCCTGACTGGGTCTGGGCGGTTAGCTGCTAAATCCCTGTCTATTATGTTTAATTAAGTGCAAACTGTAAACCTGTCTAAATCCACAACCATTCTGTGTTTGTCCCATCCAGACATGGGGTCAAATACATTGAAATGTATTTAAATACAAATATTCTTGAGGGATTACAAATACTTTTTAAATATAAATGTATTTAAATATGAATACATTGAAAAGTATTTCAAATACTTGTTCATATATTTTTCAAATACTTTTCATTTTGTATTACTATGTAGGTAAAAGAAAAGCAACACATATATTGAGACATCTAGTTTATAGGCATAATTAGTGATTTGCTCATATGATGACAGGCAGACCAGTGCTAGGGAGTATTGTTATTGCTAACTGCATCACAGTGACAACTGACTGAAAGAGGTAAAGGCCAAAATATATTGTTTGTATGTTACGCCAGGAGGTCCATAATAATATAACGCCTATGTTGCCCTCAGAAGAGACACTGCTAATCATTGCTAGGATGTTGTGAGGAAGGCTCAACTTAAAAGTCAGCCAGGAAACCAGAATAACCTAGTGCCAAATTGAACCCTGACTAAAGAACAAAAGGGGATATTGACTTATGGTCACTGTTAGGTCCATCCTCTGGCTCTGAGCAAACACAAGTTGTGGTCACTGCAGGGCCAGGGGGAAGCCTGCTGTTAAGTATCTTCATCAGTAATTAGCACTGTTGGGTGAAGTTGCAGTGCATTAAGGTAATCAGTTTGGCAGGCATTACATGTGACAGTGAAAAAGAAATGTTGATACTGACAATGTATTTTTTTTTAAATATTTGAACAAGTCAAATACTTTAGGAAAGTATTTTAAAAAGTACTTAAATACTTTCAAATACAAATGTATTTGACCCCATGTCTGGACCCATCTGATATACTACTCTTTTGAATATGCCCCCCTGGTTTTGAAGTTTTGTTATTGTAATGTGTGATCATGTGTATTTGAAATTTTTAAATGCCTCCTATTTGTATTTTATTCAGAAACCATAAATTAAATTATTAATCCAGCATTAAATTATTCATCCAATACCTGAGATAGTCGTCTAATTATTAATAACAATAACACCTGGATAGTGGATAGCAGTAATCAGTTAGAACATTAGTGACACAACAACAGAACAAGAATGACACCTAGGGATTCCATGAAAGTCGCCTTTATGTTAGAAACAGGATATTCATTAAAGTAATCATAAAAGTAATCATGCTTATATTCTAAAGTAATCGTACTCGTACTCGAATATATTGTAAAGTAATCGTACTCGTACTCGAGTACATTTGTTTTCTGAGTACTCGTACTCATGCATGTTCAAAGTAATCATACTCGTACTCAAGTACATTTGTATTGTACTCACTCCATCTCTGCTATATACTAATGGTGTGTTTGTGTTTCAGTGTATACTGCAGTCATACCTAAGCTAATGGTGTGTTTGTGTTTCAGTGTATAGTGCAGTCATACCTATACTAATGGTGTGTTTGTGTTTCAGTGTATACTGCAGTCATACCTAAACTAATGGTGTGTTTGTGTTTCTGTGTATACTGCAGTCATGCCTAAGCTAATGGTGTGTTTGTGTTTCAGTGTATAGTGCAGTCATACCTAAACTAATGGTGTGTTTGTGTTTCAGTGTATACTGCAGTCATGCCTAAACTAATGGTGTGTTTGTGTTTCAGTGTATACTGCAGTCATACCTAATCTAATGGTGTGCTTGTGTTTCAGCGTATAGTGCAGTCATACCTAAACTAATGGTGTGCTTGTGTTTCAGTGTATACTGCAGTCATACCTAAACTAATGGTGTGTTTGTGTTTCAACGTATAGTGCAGTCATACCTAAACTAATGGTGTGTTTGTGTTTCAGTGTATAGTGCAGTCATACCTGCAGTGGCTGCAGGACAGTGACTATGAGCCACTGTGTAAATTATGCAACAGAAGTCTGTCAGATGATGGGGCAGGGCCATGTGTCCGCCTTATTTGTTATGGTATGTATTCATTAAATTGCTACATAGTCAACTGTTCATACATAAATAACAAGTACCCTGAAAACCACATATTGATTACCGGGTAATTGTTTTGTCACTTGTCATTTGTCAGTGCTGTCATATTTATATTATTATTATATGGCATCTAAATGTACTACTTTAATGTAGAACACATTTGTTTGTTAACATCTTATTTAGAATGACATGCATGCACACATGCATGTACAGATATGGGATCAAGTTGATTTGTATTTGAAAATATATAAATGCTTTTTGGGGAATGACAAGTTCACCAACAGGTTGAACGGCGTCTTTACCAGGCATTAAAGTAATTACATTATTACATTTGTAAAGTATTTGATACTTTCAAGTACTTTTTCAAATACATTGTCAGTATCAACATTTCTATTTCATGATCACACGTAATGCCTGCCAACATGATTACCTTTACTGGAAATCACCTTTCACCAAATAATTCTTTTCAACCTTCTAGGAAATCAATTTTGTCACAATTTTGAAGTTGTATGTCGGGTTAGACAGAATTCCACCCACTGTGATACACTTGAAATATAATGGTAAAACAGTCCATGTATTTGAATCATATTTGAATCAAATTTCAAAAATGGAAATGTATTTGAATCGTATTTGAATCAAAAATGGCTGTGTATTTGTATTTGAATTGAACATTTGTATTTGAATTGAAATCTAGAAAAGCAATGTATTTGTATTTGATTTGGTTGAGTTATATTTGATCCCAAAATGTGTATTTTGACCCAACCCTGGGATGTAGTGATACTGTAGTTATTGACTGCAGAGCACTGTAGATATCTTCCACTGGGGATGTCATTGTTGACTGGTGGTGTAGAAATCTTCCACTGGGGTGGTTGTTGATTGCTGTTGTAGGTGTCTTCCACTGGGGATGTTATTGTTGATTGCTGTGGTAGATGTCTTCCGCTGGGAATGTGGTTGTTGATTGCTGTTGTAGGTGTCTTCCACTGGGGATGTTATTGTTGATTGCTGTGGTAGATGTCTTCCACTGGGGTGGTTGTTGATTGCTGTTGTAGGTGTCTTCCACTGGGGATGTTATTGTTGATTGCTGTGGTAGATGTCTTCCACTGGGAATGTTGTTGTTGATTGCTGGATACATGTCTTCCGCTGGGAATGTGGTTGTTGATTGCTGTTGTACATGTCTTCCGCTGGGAATGTGATTGTTGATTGCTGTTGTAGATGTCTTCCACTGGGGATGTCTGGACCACTATGCGCGTCAGCTGCCACCCAACACTGCCCCTGCAGGCTACACATGCCCTCTGTGTAAGAGCTGTGTGTTTCCTGCCAACAATGTTGTGTCACCAGTGGCTGACACATTGCGAGATCTTCTCTCTAAAGTCAACTGGGCCCGTGCTGGGCTTGGTCTCCCATTGGTGAGCTTTATTTTCTTAAAGCGAAACTTGTATAGCATCTCTCAATATATCAGTTACTAAACACATCAACTGGATTAATTCATAGTAAAATATGTCATTACTAGGTTAGCATTGCCGATCGCCAATTAAGACTGGTTTGCTGGTTAATGAAAATATATATTGATTTATTCAGCAAATTTGCAAAATTTTATTTTTGCCATTAATATTGATCTTATCATTGTTCACTACCCTTTCCCTTGAGTTGCTTAGACAACTACTGATCAAGCAGACCTGATTTGCAAAGAAGGGTTAGCAATAGATTGCTCATCCCTCACTTTAGCCAGAACACAGACAAAACAATCACAATAGTGGGACTTAATTAATCAGGTGTTATGTTGCTTGGACAATGTCACAATGGAGACATGTTTAACATGCTGCTGACATTAGTTATTTAGTTATGAGTTTAAGTACAATGCTGTACCTGACAGGTTCCCCAGTATCGCTCAGTACAGACAAAGTCATATGGCCCATAATCGATGTTAAATATTCAACCAAATGGTAATATAAGTTACATCTAATTCATGTGTATTTGGCAAGTGTCATAACCAGCAAACAATAGAGATAGAAACATGCTTGTTAATTTTGTTTACAATTACCCAATATTTATTGCCCATGTCATCCAAGTCATGATTACCATTGATCTATTACAATTAATTACATCCAAGATTGAAAAAAAAGTATATACTGTGGCTCCATGCTCATCAAATCATGGTCACATATCCTCTAAATGGTATGTTCTTATGTTTTGGCAATGGTTCAGCCTTTTCAGCTCCATTTCATGCCTATAAATTGATAGGACTTGATTTTTATAACACCAAAAGTGTAATACAACGTAACAAATAAAATTAATCTCTACATGTGGTTTATTGATTAGCTGTATTGTGCACGTGTTGAGTAACGTCTTTGATGTAACAGACATGAAAGTTAATTCTTTGTTAATTCTGTACTTGATAATTATGAACAGGGAACATTTGGAATTACCAGGCTTTTAATTTTGCATTTTATCTGTAAAATCCATTTCCATTTCACCATCCAAATCTACTAAGTGAAGTGGATGCTTTACAAGGCATCACATGGTGGAGTCATGCTAAATGTGGAATTGTGATGTAGGCAAACAATGACACAACAGAGCCACCTATTCTAGTTGATATTTTGTTATGTACGCTTGATCAACTATAGAACATGTACATAATATTATATTGTGTATACATGGGCTAATATTCTCACTGATGACATTTCAGATAGAAGAGCAGGCAGGTAGGGGTGATATGACTGAAAGCACTACAACTACACCACCACAGACCAGCAGCGTTCATCAGGTGCCTCACTCGTATGTCACAGCCTCCAGTCTCACACAGGATGTCATCTCTACCGATGAATCCACACCTTATGCAAGGACAGACAAGTCTGCTGACTTCTTCTCTAGTTAGTCTACTTTTGTTTTATCTCATATTTGTAATATATAAAAATAGTTAGGTTGTGATAAGTCAAAGAAGATTCTTTTGCTAACTGAACCTGTGTAATATGATTTCCTAGCTAACAGTTTACCAGTTAGAATATGTATTGTGTTAATAATGTTACTCTACCATGTAATGCTATTTACAGATTCATGTTCCTAGAAGGAGCAACCCTTTTAATAATGCTTATATTATATACCCAGTTCCTATGTATGCAAATATTTCAAGTGATATATTTTGTTAGGAGTGATATTTGTTTGTTCAGATGGCGGTCACTGCGTGTACTCACTCGTTTAACATTTTAAAGTTTTGACAAACTTGTTATGTAGCTCCTGGAAAAATACCTGTCACATACCATTGGAGTTAATGAGGTTGGGAATTTGGGAATCCCTGTTCTATAATGACAACAGACATTGACATGTTATGTATACCACGTTTTTCAAGTCCATTTTTGTGTATATGTTTTTGTATTATATGATTGTAGATCCACGCAAGCTATTTGATTCAACAAGGGAAGACCGCTCTCATTTGTTGAATATGTCACATGACCATGATGATGATAAATACAAACGCAGGCCAGCATTTCAATGGTTTGCACGATGGTTCAAGTAAGTTCACATAAATCAAGTGTCATAAGATCTCATTTTTGCAATGCCAAGGAGACCTTCTCCCAGTTTGACTGACTGGTCCTACTGCACTTACCAGCACACCATTCTCACCCGTAACATGTAGTATAAGAGGATATCTTTTTAATAAAACCAAATATACTGATAGGGGCATGTGCTATGCTGTCCCTTTGTGCTGGGATTGATGTATAATATGTCATGGGGGTTAGTAGAGGAATGACTCTAATGTTGGAATTGATGTTGCAAGTCACAGGGAGGCTTGTAGAGGAAGGACTCTAAAGTTGGATGAGGTTGGAAAGGACTCTAATGTTGGAATTGATGTTGCAAGTCACAGGGAGGCTTGTGGAGGAAGGACTCTAATGTTGGAATTGATGTTGCAGGTCACAGGGAGGCTTGTGGAGGAAGGACTCTAATGTTGGAATTGATGTTGCAGGTCACAGGGAGGCTTGTGGAGGAAGGACTCTAATGTTGGAATTGATGTTGCAGGTCACAGGGAGGCTTGTGGAGGAAGGACTCTAATGTTGGAATTGATGTTGCAGGTCACAGGGAGGCTTGTGGAGGAAGGACTCTAATGTTGGAATTGATGTTGCAGGTCACAGGGAGGCTTGTGGAGGAAGGACTCTAATGTTGGAATTGATGTTGCAGGTCACAGGGAGGCTTGTAGAGGAAGGACTCTAATGTTGGAATTGATGTTGCAGGTCACAGGGAGGCTTGTGGAGGAAGGACTCTAATGTTGGAATTGATGTTGCAGGTCACAGGGAGGCTTGTGGAGGAAGGACCCTAATGTTGGAATTGATGTTGCAGGTCACAGGGAGGCTTGTGGAGGAAGGACTCTAATGTTGGAATTGATGTTGCAGGTCACAGGGAGGCTTGTGGAGGAAGGACTCTAATGTTGGAATTGATGTTGCAGGTCACAGGGAGGCTTGTGGAGGAAGGACTCTAATGTTGGAATTGATGTTGCAGGTCACAGGGAGGCTTGTGGAGGAAGGACTCTAATGTCGGAATTGATGTTGCAGGTCACAGGGAGGCTTGTGGAGGAAGGACCCTAATGCTGGTATGAAAAGAATTATCATTGTGATTGTGCTTGCCCTCCTTGGCTTCCTCACAATTCTTCTCATCATGAGTCGACTTGGGCGGTCAGCGGCAGAGAATGACCCATTCCTTGACCCAATGGCCAACCCTAACATTCGAGTAGATGAGCGGCAGTGACACACCCACAAGAGGATGTATCATTGTGGCTGGGGTGATGTGTATACAGCACTATTCTATGTGAGACAGCGTACAGCCTTATCTACAATGGTGGCATGCGGGGTGTCGCTGTAAGGCTTGGGTGCTGTAGCTACAAGGCCTGTGTGATGCAGTAGCAAGGCCTGGATAATGCAGTAGCAAGGCCTGGGTGATGCAGTAGCAAGACCCGATGAGTGCTGTTGCTCCCAGGCCCGTGTGCTGTAGCTACAGTGCTTCAAGGCATGGGTGCTGCAGTTGTATGACTTAGGTGTTGGTTTACTCCTGCCAGAATAGAACTAGTTATGCTGAGCATAACAAAAGAACAACATGACAGAGAATCATTCTGGCACAGCTTTACTTTTCTGTTCCAATCAGTTGTTATTGTTATGATGTTTGTTATATATGAGTGTTACAGCTGCACTCATGCAACTTTGTTTCGTCAATATATATAGCTGTAAGAAATGTACATTGTATTCGTACTTGTGTTGTTGTATAGGCACTAAGTTAGCCTTTGAACAACACAGAATGGGGTATTGGGTGATACTAGAGAGGTTCATGAACAGTGGGGGTTCACATATGGGTGAACTAATTGTAGCATAAGCAGTCACTGGACATTCTGCATGGCACTCGTCACCAACTATCATTTAACTTGACATTTCCATCTGCCACTGTCATTCCACTTCCATCTCCAATTATAATTGTACGTGCCATTTTAATCTCATTTTAATGTCGTTACGCATGTTGCTTCCATCTCTTAGTATCACTCTGTTTGCCATTTCCATCTCCAGGTGTCATTATGCATGACATTTCTATATCCAAGAGTCATATCTACATGACATTCCACCTCCATGTATCATTTTGCTTGACATTTCTGCATGACACTCCATATGTTATTTTGTAGTGATTCAACGAACCGTGACTTTGTAATCTTGTGTGTTGGCATCTGGAAGTGAGTTTGTTTGTTGGTGTGATTTTACACTCAACAGAACTTGATAAAGCACGTGCACTTTGTGTCACACAGAAGTTACCCATGTATATACTGTATGCATGTGCTATTTTGAGTAGTTATTTTTTTAAATGTTAAAGAAATATTCTGCCTACACTACCCCATCAGTTGTGCTAAAATTATACATGTTGACATACATTGTAAACCACAAATATTGTATATTCACTGAGACCTTTGTAAATATATTATCTAGTGCATTGTGATTGCAGATATTAATTTCATGGCTTGCAGTATATTTTCTTGTCATTCACATAAACGGATGTTAATATTGCACAATTGTATTCTTTCACTGTTGTAAAATAGTAACAATTCCTATATTCATGCATAATTCTGGTTGAGTTGATGTGGTTTATGTATATGTTGAGTTTTTATTTTTCATATGTAATGTAAATGAAGAAACTGTCAAGGAAACATCATCATCCACCCAAGGGCTTGCAATAAAAGGTGTGTCAGGAGTGTCCAGCTATATACTGTATAGTGTAGCCTCAAAGAGGCTGACCAAATGACAACAGTTACAGTGACATTTGACCTGCCTATGTTCTTGAAATGTTACAACTGACCTGAATCAGACAGTGAGCACTGGTAAAGTAATAGTACCATGTATATTTATGTTTTTAGAACACACTCATTAAATATGTTAATTATTTAGACAGTTAAGCAAATTTTTTTTTCGATTCAAAAACTGTGTTTCTATAAACATAATGCTTTCGTTGAGTAATGTACCTAATATGAAGTGTGCTGATTGCAAACATATGCCACTACGCCTGCTCAAACATTGTTGGTGACTGCAGCGAATGCTGATGTTGTTTCACTTACATGAAATTGCAATCATGACATGTAATACTTTTTAAAGGTGGTAGTCTAACCTACAGATCTGTCTCTGGGTGTACCTAGGCATTTTCTTTACTTTTAGAATTATTGGTGTTTGAGCACAAGGGAATGCTCAACTTTGCAATATACCCATGGTGTGTGTGTGTGTGTGTGTGTGTGTGTGTGTGTGTGTGTGTGTGTGTGTGTGTGTGTGTGTGTGTGTGTGTGTGTGTGTGTGTGTGTGTGTGTGTGTGTGTGTTTAGATGTAAAATTATTTATATATATATATATATTGTAAGGCCTGACTTCAGGAAATCAAGAGGCCTTATTAGGTGGAGGGAATCATCTATAAATGTAGCATGTGAAAAGAAAACATGGGCAGTGAACATCATTTATTTGTGAACAAACAAGCGTAGAGAGTGGTCTGATATTGGCTATCAATCTCCTTATGGCAGTCCTGCTGGATTTGCCCTCTGGCTGGTGACAACTGACAGTGTCATCTGAAAAGGATTGTTTGTGGCCACTGCGAGTCCAGCAACTCTGCCGTGTGACCATACAGTAGCCAACACTAATGGGGCTGTCTTCGCTCTCATAATCACTTGACCTAGTGGTGTCATCCTGACCACTGCCACCCTTGATGGCTCTAGCACTGATGACAAACTCTCCCAGTCGTCACTGATGGTTGTCTTTCAGTAGAATAGAAAACAGATCCGTACTGTTACACCCTCATGGTCGCTGGTTGGTTGGCTGCCTGTCACTAGAGACATCAGTTTCTAGCTGGCACTCATTGCATTTGAGTTTTGGCCGCCAATTAATATTGATTGCTGCTGAGGTGTAGACTTCTATAACCATGGTCGTTGGCTGCATTAGCAAGGTGGTTGTTAGTTAGGGATGCTTTATTTTACTAATGCAGTGAACATATTGCCACATAATTTGGGTGTCCATCGGCATAGGGGCCTTATATGAAGGGGATTACTCTGTATATATACAGCTGTATATATATATATACACCGGTGTATATATATATTACACTGGTATATATATATATATATATATATATATATATATACACACATATATTACAGGATCAAGCATTTGCAATGTTCAGTTGGAAACAAAATTTATCCTGGGCACACACTGGCATATTTGTAGATAAAATTATAATCTGTTGTGACAATTTATTTAATCTCATTGCAAGAATTTGCAATGTTCATATGACAACAAATTCTTGTGGATATCCAGTGACATGTTTGTAGGTAAGATTATTATATTTATGGTGATGTAAAGGTATTACATTCTGCAATTGCAATTTCATGTATGGTCTGAAAAAACAGAACTTGATCGAACGATAGGTAGGTTTCGCAATAAACTACTGAAAATCTACTGGGAAATGTCACCAAAATGGCTTTGAACAGGGTGACAGAGATGGTTTTAAAATGTGATTTGAATAGCAGAATACTATTTTATTAGAGTATAATTAAGATTGGGAATTAAAAGGTAAATTTCAATTAGTATTTAAATGCTGTGAATTTATGTTTTTTAGCAAAATGTTATTTGTAAAATTGAAGTTAATTGAAATAAAATGTTAATTGAATGATCGCTAATTATTAGAAGTTTAATTCAAGTGATGTTATTTATTATTGGACATTTCAAAGTTAATTGTAATTTAAGATTAACTTAATTACCCCAACTTGCCATCTACCACACAACCCTGTGTACACCACCCACAACCTTTTCAATAACATTGAACTCAATAAAAACAGGCATATTTTGAGTTCCTAACTTTATGCTGATGATACATACCAGTAGGTTATTTTGTATATACTCCAGATCTAGTCTCGCTTAACTGACTGTCACTCGGCGGTATAACTTTGCTGAGAAAACAGTCTGGTGTCTTTGTCGGTGTTTGAATGTTATCCGTGTGCAGCTAAACAATTCTACCACCTCACGTATCCTGGATCATCTTGCTTTATCTATTAAAAAAAAACCCAGCAAATTTGTATTTCTGTTAATTTTTGTGTTAATATAAGTTTCATTTTGAATAGTTTCTATAATATAGTATTATCTTATTAAAAGGTATCTTTATTGATTTTTTTCTTCAAATTTGGCCAGAGAACCAATCAGCGTCTCTACCCTATTCTGAGACAAGGCCGCCCTGTTGATTACATTAGCAGCCCATAAATATACCAAGTGGAGTCGAGAAGCTGAAAAGTGCTGCCACCTAATGGAGTCTGGTTAATCAAGGCTACTCAAGATCCCAGTTGATCCTTAAATCAGCTTAAAAATTATCTTAATAGCATTTTCCACTGGATGACAGTGTAGATCACCCAACCAATCAATTTATTTAAAACACAACATGAGAAACAAGTCAAGTAAATAACTACTTAATAATAAAATGTGGAGATGAGAGTTTTGTACTATTTTACATTGATGCAGTGTGAAATAAATGAAGTGATGTTTAGACCTTTAGGCTGAATGTCCAACGGACTTATGGCATCATTCTGTATCTTAGGGTACAACCATTAATGATCTGTAATTATGATTCATGAAAAATATTTGATTACCAATTGCAAATTCATTATACAGCCCAAAGGACTTTGCCAGTTTTAAATCCATTACTATTATCACCCAGCAAACAACGACCCGTGATTTCACATGTTCTGTAAGTGAATTCACGAGTTCAACCGGTTCAATTCACATGAATTCGCAGAATTCTGTGAAAAAATTTGGGATATCGACACGTGTTTACTGTGAAATCACTTTTTTCATGTGATGACATGTACCAGTGAAACCGTACCAGTTCTGACCCAGTACGACTCGTGTCAAACTTGTTCAAAACTTGTGTCAACGAGCAGAACACATGTATTCACGTGAATACACATGAAAACAGGTACTGGTGGAGCGATATCAATTATGAACCAGTATGACATGTGCCAACTGGTTCAGAAATGGTTCCTTGTTTGCTGGGCAGATATCTTTATATAATCTGCTGGACATGTTTATTCATTGCTTACTCCTGTAAGAAGGCATATCCACCCTTTGATATCAGATAATCTGGTCCGATTTTCTTTAGTTCCAAAAGTAAATGCTAACGTTAGGTTTTCTGTGTTGCTGTACTGATTCTGTAGAATTTGCTCAAAATCGGTTGGAAATATTGCATCATTATACTGTGCTTAACTAAACACAACTAGGCGGGCAGTCCACCTGTAATATACTCTTCTCACTGATGGACGTGCTAAACCATTTCCATACATTGCAGCCTTGATGGAAGTGGTTTAAAAAATGTTAAGTAAGAAATGAAAATATAGAAAAAGATACCTTTCAAATCATATTCTAAGAAAAAATAAAACCTGCCAGTCATTTGAAATTTTGCAACAAGGGCAGGGTCTGTGATGGTGTTTGTGGAAATAGACGTGGGAAGTGGTGGTCGCGCGGTAGAGTGCCGGACCATCAATCGAGGGGACAGTGGTTCAATCCCACCTATCGCCATTTCGAAACTTAGGCAATTTCATTCACCCCACATTTGCCTGTCTTTCAGAAGAGACACTAAAAGCTATCTGTTGTCTATGCCAAGGGAAGTAAAAGATCCCACACAGGGGGTAAATGTGTAACCTGTAGTGTACTCACTAATTCTAGAGAAGGACAACTGCGTTAGCCCAAGTTTGGGGCTGTTTGGAGGAAAGTGGCAATCTCTATCATATCATTGTGAGTCAACCATCGACCTTTTGTATAGGTAACCATCAACACAATGTGCTACACGCAGTTTTTGCAGTGTGGCAGCTTCAATATAAAACAGATGATTACATTTGTCACTTCAATGTTGTTTATAATGATGGCAAAGGTGGCTGCTCACTCATACAAAATGATGTATGTTTCATCAGAGGTCATGTTTTTGCAGCATCTGGGATGGTTAATTTGTATAAAGATGGCTATAGTATTGCATAAGAATGTAATGAAAAATTATAATAAATACTTATAAACCAACCAATATTATGTGAGTAAATAATTTATTTTCAACAATATTTAACATTACACATCAAAATGCGCTGTATGACAAATACAGTGTTGTCTGTGGAAGTGACAGAACTAGAGAACTTATAACCATCAGTCGTTGAGCACAACCATTGCCAGTGCACACGATGCGAATACAGTGGTGTTGTCACAGTCTCTCCTTAAGGTCCAGCTGAGAAGTTACAGGATTACATCACAGCAAATAGTAGCAGTTAAGAATATTTGTAATGTTACAGTGCTATTCACAGTACAGCATTGTTTGCCTACCATAATAGGGACGTTATAAATTGAAAGAACTCCCATTGTGTTTGTGCTATTTCATCATATGTTTGTTGATGTTTGCATTTTTATTACATAATGGCTAAGCCTATCCATTTGCATAAGCGTTGCATAAATATGTAATTATTTAGTAACCAGGACGCTAAATGAAGTTCATATAACATTTTGGAGCAACACCCAAAACTGCTATCTGTGTGCTCTAGTTATTGTGATAATATATTTTATTACCACCAGAAAATATTGGAAAATAAAAACATTGAAAGGGAAGTAACATTTAAGCAAATTAAACGATAATTTCCTTTACCCTTATTTATGTTATAAGGTGTGTCTTTTAAAATGTTGTTATAATAATAACAACCCTTAGACAGCAAGAACAACTTTTGGGGCAAATTTTGTCATTAGTGTGTGAACATGATCTGTAAAATACTTTTTGTAAAAAAAACTCAGAACATTTATTTGAAATTGCTTTTCCACCACCAATTTTTTGCAGTTCCATGCTACAATGACAACCTTTACTTGTCCCCGTTTATGATTACAGTACATCAAATGATTTTGTTTGTTGACCTTGAATGTTCAAAGATATATGTAGATGATATGCTGTGCTCAATAAGATATAGTGTGCCCAATGTGTGATGTTCAAAGAACAAAACCTGTTCTGTCCAAGAACAAAGCCAAGTGGAAGAAGCTGTTGTTTCCTATGAAAGACAAGATGTGATGTTCAAATGTTGCTGTGGTCACACATGGTCAGTGAGGTGTGTATGCAGGCCTGTTTAATTAAGAAAATGCAGCAGTAATATTTTTATTCACAGATCATTAATGTTATCAACATTAGTGGTAAAGGCAAAACTTGGAGAGAGGTCATACGTATAATATAATTTTGACTGACAGGCAAGCAGTCATGTACTCGGTCTGTCACTTAAGACTACCTGGCTTAAAACCACTTCTAGCCAGTTATTCCTCCACCTTCTTGTGGAACAAGTTAATATCTACATTGACTACCAGTTACTTTGTCAGGATAGATATCTCCTTCCTTCCAACGCAACTACTGTGGTCATCACCATAACATGGCAAACTATGCCACCCATAACAGCTACCCCAGGTAGTCAGCCCTACATGGCATTCGACCTATGCATGATAGTCCCAGGTTCTTTACAGACAGATTAGTATTTTATGTGTAAAATACTAGGGTAAAATTTTCATTTACAACAAAACTAAACCAGCAAGATGATAAATTACATTATTTTACATCACAAAATGCACCTCAACGTATGCTATATAATATTGAATTAGAATAAATAATTTGAAAACTGCTGCCTTAGTACAAACATACACAAGTTGTGAGTGTGTGTGTGTTTATATATATATATATATATATATATATATATATATATATATATATATATATATATATATATATATGTATATATATATATAAATTATATATATATATACATACATAATATATATATATATATATACATATGTTTATAGTCATTTTTTTATTTTATAATACATTTTAGTAACGCACAACACTAAAACAAGGTCTCTCTCACCAGGTGTAGCATTTATGTTTAGCATTTACACACATTTAATGTAATATATACATATATATGGGTATGTAGATATACCGGTATATTACATTATTTGTGTGAAAATAGTAAACACATTGACACCTTACACCTGCTAAGGTACCATGCTCTAGAGCTGTGTGCTTTTAAAATGTCTAAAATACAAAATGTCTTGAGTGCAACAAACAACTTTATCTCAGTGTCTGTGAATATAATAACTGATGCTATAACATGGTGTCTAAGAGGTGACTGTTGTTTAAGGACATTCACAGTACACATGATTGTCTGTGAACACAGTGTACTTTCAGGGTGTGCACTAAACATGAGTATCTGTGAACATGGTGTGTTCTTTCAGAACGCTCACTGGCTGGTCACTATCATCATCATAGTCATCGCCATACTGAAACAAACAGAGCAATAGTATTAATGGAATATCAGTGTCTTAGACCACTGCCATCTATGTGCACCTTTGGTCACCTGTCACACTTACAGCAACACTGTGTAGCCTGCTATCATCTAAGTACACTTTTCTATACCTGTCACACTTACAGCAACACTGTGTAGCCTGCTGTCATCTAAGTACACTTTTCTATACCTGTCACACTTACAGCAACACTGTGTAGCCTGCTACCATCTAAGTACACTTTTCTATACCTGTCACACTTACCGCAACACTGTGTAGCCTGCTGTCATCTAAGTACACTTTTCTATACCTGTCACACTTACAGCAACACTGTGTAGCCTGCTGTCATCTAAGTACACTTTTCTATACCTGTCACACTTACAGCAACACTGTGTAGCCTGCTATCATCTAAGTACACTTTTCTATACCTGTCACACTTACAGCAACACTGTGTAGCATGCTATCATCTAAGTACACTTTTCTATACCTGTCACACTTACAGCAACACTGTGTAGCCTGCTATCATCTAAGTACACTTTTATACACCTGTCACACTTACAGCTAGGCTGTTAGTACAACTGACATCTAAGTAGACCTTTCTACATCTGTCACACTTACAGCTAGGCTGTGAGAACAACTGACATCTAAGTAGACCTTTCTACACCTGTCACACTTACAACTAGGCTGTGAGTACAACTGACATCTAAGTAGACCTGTCTACACCTGTCACACTTACAACTAGACTGTGAGAACAACTGACATCTAAGTAGACCTTTCTACACCTGTCACACTTACTGCTAGACTGTGAGAACAACTGACATCTAAGTAGACCTTTCTACACCTGTCACACTTACAACTAGGCTGTGAGTACAACTGACATCTAAGTAGACCTGTCTACACCTGTCACACTTACAACTAGACTGTGAGAACAACTGACATTTAAGTAGACCTTTCTACACCTGTCACACTTACTGCTAGACTGTGAATACAACTGACATCTAAGTAGACCTTTCTAGGCTGTCACACTTACAGCTAGGCTGTGAGTACAACTGACATCTAAGTAGACCTTTCCACACCTGTCACACTTACAGCTAGGCTGTGAGTACAACTGACATCTAAGTAGCCCTTTCTACACCTGTCACACTTACTGCTAGACTGTGAGTACAACTGACATCTAAGTAGACCTTTCCACACCTGTCACACTTACAGCTAGGCTGTGAGTACAACTGACATCTAAGTAGACCTTTCTACACCTGTCACACTTACTGCTAGACTGTGAGTACAACTGACATCTAAGTAGACCTTTCTACACCTGTCGCACTTACAGCTAGGCTGTGAGAACAACTGACATCTAAGTAGACCTTTCTACATCTGTCGCACTTACAGCTAGGCTGTGAGAACAACTGACATCTAAGTAGACCTTTCTACACCTGTCACACTTACTGCTAGGCTGTGAGTACAACTGACATCTAAGTAGACCTTTCTACACCTGTCACACTTACTGCTAGACTGTGAGTACAACTGACATCTAAGTAGACCTTTCTACACCTGTCACACTTACTGCTAGACTGTGAGTACAACTGACATCTAAGTAGACCTTTCTACACCTGTCGCACTTACAGCTAGGCTGTGAGAACAACTGACATCTAAGTAGACCTTTCTACACCTGTCACACTTACAGCTAGGCTGTGAGTACAACTGACATCTAAGTAGACCTTTCTAGGCTGTCACACTTACTGCTAGACTGTGAGTACAACTGACATCTAAGTAGACCTTTCTACACCTGTCACACTTACAGCTAGGCTGTGAGTACAACTGACATCTAAGTAGACCTTTCTAGGCTGTCACACTTACTGCTAGGCTGTGAGTACAACTGACATCTAAGTAGACCTTTCTACATCTGTCACACTTACAGCTAGGCTGTGAGTACAACTGACATCTAAGTAGCCCTTTCTACACCTGTCACACTTACAGCTAGGCTGTGAGTACAACTGACATCTAAGTAGACCTTTCCACACCTGTCGCACTTACAGCTAGGCTGTGAGTACAACTGACATCTAAGTAGCCCTTTCTACACCTGTCACACTTACAGCTAGGCTGTGAGTACAACTGACATCTAAGTAGACCTTTCCACACCTGTCACACTTACAGCTAGGCTGTGAGTACAACTGACATCTAAGTAGACCTTTCTACACCTGTCGCACTTACAGCTAGGCTGTGAGTACAACTGACATCTAAGTAGACCTTTCTACACCTGTCGCACTTACAGCTAGGCTGTGAGTACAACGGACATCTAAGTAGATCTTTCTACATCTGTCACACTTACAGCTAGGCTGTGAGTACAACTGACATCTAAGTAGACCTTTCCACACCTGTCACACTTACAGCTAGGCTGTGAGTACAACTGACATCTAAGTAGACCTTTCTACACCTGTCGCACTTACAGCTAGGCTGTGAGTACAACTGACATCTAAGTAGACCTTTCTACACCTGTCGCACTTACAGCTAGGCTGTGAGTACAACGGACATCTAAGTAGATCTTTCTACATCTGTCACACTTACAGCAAGGCTGTGTAGACCGCTGTCATCAGGCAGCAGACCTTCCCATGGAATCTCATCATCTATATCATCATCTGCCCAGTTCTGTGAGAGTCTATCGAGGTTGATGTCAGTGAGACTGCCATGTTGACTGGCAAGGGAGACATGAGAGTAGGCTGGGTTGGCACAGCCGAACCCAAGGCTTGCTGGGTGCTGGGGGATCTCCTACAAACATGCCAAGTGATCACATTCTGCATTAAATAGGACATGGAGGAAAACGGACATGGACCAGGAGGGACAGAACACAAGGGTGGAAGAGATAGGACACGAGGGTGGTAGAGAAAGGACATGGAGGAGATAGGACATGAGTGACAGAAAATGGAGAGAGGGCATGAAGGATGAGGGACAGGACATTGAAGAGAGAGGGCATGGGGAATGAGAGATAGGACATGAGAGAGGGCATGGAGGAGAAAGAACATGAAGGATGAGGGACAGGACATGGCGAGAGGGCAAGGAGGATGAGGGATAGGACATATAGGTGAGAGGGCACGAAGGCTGAGTGAGAGGACAGGGAGGAGAGAGGGCATGAAGGCTAAGTGAAAGACACGGAGGAGAGAGGACATGAAGGCTGAGTGAAGGACATGGAGGAGAGAGGACATGAAGGCTGAGTGACAGGACATGTAGGAGAGAAAAAATTAAGGCTGAGGGACAGAACATGGAGGAGAGAGGGCATAAAGACTGGGTGACAGGACACGGAGGAGAGAGGACATGAAGGCTGAGTGACAGGACATGGAGGAGAGAGGACATGAAGGCTGAGTGAAGGACATGGAGGAGAGAGGACATGAAGGATGAGTGACAGGACATGGAGGAGAGAAAAAATGAAGGCTGAGGGACAGGACATGGAGGAGAGAGGGCACATGAAGACTGAATGACAGGACATGCATGAGAGAGGACATGAAGGCTGAGTGAAGGACATGTAGGAGAGAGGACATGAAGGCTGAGTGAAGGACATGGAGGAGAGAGGACATGAAGGATGAGTGACAGGACATGGAGGAG
This sequence comes from Ridgeia piscesae, assembly GCA_025642075.2. Taxonomy (NCBI): domain Eukaryota; kingdom Metazoa; phylum Annelida; class Polychaeta; order Sabellida; family Siboglinidae; genus Ridgeia; species Ridgeia piscesae. Next base: position 214,475 of record JAODUO010000644.1, read on the forward strand.
AGAGGACATGAAGGCTGAGTGAAGGACATGAGGAGAGAGGACATGAAGGCTGAGTGAAGGACATGGAGGAGAGAGGACATAGAAGGATGAGTGACAGGACATGGGAGAGGGCAAAGAGAGTGAACATAGAGAGCATAAGGCTGAGTGAAGGACATGGAGGAGAGAGACGAGGCGAGTGACAGAGCATGTAGGAAAGAATGAAGGCTGAGGGACAGGACATGGAGGAGAGAGGACACGAAGGCTGAGTGACAGGACATGGAGGAGAGAGAACATGAAGGCTGAGTGACAGGACATGAGGAGAGAGGACATGAAGGCTGAGTGAAGGACATGGAGGAGAGAGGACATGAAGGATGAGTGAAGGACATGGAGGAGAGAGGACATGAAGGATGAGTGACAGGACATGGAGGAGAGAGGACATGAAGGCTGAGTGACAGGACATGGAGGAGAGAGGGCACAGAAGACTGAATGACAGGACATGGAGGAGAGAGGACATGAAGGATGAGTGAAGGACATGGAGGAGAGAGGACATGAAGGATGAGTGACAGGACATGGAGGAAAGAGGACATGAAGGATGAGTGAAGGACATGGAGGAGAGAGGACATGAAGGATGAGTGAAGGACATGGAGGAGAGAGGACATGAAGGATGAGTGACAGGACATGGAGGAGAGAGGACATGAAGGATGAGTGACAGGACATGTAGGAGAGAGGACATGAAGGATGAGTGACAGGACATGTAGGAGAGAGGGCATGAAGACTGAGTGACAGGACATGGAGGAGAGAGGACATGAAGGCTGAGTGACAGGACATGTAGGAGAGAGGACATGAAGGCTGAGTGAAGGACATGAGGAGAGAGGACATGAAGGCTGAGTGACAGGACATGGAGGAGAGAGGACATGAAGGCTGAGTGACAAGACATGGAGGAGAGAGGACATGAAGGCTGAGTGAAGGACATGGAGGAGAGAGGACATGAAGGCTGAGTGAAGGACATGGAGGAGAGAGGACATGAAGGATGAGTGAAGGACATGAAGGAAGGAGTGAAGGACATGGAGGAGAGAGGACATGAAGGATGAGTGACAGGACATGGAGGAGAGAGGACATGAAGGATGAGTGAAGGACATGAGGAGAGAGACATGAAGGTGAGTGACAGCACATGGAGGAGAGAAAAATGAAGGTGAGGGAAGGACATGGAGGAGAGAGGGGCAGAAGATGAGTGACAGGACAGGAGGAAAGAGGACATGAAGGTGAGTGAAGGCATGTAGGAGAGATGACATGAAGGTGAGTGACAGGACAATGGAGGAGATAGGGGACATGAAGGATGAGTGACAGGACATGGAGGAGAGAGGACATGAAGGGAGTGACAGACATGGAGGAAAAAGGGAATAAATGAAGTGAAGGCTGAAAAAGGGCAAGGGCATGGAGGAGAAGGCATGAAGACTGAGTGACAGGACATGGAGGAGAGAGGATATGAAGGCGAGTGACAGGACATGTAGGAGAGAAATGAAGGCTGAGGAAGGACATGGAGGAGAGAGGACAGAAGGATGAGTGACAGGACATGGAGAAGAGAGAACATGAAGGCTGAGTGAAAGACATGGAGGAGAGAGGACATAAAGGCTGAGTGAAGGACATGGAGGAGAGAGGACATGAAGGCTGAGTGAAGGACATGGAGGAGAGAGGACATGAAGGTGAGTGAAGGACATGGAGGAGAGAGGACATGAAGGCTGAGTGACAGCACATGTAGGAGAGAAAAAATGAAGGCTGAGGGACAGGACATGCAGGAGAGAGGGCACGAAGACTGAGTGACAGGATACGGAGGAGAGAGGACATGAAGGCTGAGTGACAGCACATGTAGGAGAGAAAAAATGAAGGCTGAGGGACAGGACATGCAGGAGAGAGGGCACGAAGACTGAGTGACAGGATACGGAGGAGAGAGGACATGAAGGCTGAGTGACAGGTCATGTAGGAGAGAGGACATGAAGGCTGAGTGACAGGACATGGAGGAGAGAGGACATGAAGGATGAGTGAAGGACATGGAGGAGAAAAGAGACATGACGGATGAGTGACAGCACATGGAGGAGAGAGGACATGAAGGATGAGTGACAGGACATGGAGGAAAGAGGACATGAAGGATGAGTGAAGGACATGGAGGAGAGATGACATGAAAGATGAGTGACAAGACATGGAGGAGATAGGACATGAAGGATGAGTGACAGGACATGGAGGAGAGAGGACATGAAGGCCGAGTGACAGCACATGTAGGAGAGAAAAAATGAAGGCTGAGGGCAGGACATGGAGGAGAGAGGGCACGAAGACTGAATGACAGGACATGGAGGAGAGAGGACATGAAGGCTGAGTGACAGGACATGTAGGAGAGAGGACATGAAGGCTGAGTGAAGGACATGGAGGAAAGAGGACATGAAGGATGAGTGACAGGACATGGAGGAGAGAGGACATGAAGGCTGAGTGAAGGACATGTAGGAGAGAGGACATGAAGGCTGAGTGACAGCACATGTAGGAGAGAAAAAATGAAGGCTGAGGGACAGGACATGGAGGAGAGAGGGCACGAAGACTGAGTGACAGGATACGGAGGAGAGAGGACATGAATGCTGAGTGACAGGACATGTAGGAGAGAGGACATGAAGGCTGAGTGAAGGACATGGAGGAGAGAGGACATGAAGGATGAGTGACAGGCCATGAAGGATGAGTGAAGGACATGGAGGAGAGAGGACATGAAGGATGAGTGACAGGACATGGAGGAGAGAGGATATGAAGGCTGAGTGACAGGACATGTAGGAGAGAGGACATGAAGGCTGAGTGAAGGACATGGAGGAGAGAGGACATGAAGGATGAGTGACAGGACATGGAGGATGAGTGAAGGACATGAAGGAGAGAGGACATGAAGGATGAGTGACAGGACATGGAGGAGAGAGGACATGAAGGATGAGTGAAGGACATGGAGGAGAGATGACATGAAGGATGAGTGACAGCACATGGAGGAGAGAGGACATGAAGGATGAGTGAAGGACCTGGAGGAGAGAAGACATGAAGGATGTGTGACAGGACATGGAGGGAAGAGGACATGAAGGATGAGTGAAGGGCATATAGGAGAGATGACATGAAGGATGAGTGACAGGACATGGAGGAGATAGGACATGAAGGATGAGTGACAGGACATGGAGGAGAGAGGACAGGAAGGATGAGTGAAGGACATTGAGGAGAGAGGACATGAAGGATGAGTGACAGGACATGGAGGAGAGAGGAAATGAAGGATGAGTGAAGGACATGGAGGAGAGAGGACATGAAGGATGAGTGAAGGACATGTAGGAGAGAGGACGTGAAGGATGAGTGACAGGATATGTAGGAGAGAGGGCTTGAAGGATGAGTGACAGGACATGTAGGAGAGAGGACATGAAGACTGAGTGAAGGACATGTAGGAGAGAGAACATGAAGGCTGAGTGAAGGACACGGAGAAGAGAGGACATGAAGGTTGAGTGACAGAACATTGAGGAGAGATGACATGAAGGCTGAGTGAAGGACATTGAGGAGAAAGGACATGAAGGCTGAGTGAAGAACATGGAGGAGAGAGGACATGAAGGATGAGTGACAAGACATGGAGGAGAGAGGACATGAAGGATGAGTGAAAGACATGGAGGAGAGAGGACATAAAGGATGAGTGGCAGGACATGAAGGATGAGTGAAAGACATGGCGGAGAGAGGACATGAAAGATGAGTGACAGGACGTGGAGGAGAGAGGACATGAAGGCTGAGTGAAGGACATGGAGGAGAGATGACATGAAGGATGAGTGAAGGACTTGGAGGAGAGAGAACATGAAGGATGAGTGACAGGACATGAAGGAAAGAGGACATGAAGGATGAGTGAAGGACATATAGGAGAGAGGACATGAAGGATGAGTGACAGGACATGGAGGAGAAAGACATGAAGGATGAGTGACAGGACATGGAGGAGAGAGGACATGAAGGATGAGTGAAGGACATGGAGGAGAGAGGACATGAAGGATGAGTGACAGGACATGGAGGAGAGAGGACATGAAGGATGAGTGAAGGACATGGAGGAGAGAGGACATGAAGGATGAGTGACAGGACATGGAGGAGAGAGGACATGAAGGATGAGTGAAGGACATGGAGGAGAGAGGACATGAAGGATGAGTTAAGGACATGTAGGAGAGAGGACATGAAGGATGAGTGACAGGACATGGAGGAGAGAGGACATGAAGGATGAGTGAAGGACATGGAGGAGAGAGGACATGAAGACTGAGTGAAGGACATGTAGGAGAGAGAACATGAAGGCTGAGTGAAGGACACGGAGGAGAGAGGACATGAAGGATGAGTGACAGAACATTGAGGAGAGATGACATGAAGGCTGAGTGAAGGACATTGAGGAGAGAGGACATGAAGGCTGAGTGAAGGACATGGAGGAGAGAGGACATGAAGGATGAGTGACAAGACATGGAGGAGAGAGGACATGAAGGATGAGTGACAGGACATGAAGGATGAGTGAAAGACATGGCGGAGAGAGGACAAGAAGGATGAGTGACAGGACATGGAGGAGAGAGTACATGAAGGATGAGTGAAGGACATGGAGGAGAGATGACATGAAGGATGAGTGAAGGACATGGAGGAGAGTGGACATGAAGGATGAGTGACAGGACATGGAGGAAAGAGGACATGAAGGATGAGTGAAGGACATATAGGAGAGAGGACATGAAGGATGAGTGAAGGACATGGAGGAGATAGGACATGAAGGATGAGTGACAGGACATGGAGGAGAGAGGACATGAAGGATGAGTGAAGGACATGGAGGAGAGAGGACATGAAGGATGAGTGAAGGACATGGAGGAGAGAGGACATGAAGGATGAGTGAAGGACATGGAGGAGAGATGACATGAAGGATGAGTGACAGCACATGGAGGAGAGAGGACATGAAGGATGAGTGAAGGACATGGAGGAGAGAGGACATGAAGTATGAGTGACAGGACATGGAGGAAAGAGGACATGAAGGATGAGTGAAGGGCATATAGGAGAGATGACATGAAGGATGAGTGACAGGACATGGAGGAGATAGGACATGAAGGATGAGTGACAGGACATGGAGGAGAGAGGACATGAAGGCCGAGTGACAGCACATGTAGGAGAGAATAAATGAAGTGAAGGCTGAGGGCAGGACATGGAGGAGAGAGGGCATGAAGACTGAGTGACAGGACATGGAGGAGAGAGGATATGAAGGCTGAGTGAAGGACATGGAGGAGAGAGGACATGAAGGCTGAGTGAAGGACATGGAGGAGAGAGGACATGAAGGATGAGTGACAGGACATGGAGGAGAGAGGACATGAAGGATGAGTGAAAGACATGGCGGAGAGAGGACATGAAGTATGAGTGACAGGACATGGAGGAGAGAGGACATGAAGGATGAGTGAAGGACATGGAGGAGAGAGGACATGAAGGATGAGTGACAGGACATGGAGGAAAGAGGACATGAAGGATGAGTGAAGGACATGTAGGAGAGATGACATGACGGCTGATTGAAGGACATGGAGGAGAGAGGACATGAAGGATGAGTGACAGTACATGGTGGGTGGGTAACAGGACATGTGTTAATAATGAAAGCCAGGATACCAGTAAGAACTAAACTAGTTCAAGCAACTGGACGCCCTTTAAATGATGTACATAATAATAATTTGATAAATAACAAGATACTGATAATTTGATTAATAACAAGATAATGATAGTGACACAGTATTAGCTGACTAAGAAAATAATAATACTAATCATAACACTTACACTATGAAAACAGTTTATTACTATGCATAATCTAGTTGTAAAATTTGCATCAGGTAGGCTAATACTGTGTCACCAGGTCAGCCATTACTGTGTCACCAGGGCAGCCAATACTGTGTCACCAGGTCAGCCAATACTGTGTCACCAGGTCAGCCATTACTGTGTCACCAGGTCAGCCAATACTGTGTCACCAGGTCAGCCATTACTGTGTCAACAGGTCAGCCAATACTGTGTCACCAGGTCAGCCAATACTGTGTCACCAGGTCAGCCAATACTGTGTCACCAGGTCAGCCAATACTGTGTCACCAGGTCAGCCAATACTGTGTCACCAGGTCAGCCAATACTGTGTCACCAGGTCAGCCAATACTGTGTCACCAGGTCAGCCAATACTGTGTCACCAGGTCAGCCAATACTGTGTCACCAGGTCAGCCAATACTGTGTCACCAGGTCAGCCAATACTGTGTCACCAGATTAGCCAATGCTGTGCCACCAGGTCAGCCAATACTGTGTCACCAGGTCAGCCATTACTGTGTCACCAGGTCAGCCAATACTGTTTCACCAGGTTAGCCAATACTGTGTCACCAGGTCAGCCAATACTGTGTCACCAGGTCAGCCAATACTGTGTCACCAGGTCAGCCAATGCTGTGCCACCAGGTCAGCCAATACTGTGTCACCAGGTCAGCCAATACTGTTTCACCAGGTCAGCCAATACTGGGTCACCAGGTCAGCCAATACTGTGTCACCAGGTCAGCCAATACTGTGTCACCAGGTCAGCCAATGCTGTGCCACCAGGCTAGCTACAGTTGCACATGCATATACTCTTACTGAAGCCACAGATGTAGTTAATATGCATGTATCAACTGCAACTTGAATTACACATTTAGCATTTGTATGAAATGTCTGGTACTCACAGTAGTGATGATGTTTGTTCCACCATGTCAGCGAATACGTTGCCACCAAGCTAGCTAATACTGTGTATGCAAGCATTTGTATGAAATGTCTGGTACTCACAGTAGTGATGATGTTTGTTCCACCATGTCAGCCAATACGTTGCCACCAAGCTAGCTAATACTGTGTATGCAAGCATTTGTATGAAATGTCTGGTACTCACAGTAGTGATGATGTTTGTTCCACCATGTCAGCCAATACGTTGCCACCAAGCTAGCTAATACTGTGTATGCAAGCATTTGTATGAAATGTCTGGTACTCACAGTAGTGATGATGTTTGTTCCACCATGTCAGCCAATACGTTGCCACCAAGCTAGCTAATACTGTGTATGCAAGCATTTGTATGAAATGTCTGGTACTCACAGTAGTGATGATGTTTGTTCCACCATGTCAGCCAATACGTTGCCACCAAGCTAGCTAATACTGTGTATGCAAGCATTTGTATGAAATGTCTGGTACTCACAGTAGTGATGATGTTTGTTCCACCATGTCAGCCAATACGTTGCCACCAAGCTAGCTAATACTGTGTATGCAAGCATTTGTATGAAATGTCTGGTACTCACAGTAGTGATGATGTTTGTTCCACCATGTCAGCCAATACGTTGCCACCAAGCTAGCTAATACTGTGTATGCAAGCATTTGTATGAAATGTCTGGTACTCACAGTAGTGATGATGTTTGTTCCACCATGTCAGCCAATACGTTGCCACCAAGCTAGCTAATACTGTGTATGCAAGCATTTGTATGAAATGTCTGGTACTCACAGTAGTGATGATGCTTGCATCATATGGAATGCAATAAGCCTTGGGTGGTGCAGTTTTCTGTTGGCGTGGCTGTAGCGGCAGACGTTCTCTGATGTAGGGCAGGGTGGCACCAGATGCCCTCACACACACAGCCAGAACAATGAAGAGAATAATGAGAGCCAGGATGGCCATGATTGCAATGAACCACACTTCTTCGTAGACCGGGGTTAATGCTGTTACAGGCACATCTGTTATTGCTCTACTTGCTGCAACAACAAAAACACATCATAACATATACAGGGCTTAGTATGTCTTGATCCAGCAACTTCACAATACTAGGTGACATAACTCACACATCTGTTATTGCTGTACTTGCTGTAACAACAAAAACACATCATAACACAGACTTTCACATCAACATTTTGTTTCAGTTGGGCTTTGCTCAGTAATGTGATGCCACTTTGTCTGCCTGTGTTATGGATGTCTTCTTTTGCCTTCCATATTGGCACAATCACTCCTTTTCACCACGCTGCTGGTATATCGCCTATTGTGAAGCACACATTATCAGCCTCATCAGCCACTTGATTCCGACTACCGTGGTAGTCTGTTTGCTGTCACCATTTTCACTGACTACTCCTACAGCTTCAGCTTCTGTTATTGTCCTCATCTCCAGCTCTCTCCTTACAGTATGAGGTATCCCAAACAAAAATGCATAGTTGAAACTCAGTTGAAATTCAACTGAGTTTCAGTTGAATCTCAACTGATTCTGTAGGAATAGTTGAATTTCAACTGTTGAAATATGCTTTCAACTCCTGTTCAACTCGCGTTCAACAGTTGAATGCAAGTTGAAAGCGGGGACTTAGATATTAACAGAAGTTGAACGCGAGTTGAAAGCGGGCACTTTGACTTTAACAGCAGTTGAATGCAAGTTGAAAGCGGGGACTTAGACATTAACAGAAGTTGAATGCGAGTTGAAAGTGGGCACTTTGACTTTAACAGCAGTTGAATGAAAGTTGAAAGCAGGGACTTAGACATTAACAGAAGTTGAACGCGAGTTGAAAGCGGGCACTTTGACTTTAACAGCAATTGAATGCAAGTTGAAAGCGGGGACTTAGACATTAACAGAAGTTGAATGCGAGTTGAAAGTGGGCACTTTGACATCAACAGGAGTTGAATGCAAGTTGAAAGCTCTGTCATTTTTTGAGAAATTATCCCAGTTGAACGCAACTTGAAAACTGGGACCGTAATTTGAGTCCCTGGCCTGCCCCCTGCAGATTTATGCCTTGCTGAGGTCACTTAAGCAAGACAGTTTTAGCCCACACATTTAACCTCTGAAACCCAACCTTTGCACATGAGCCCATGTGACTGTATCTCTGTATATAGATTGGCCTACTGGCTTTAAGAGGGAAATTAGAAAACACCACCATTTTGTGAGGTAGAGTGCCAGTGAGAAGTACGTAGCACAGTCATGTAGACTGGTCACTGGCAACATTGAAAAGATTGGAGCTAAATGTATCACATAAACGACACAAAGAACTGAAGCAGTAGTGAAGAAGATGCTGGATGGAGTTATGACACTCTAGGACCTTGGCAACTGGCTAGCTGGTGGCACATCTGCGTTGGAAGCAAAATGGGAGCCCCTGAATGTGAGTTGGTATAATATTTTCAGCATTGAATATCAGCTGATATAACAAAATATGCAGTTGTCACCCTATGCATGCTAGTGCATATGTAACTCATTCACATTATAGTTGATCCATGTTAATCCAGATACCAGTAATGAAAGTAAATTCTAAACATAAATACCTTTAATGAATGGTTCATAATATCTTATCCAGAACAATATTAATGCAGACATATTCACTGGGCACCAGAGAAATTAGATTAACTATTGCGCATACACATGTGTGTGTGCATGCATGCACATATGTACATTTGCTTGCATGTACATATGTGTGCCTGCATGTGTGCGTATCACACACATGTGTATATGTTGACATTATATGTAATGTTAAACATATACTTGGCACAGCAATCTGTAAGTTTTTTCAAATCAGCAACACTGGGAGAAAAAATAGAAGTCATTAGTATGTACTTATATAGAAATAATTGCTGGCATGTGTGTCCAATCAGACACCCATGCAATTTTTTTTAAATCACTACCAATTTGCATATTTCAACTTATGCTAATATTGTACAATCTTGCATGCATGTTTGTATTAAATGTTTCTTTACATTTTTCAGTGTTCGCGGCCACCAGGCTGAATCTGGCCGCGTAGGGCACCCGCAGAAAAGTGCTTATAGTTTAGTAATCGGTCTCCTTAAAACCTATATGCTTAGATGCCGCATACCGGAGACCGGTGTGTAATCGGAAGTTAGTTATTAGTTATACTTATTTGCAGTAGTATATATTTAATGCTGACCTGGTATATCCAAAACCCAATACAACGATACCAATAACAACGTAAATATATATGCAGATATATAAAATAACAGCGCCGCATTTAACAAATGTACAACATATGGCTAGGAGATCCGTCAAATATTTGTTTTATTAATGTGTGTATATATTTATTAAAATTAATACATATCAAACAAGCATATAGTACACTGAGCACCAAACACTAACCCCTCAATCAATATATAGCAACACTTTTAAACTATAAGCACGTCTCTGTATATATTTAAATGCCTTATGCATTTAAATATATACAAGTGTCTGCAATAAATGTGCTCAAAACCAATCAAAATATTAAATAAAGTTCATAATAATTGCATAAGTTAATTCCTTTATATCTAAACTATCTCCACTACAAGGATAATCACTAAATGAAATGCATTAGTTATGCAATCACACATCAAAACTTTAAGGAGACCAGCTCCGGTCTCCTTAAAACAGTGATATCCTGTACGCGGTGTTATATGCATAACTGGTCTCCTGTACGCAGCATTTAACCTTATATATATATATATATATATATATATATATATATATATATATATATATATATATATATATATATATATATATTATACAATGATGATAACAAAGTTTGTATCCACCTTTCCATTTAATAAAACAATCTGTTCTCAAAGGTTCCCAGTACACTTTGACAACTAGCTGTGTATATTTATAAAAAAGATTATTCTTCATGTGACCAAATTTTCATAGCTTCTCTTGCAGTGTACCCATGCATGCTAGCTATATGTGTGTTTCCATCTGCAGTTGCATGGCAACAAACATGCGTTTCCACAAAAGTACATGCACGTGTGCATGTTAGTTATACGTATGGTTCAAGTAGCAGTGGATGCATGCATGTTAGCTACATGTATGGTTCAAGTAGCAGTGGATGCATGCATGTTAGCTACATGTATGGTTCAAGTAGCAGTGGATGCATGCATGTTAGCTACATGTATGGTTCAAGTAGCAGTGGATGCATGCATGTTAGCTACATGTATGGTTCAAGTAGCAGTGGATGCATGCATGTTAGCTACATGTATGGTTCAAGTAGCAGTGGATGCATGCATGTTAGCTACATGTATGGTTCAAGTAGCAGTGGATGCATGCATGTTAGCTATATGTATGGTTCAAGTAGCAGTTGATGCATGCGTGTTAGCTATATGTATGGTTCAAGTAGCAGTGGATGCATGCATGTTAGCTACATGTATGGTTCAAGTAGCAGTGGATGCATGCATGTTAGCTACATGTATGGTTCAAGTAGCAGTGGATGCATGCATGTTAGCTACATGTATGGTTCAAGTAGCAGTGTTAGCTAAAGGTGCATGTCTGATAACTGTACTCAAGCTGTTGCCATGCAGATAATTTACCTGGAGTTGTCAGGTACACTGCAGGAAACATACAATGTAGATGATCAATACAGCTACTACATTTAAATGACATAACACATGATAAGAAGAACAAACATTTTTGTAAAATAAATACAATTAGAATGTAAAGTATGCCAGTCATTTCTACTAGAACTTTATAGAGACACTTAGAATGTAAAGTATTCCAGTCATTTCTACTAGGTCTTTGTATAAATGCACTCACTTACCTATGTAGTGTGAGCGTGTGGGGTCCTAGGACATACTTGGTGGTTACTTACCTATGTAGTGTGAGCGTGTGGGGTCCTAGGACATACTTGGTGGTTACTTGCCTATGTAGTATGAGCGTGTGGGGTCCTAGGACATACTTGGTGGTTACTTGCCTATGTAGTGTGAGCGTTTGGGGTCCTAGGACATACTTGGTGGTTACTTACCTATGTAGTGTGAGCGTGTGGGGTCCTAGGACATACTTGGTGGTTACTTACCTATGTAGTGTGAGCGTGTGGGGTCCTAGGACATACTTCGTGGTTACTTGCCTATGTAGTATGAGCGTGTGGGGTCCTAGGACATACTTGGTGGTTATTTGCCTATGTAGTATGAGCGTGTGGGGTCCTAGGACATACTTGGTGGTTACTTGCCTATGTAGTGTGAGCGTGTGGGGTCCTAGGACATACTTGGTGGTTACTTGCCTCAAATGTAGTATGAGCGTGTGGGGTCCTAGGACATACTTGGTGGTTACTTACCTATGTAGTGTGAGCGTGTGGGGTCCTAGGACATACTTGGTGGTTATTTACCTATGTAGTGTGAACATGTGGGGTCCTAGGATATACTTGGTATTTACTTACCTATGTAGTGTGAGCGTGTGGGGTCCTAGGATATACTTGGTGGTTACTTACCTATGTAGTGTGAGCGTGTGGGGTCCTAGGATATACTTGATGGTTATTTACCTATGTAGTGTGAACGTGTGGGGTCCTAGGACATACTTGGTGGTTACTTACCTATGTAGTGTGAGCGTGTGGGGTCCTAGGATATATTGGTGTTTACTTACCTATGTAGTGTGAGCGTGTGGGGTCCTAGGATATACTTGGTGGTTACTTACCTATGTAGTGTGAGCGTGTGGGGTCCTAGGATATACTTGGTGGTTACTTACCTATGTAGTGTGAGCGTGTGAGGTCCTAGGATATATTGGTGTTTACTTACCTATGTAGTGTGAGGGTATGGGGTCCTAGCATATACTTGGTGGTTACTTACCTATGTAGTGTGAGCGTGTGGGGTCCTAGGATATACTTGGTGTTTACTTACCTATGTAGTGTGAGCGTGTGGGGTCCTAGGATATATTGGTGTTTACTTACCTATGTAGTGTGAGCGTGTGGGGTCCTAGGATATACTTGGTGGTTACTTACCTATGTAGTCTGAGCGTGTGGGGTCCTAGGATATACTTGGTGTTTACTTACCTATGAAGTCTGAGGGTGTGGGGTCCTAGGATATACTTGGTGTTTACTTACCTATGTAGTGTGAGCGTGTGGGGTCCTAGGATATACTTGGTGTTTACTTACCTATGTAGTGTGAGCGTGTGGGGTCTTAGGATATACATGGTGTTTATTTACCTATGTAGTGTGAGCGTGTGGGGTCCTAGGATATACTTGGTGTTTACTTACCTATGTAGTGTGAGCGTGTGGGGTCTTAGGATATACTTGGTGTTTACTTACCTATGTAGTGTGAGCGTGTGGGGTCCTAGGATATACTTGGTGTTTACTTACCTATGTAGTCTGAGCGTGTGGGGTCCTAGGATATACTTGGTGTTTACTTACCTATGTAGTGTGAGCGTGTGGGGTCCTAGAATATACTTGGTGTTTACTTACCTATGTAGTGTGAGGGTGTGGGGTCCTAGGATATACTTGGTGTTTACTTACCTATGTAGTGTGAGGGTGTGGGGTCCTAGGATATACTTGGTGGTTACTTACCTATGTAGTGTGAGGGTGTGGGGTCCTAGGATATACTTGGTGTTTACTTACCTATGTAGTATGAACGTATGGGGTCCTAGGATATACTTGGTGTTTACTTACCTATGTAGTGTGAGCGTGTGGGGTCCTAGGACATACATGGTGTTTACTTACCTATGTAGTGTGAGGGTGTGGGGTCCTAGGATATACTTGGTGTTTACTTACCTATGTAGTGTGAGCGTATGGGGTCCTAGGACATACTTGGTGTTTACTTACCTATGTAGTGTGAGCGTGTGGGGTCCTAGGATATACTTGGTGTTTACTTACCTATATAGTGTGAGCGTGTGGGGTCCTAGGACATACTTGGTGTTTACTTACCTATGTAGTGTGAGCGTGTGGGGTCCTAGGACATACTTGGTGTTTACTTACCTATGTAGTGTGAGCGTGTGGGGTCCTAGGACACACATGGTGTTTACTTACCTATGTATTGTGAGCGTGTGGGGTCCTAGGATATACTTGGTGTTTACTTACCTATGTAGTGTGAGGGTGTGGGGTCCTAGGATATACTTGGTGTTTACTTACCTATGTAGTATGAACGTGTGGGGTCATAGGATATACTTGGTGTTTACTTACCTATGTAATGTGAGGGTGTGGGGTCCTAGGACATACTTCGTGGTTACTTGCCTATGTAGTATGAGCGTGTGGGGTCCTAGGACATACTTGGTGGTTATTTGCCTATGTAGTATGAGCGTGTGGGGTCCTAGGACATACTTGGTGGTTACTTACCTATGTAGTGTGAGCGTGTGGGGTCCTAGGACATACTTGGTGTTTACTTACCTATGTAGTGTGAGCGTGTGGGGTCCTAGGACACACATGGTGTTTACTTACCTATGTATTGTGAGCGTGTGGGGTCCTAGGATATACTTGGTGTTTACTTACCTATGTAGTGTGAGGGTGTGGGGTCCTAGGATATACTTGGTGTTTACTTACCTATGTAGTATGAACGTGTGGGGTCATAGGATATACTTGGTGTTTACTTACCTATGTAATGTGAGGGTGTGGGGTCCTAGGACATACTTCGTGGTTACTTGCCTATGTAGTATGAGCGTGTGGGGTCCTAGGACATACTTGGTGGTTATTTGCCTATGTAGTATGAGCGTGTGGGGTCCTAGGACATACTTGGTGGTTACTTGCCTATGTAGTGTGAGCGTGTGGGGTCCTAGGACATACTTGGTGGTTACTTGCCTCAAATGTAGTATGAGCGTGTGGGGTCCTAGGACATACTTGGTGGTTACTTACCTATGTAGTGTGAGCGTGTGGGGTCCTAGGACATACTTGGTGGTTATTTACCTATGTAGTGTGAACATGTGGGGTCCTAGGATATACTTGGTATTTACTTACCTATGTAGTGTGAGCGTGTGGGGTCCTAGGATATACTTGGTGGTTTACTTACCTATGTAGTGTGAGCGTGTGGGGTCCTAGGATATACTTGATGGTTATTTACCTATGTAGTGTGAACGTGTGGGGTCCTAGGACATACTTGGTGGTTACTTACCTATGTAGTGTGAGCGTGTGGGGTCCTAGGATATATTGGTGTTTACTTACCTATGAGTGTGAGCGTGTGGGGTCCTAGGATATACTTGGTGGTTACTTACCTATGTAGTGTGAGCGTGTGGGGTCCTAGGATATACTTGGTGGTTACTTACCTATGTAGCGTGAGCGTGTGAGGTCCTAGGATATATTGGTGTTTACTTACCTATGTAGTGTGAGCGTATGGGGTCCTAGCATATACTTGGTGGTTACTTACCTATGTAGTGTGAGCGTGTGGGGTCCTAGGATATACTTGGTGTTTACTTACCTATGTAGTGTGAGCGTGTGGGGTCCTAGGATATACTTGGTGTTTACTTACCTATGTAGTCTGAGCGTGTGGGGTCCTAGGATATACTTGGTGTTACTTACCTATGTAGTGTGAGCGTGTGGGGTCCTAGGATATACTTGGTGTTTACTTACCTATGTAGTGTGAGCGTGTGGGGTCCTAGGATATACTTGGTGTTTACTTACCTATGTAGTGTGAGCGTGTGGGGTCCTAGGATATACTTGGTGTTTACTTACCTATGTAGTGTGAGCGTGTGGGGTCCTAGGATATACATGGTGTTTACTTACCTATGTAGTGTGAGCGTGTGGGGTCCTAGGATATACTTGGTGTTTACTTACCTATGTAGTGTGAGCGTGTGGGGTCCTAGGACATACTTGGTGTTTACTTACCTATGTAGTGTGAGCGTGTGGGGTCCTAGGATATACTTGGTGTTTACTTACCTATGTAGTGTGAGCGTGTGGGGTCCTAGGACATACTTGGTGTTTACTTACCTATGTAGTGTGAGCGTGTGGGGTCCTAGGACATACTTGGTGTTTACTTACCTATGTAGTGTGAGCGTGTGGGGTCCTAGGACACACATGGTGTTTACTTACCTATGTAGTGTGAGCGTGTGGGGTCCTAGGATATACTTGGTGTTTACTTACCTATGTAGTGTGAGGGTGTGGGGTCCTAGGATATACTTGGTGTTTACTTACCTATGTAGTATGAACGTGTGGGGTCATAGGATATACTTGGTGTTTACTTACCTATGTAATGTGAGGGTGTGGGGTCCTAGGATATACTTGGTGTTTACTTACCTATGTAGTGTGAGCGTGTGGGGTCCTAGGACATACTTGGTGTTTACTTACCTATGTAGTGTGAGCGTGTGGGGTCCTAGGATATACTTGGTTTACTTACCTATGTAGTGTGAGCGTGTGGGGTCCTAGGACATACTTGGTGTTTACTTACCTATGTAGTGTGAGCGTGTGGGGTCCTAGGACATACTTGGTGTTTACTTACCTATGTAGTGTGAGCGTGTGGGGTCCTAGGATATACTTGGTGTTTACTTACCTATGTAGTGTGAGCGTGTGGGGTCCTAGGATATACTTGGTGGTTTTCTTACCTATGTAGTATGAACGTGTGAGGTCATAGGATATACTTGGTGTTTACTTACCTATGTAGTTGAGGTTGGGGTCCTAGGACATACTTGGTGGTTACTTGCCTATGTAGTGTGAGCGTGTGGGGTCCTAGGACATACTTGGTGGTTACTTGCCTATGTAGTGTGAGCGTGTGGGGTCCTAGGATATACTTGGTGGTTACTTACCTATGTAGTGTGAGCGTGTGGGGTCCTAGGATATACTTGGTGGTTACTTACCTATGTAGCGTGAGCGTGTGAGGTCCTAGGATATATTGGTGTTTACTTACCTGTGTAGTTTGAGCGTATGGGGTCCTAGCATATACTTGGTGGTTACTTACCTATGTAGTGTGAGCGTGTGGGGTCCTAGGATATACTTGGTGTTTACTTACCTATGTAGTGTGAGCGTGTGGGGTCCTAGGATATATTGGTGTTTACTTACCTATGTAGTGTGAGCGTGTGGGGTCCTAGGATATACTTGGTGTTTACTTACCTATGTAGTGTGAGCGTGTGGGGTCCTAGGATATACTTGGTGTTTACTTACCTATGTAGGGTGAGCGTGTGGGGTCCTAGGATATACTTGGTGTTTACTTACCTATGTAGTGTGAGCATGTGGGGTCTTAGGATATACATGGTGTTTACTTACCTATGTAGTCTGAGCGTGTGGGGTCCTAGGACATACTTGGTGTTTACTAACCTATGTAGTCTGAGCGTGTGGGGTCCTAGGATATACTTGGTTTTACTTACCTATGTAGTGTGAGCGTGTGGGGTCCTAGGACATACCTGGTGTTTACTTACCTATGTAGTGTGAGCGTGTGGCATCCTGGGATATACTTGGTTTTACTTACCTATGTAGTGTGAGCGTGTGGGGTCCTAGGATATACTTGGTGTTTACTTACCTATGTAGTGTGAGCGTGTGGGGTCCTAGGATATACTTGGTGTTTACTTACCTATGTAGTGTGAGCGTGTGGGGTCCTAGGATATACTTGGTGTTTACTTACCTATGTAGTGTGAGCGTGTGGGGTCCTAGGATATACTTGGTGTTTACTTACCTATGTAGTGAGCGTGTGGGGTCCTAGGATATACTTGGTGGTTACTTACCTATGTAGTCTGAGTGTGTGGGGTCCTAGGATATACTTGGTGTTTACTTACCTATGTAGTCTGAGCGTGTGGGGTCCTAGGATATACTTGGTGTTTACTTACCTATGTAGTGTGAGCGTGTGGGTCCTAGGATATACTTGGTGTTTACTTACCTATGTAGTGTGAGCGTGTGGGGTCCTAGGATATACTTGGTGTTTACTTACCTATGTAGTGTGAGCGTGTGGGGTCCTAGGATATACTTGGTGTTTACTTACCTATGTAGTGTGAGCGTGTGGGGTCCTAGGATATACTTGGTATTTACTTACCTATGTAGTCGTGTGGGGTCCTAGGATATACTTGGTGTTTACTTACCTATGTAGGTAGGTGTGGGGTCTAGGATATACTTGGTGTTTACTTACCTATGTAGTGTGAGGTGTGGGGTCCTAGGATATACTTGGTGTTTACTTACCTATGTAGTGTGAGCGTGTGGGGTCCTAGGATATACTTGGTGTTTACTTACCTATGTAGTGTGAGGGTGTGGGGTCCTAGGATATACTTGGTGTTTACTTACCTATGTAGTGTGAGCGTGTGGGGTCCTAGGATATACTTGGTGTTTACTTACCTATGTAGTGTGAGCGTGTGGGGTCCTAGGATATACTTGGTGTTTACTTACCTATGTAGTGTGAGGGTGTGGGGTCCTAGGATATACTTGGTGTTTACTTACCTATGTAGGTGAGCGTGTGGGGTCCTAGGATATACTTGGTGTTACTTACCTATGTAGTGAGCGTGTGGGGTCCTAGGATATACTTGGTGTCTTACTTACCCAATTTTTAGTGTGAGCGTGTGGGGTCCTAGGAATACTTGGTGTTTACTTACCTATGTAGTGTGAGGTGTGGGGTCCTAGGACAACTGGTGTTTACTTACCTATGTAGTGTGAGGTGTGGGGTCCTAGGATATACTTGGTGTTTACTTACCTATGTAGTGTGAGGTGTGGGGTCCTAGGAATACTTGGTGTTTACTTACCTATGTAGTTGACGTGTGGGGTCCTAGGAAACTGGTGTTTACTTACCTATGTAGTGTGAGGTGTGGGGTCCTAGGATATACTTGGTGTTTACTTACCTATGTGTGTGAGGTGTGGGGTCCTAGGAATACTTGGTGTTTACTTACCTATGTAGTTGACGTGTGGGGTCCTAGGATATACTTGTGTTATTACCTATGTAGTGTGAGGGGTGGGGTCCTAGGAATACTTGGTGTTACTTACCTATGTAGTGTGAGCGTGTGGGGTCCTAGGATATATTGGTGTTTACTTACCTATGTAGTGTGAGCGTGTGGGGTCCTAGGATATACTTGTGGTTATTACCTATGTAGTGTGACGTGTGGGGTCCTAGGATATACTTGGTGGTTACTTACCTATGTAGGTGAGCGTGTGGGTCCTAGGATATATTGGTGTTTACTTACCTATGTAGTGTGAGCGTTGGGGTCCTAGATATACTTGGTGGTTACTTACCTATGTAGTGTGAGCGTGTGGGGTCCTAGGATATACTTGGTGTTACTTACCTATGTAGGTGAGCGTGTGGGTCCTAGGATATATTGGTGTTTACTTACCTATGTAGTGTGAGCGTATGGGGTCCTAGATATACTTGGTGTTACTTACCTATGTAGTGTGAGCGTGTGGGGTCCTAGGATATACTTGGTGTTTACTTACCTATGTAGTGTGAGCGTGTGGGGTCCTAGGATATATTGGTGTTTACTACCTATGTTGAGCGTTGGGGTCCTAGGATATACTTGGTGTTTACTTACCTATGTAGTGTGAGCGTGTGGGGTCTAGGAATACTGGTGTTTACTTACCTATGTAGTCTGAGCGTGTGGGGTCCTAGGAATACTTGGTTTTACTACCTATGTAGTTGAGCGTGTGGGGTCCTAGGATATACTTGGTTTTACTTACCTATGTAGTGTGAGCGTGTGGGGTCCTAGGCATCTGGGTATACCTTGGTTTTACTTACCTATGTAGTGTGAGCGTGTGGGGTCCTAGGATATACTGGTGTTTACTTACCTATGTAGTGTGAGCGTGTGGGGTCCTAGGATATACTTGGTGTTTACTTACCTATGTAGTGTGAGCGTGTGGGGTCCTAGGATATACTTGGTGTTTACTTACCTATGTAGTGTGAGCGTGTGGGGTCCTAGGATATACTTGGTGTTTACTTACCTATGTAGTGTGAGCGTGTGGTCCTGGATATACTTGGTTTTACTTACCTATGTAGTGTGAGCGTGTGGGGTCCTAGGATATACTTGGTGTTTACTTACCTATGTAGTGTGAGCGTGTGGGGTCCTAGGATATACTTGGTGTTTACTTACCTATGTAGTGTGAGCGTGTGGGGTCCTAGATATACTTGGTGTTTACTTACCTATGTAGTGTGAACGTGTGGGGTCCTAGGATATACTGGTGTTTACTTACCTATGTAGTTGAGCTGTGGGGTCCTAGGATATACTTGGTGTTTACTTACCTATGTAGTGTGAGCGTGTGGGGTCTAGGAATACTTGGTTTTTACTGTAAACTACGAAAACATAGTCGGAGACCGATGCTATACCTTATTACTGAGGTGGTTTTACAGACCATGTAGTTATACTGTGTCTCTGCGTGTTACTTAGGACTGTTTACTATACTTGTAGGTGACGTGTTACGAGGTGACTGTGTTACTATACTTGTTCTGTATTTATACTAGTGACTTATTGAGGTCGTGTATGGGTACGTTCTGAGGTATGGTACTGGTATGTTTACTAGGTATGTGTATGAGTGTGGTCTAGGTACTGTGTTACTATATGTGTTGAGGTGTGGTCTATTATTGTTTACTTACTATGTATGTAGGTTTCGGTATCTTGGTTTCTATGGTACTGTTCTGTATCTGTTCTTACTGTATCTTTTTTTTTTTTTTTTTTTTTTTTTTTTTTTTTTTTTTTTTTTTTTTTTTTTTTTTTTTTTTTTTTTTTTTTTTTTTTTTTTTTTTTTTTTTTTTTTTTTTTTTTTTTTGGGGGGGGGGGGGGGGGGGGGGGGGGGGGGGGGGGGGGGGGGGGGGGGGGGGGGGGGGGGGGGGGGGGGGGGGGGGGGGGGGGGGGGGGGGGGGGGGGTATACTTGGTGGTTTTCTTACCTATGTAGTGTGAGCGTGTGGGGTCCTAGGACATACTTGGTGTTTACTTACCTATGTAGTGTGAGCGTGTGGGGTCCTAGGATATACTTGATGTTTATTTACCTATGTAGTGTGAACGTGTGGGGTCCTAGGAATACTTGGTGGTTACTTACCTATGTAGTGTGAGCGTGTGGGGTCCTAGGATATATTGGTGTTTACTTACCTATGTAGTGTGAGCGTGTGGGGTCCTAGGATATACTTGGTGGTTACTTACCTATGTAGTGTGAGCGTGTGGGGTCCTAGGATATACTTGGTGGTTACTTACCTATGTAGCGTGAGCGTGTGAGGTCCTAGGATATATTGGTGTTTACTTACCTGTGTAGTTTGAGCGTATGGGGTCCTAGCATATACTTGGTGGTTACTTACCTATGTATTGAGGTGGGTCCAGGTATACTTGGTGTTTACTTACCTATGTAGTGTGAGCGTGTGGGGTCCTAGGATATACTTGGTGTTTACTTACCTATGTAGTGTGAGCGTGTGGGGTCCTAGGATATACTTGGTTTACTTTGTACTTCCATTTTTTTATGTGTTGAGCGTGTGGGGTCCTAGGAATACTTGGTGTTTACTAAACCCATGTAGTTTAGCGTGTGGGGTCCTAGGATAACTTGGTTTTACTTACCTATGTAGTGTGAGCGTGTGGGGGGCTCCCTTTTTCCTTTTTGGGACTTTATACTTGGTGTTTACTTACCTATGTAGTCTGAGCGGGGGGTTTGGATATACTTGGTGTTTACTTACCTATGAGTTGAGGTGTGGGGTCCTAGGAATACTTGGTGTTTACTTACCTATGTAGTGTGAGCGTGTGGGGTCTTAGGACATACCTGGTGTTTACTTACCTATGTAGTGTGAGCGTGTGGCGTCCTGGGATATACTTGGTTTTACTTACCTATGTAGTGTGAGCGTGTGGGGTCCTAGGATATACTTGGTGTTTACTTACCTATGTAGTGTGAGCGTGTGGGGTCCTAGGATATACTTGGTGTTTACTTACCTATGTAGTGTGAACGTGTGGGGTCCTAGGATATACTTGGTGTTTACTTACCTATGTAGTCTGAGCGTGTGGGGTCCTAGGATATACTTGGTGTTTACTTACCTATGTAGTCTGAGCGTGTGGGGTCATAAGCCATGCTAGGTGTGTCTGCTTTGCCATAGGCTGTCACCAACCTCACCCGAAACACATACGCTACAAGCAGAAGCACACAGATGCACATACTACCTTATTTCTACACCTGAAGGATGGTTCTAATCACAAGACCAATGTAGTTAATCACTGGTCAGATCTTCTTGTTCAGTGTCTAATTCAGTGGAGCCTCTCCATTAATATCACCTTTAGGTGATCTGATTAACAAGGTGAAATTATTAGTGGGATTATTTCTTATATTTTACTGTATACAAAACAAATCTGGGACCTATCTAGGGTGACCTTAATTATGAGGTGGCTGTGTTACTGAGGTGACCATGTTACTGAGGTGACTGTGTTACTGAGGTGACTGTGTTACTTAGGTAACTGTGTTACTGAGATGACTGTGTTACTGAGGTGACTGTGTTACTGAGGTGACTGTGTTACTGAGGTGACTGTGTTCTGTATCTGTATCTGTATCTGTATCGGTATCTGTATCGGTATCGGTATCGGTATCGGTATCGGTATCGGTATCGGTATCGGTATCGGTATCGGTATCGGTATCGTGTATCGGTATCGGTATCGGTATCGGTATCGTATCGTATCGGTATCGGTATCTGTATCTGTATCTGTATCTGTATCTGTATCTGTATCTGTATCTGTATCTGTATCTGTATCTGTATCTGTATCTGTATCGTATCTGTATCTGTATCTGTATCTGTATCTGTATCTGTCCTAGGGATACATCACGCCAGGGCGCATTATTTTGAAACGAGTTTAGTGATTTACTTGAGATACTGTTTGGGGGGAGAGAATTCCATTCTTTAATTGTTGTTGGGAAGAAGCTGCTTCCAAATATGTTTGCAGAGTATCTAATTTGCAAGAACTGACTGTCATGTTTACGTGAGGATCTAGTGTTGTGTTGGATATAGTGATCTAGCGGGATATCTATAAGGTTATGTTCCATTTTGTATATTATGCTAAGTCTTTTAATTGTTCTTTTTGTTTGGAGGGTGTCCCACTGGACGTCTTTAAGAAGTTGGGTTACTGTTCCTGGTTCTCTAGAATAGTTTTGTGTACAAAATCTGGCAGCTTGTCTTTGGATTCTTTCTAAGGTTTTAATATGTTTTAGGCAGTGTGGATCCCATGATGCTGACGCATATTCAAGTATTGGTCGGACAAGGGTTGTGTAGGCTATATACTTAATGTGGGTTGGGCATTTATTTAGATTTCTCCTAATGACTCCTAGAGTCTGTTGTGCTTTCCTAGCGACTGAGTTGCATTGTGCTGTCCAATTTAATGTATTTGATATTTTTACACCGAGATAACAATGTTTGGAACAGATTTAAGTTGTTGGCCACAGAAGGTGTAAATATTTAGTATCGGTTTTCTTGAGGTTAATGTCATTGTGAAGCATTTGGTGGGATTGAATTTCATAATCCAGGTGTTTTGCCATTCCTCAAGTTTGATTAGATCATTTTGGAGGAGAGAAATGTCATTGTCTGATTTAATTGGTTAACATAGTAGGCAGTCATCTGCAAAAAGGCGAACGTTTGAAGTGAGATTGTTGGGTAGGTCATTTATGTAAAGTAAGAAAAGTAGGGGCCCCAGTACGGTTCCCTGTGGTACCCCTGAGGTGACTTTAATTGGTTTGGATGCTGATCCATTTATTACAACCTGTTGAGTTCTTTCTGCAAGGAAGCTTTCTATCCATGACGATATTGGGCCTGTGATGCCATAGTATTTTAGTTTGTGGATTAGTCTTTTATGTGGAACTTTGTCGAATGCTTTAGTGAAGTCTAGAATGGCCATGTCTACATATTTCTTTTCATCTAGATATTTGCTTATGTCATGGACAGTTTGAATTAATTGAGTTTCTGTTGATCTTTTTGCACGAAAACCATGTTGGTGGTCAGTTAGGATGTGATGTTGTTCAAGGTGTTTCATGATGTGGCTATGAATTATGTGTTCAAGAAGTTTAGAAATCACAGGTGTTAAGGATATTGGTCTGTAGTTTGAAGTTTCTGCCCTGTTTCCTTTCTTGAAAATTGCTGTTATGTTTGCTACGTTCCAGGCTTTGGGGACTTGACCTGAGTCAACTAGTGATTGGAAGATATCATGTATTATTGGTGTTAGGTGGCAGGCATATCTGTTTAGAAACCATGGTGGAATGCCATCTGGTACTTGCGATTTTGATGTGTTAATTTTTGATAGTTGGTCATGTACTCCTTTAAGTGAAATTGTTAATTTGGGTATTTTTTGGGTTGTCGTTCAGATTTGGCAAATTGGAATTTCCTTCATGTGTGAAGACACTTTTGAACTGATTGCCTAAGGCTTCTGCTTTTTGTTTGTCATCGCTAATTATGTTTCCCGCAATGTTGAGGTCCCCAATACCCTGGTTATTTTGTCTAAGTTTGGAAATGAAACTCCAGAATGCTTTTGGTTTGTCTGTTATTGCAGTTGTTACGAATTGATTTACATAGCACAGTCTAGCAGAACGAAGGTGTTTGTGCATGTCTTTCCTGATGTTACAAAACTCTTTCCAGTCTTCTGGATTACTATATATTTTTGCTTTCTTATATAATCGTTTCTTTCTTTTGCATATTTTTTTCAAGTCTTTATTGATCCAGGGAAGGTTGTATCTGGAAGTTGTAAGACGGACTGGTACATAGTGTTTCATAATGTTGACGATTTTTGTTGAAACAAGGTTCCATTTGTCATTGACTGTCATGTTTTGGTTTAGAGAGAACTTCATGTGTGAAGTCATCGAGAGATTTCTGGATGTTAAGGTGGTCAGCTTTATTTCTGATATTTTTTTTCGTTTAGGGCGATGTTTGCATTTGGGTGAGATATTTACATCAATGATAACTGTGTTGTGGTCTGCTATGCCGTCTACTACATTTAGTTTCTTTATTAACACAGGTCTATTTGTGAAGACAAGATCTAGGATATTGTTGGCATTTCTTTGTTTACGTGTTGGATTAGTCCGTGTTCCTTTACGAGAGAGACTAGTTTGTTGGCAGCAACTGTAAACAAAGTGTGAGACTGAGACTGTAAAGCAAGGTTCGGCTATACTAAGAGTTCAGTATTTCTGTTTTCAGCAGTTACTGTTCAAGGAGCTTCACATAGTCATATTGCATTGCATTAGTAGACAAACATGTCAAGACAATTGAGAGAGAAAGAGAGAGAGAGAGAGACGGGGGGACAGATGGAGAGACATAGAAAAGGGGAGCGAAATCGAGGGAGAGAGAAAAAGAGTGAGGCGGGAAACTAGGGAGAGAAGGGTATGTAATGTTGGAAGAAGGGAGGGGGAAGGGAGAGAAAGGTGGTGGGTAAGTAAACTCTGTACTATCTGACAAAGCCACTGTACTTACTTCGATACTGTGACGGTCGGTAGACATTGTACTGGCTGTCATAACCTTTGTATTCAGCCTGATCATCTTTGAAAAGCACAAATTCTTTCACCTCAGCGTTGATGTGAAAGCAATCAGCCCAGCTGACAATGATCACATTACCAGATGTCTTAACTTTGGGAGGATGTGACACACGGTACACTGGAGCTGTAAGCAGAAACATCTTACTCAATCTCACAGAATATTTCTTATATCTTTAAGGTATTTTAAGTCAATTTAGCTTTTGTTCTAGTAAAGTTTGTTCACACTCCTCCAACTAGATGTTGTCAGAT
This sequence comes from Ridgeia piscesae, assembly GCA_025642075.2. Lineage (NCBI taxonomy): Eukaryota > Metazoa > Annelida > Polychaeta > Sabellida > Siboglinidae > Ridgeia > Ridgeia piscesae. The sequence goes on from JAODUO010000644.1 coordinate 239,781, forward strand.
GATGTGGTAATCCTAATACACATTATGTGCTTTCACTTGTCTAATTCCAAGCCACAGCTGGGGACTCTTCAGGAGATCATCAGTTAGCCATGTGAGAGTCAGCACTCTCAATCATCACATATTTGGCATTCAGTGTCCACACTGCTTCTTTGGTGTCTTTGTTCTCCAGTCTGGCTCTAGATTGTCCACACTGCTCCTTTGGTGTCTTTGTTCTCCAGTCTGGCTCTTGTCCACACTGCTTCTTTGGTGTCTTTGTTCTCCAGTCTGGCTCTTGTCCACACTGCTTCTTTGGTGTCTTTGTTCTCCAGTCTGGCTCTTGTCCACACTGCTTCTTTGGTGTCTTTGTTCTCCAGTCTGGCTCTTGTCCACACTGCTTCTTTGGTGTCTTTGATCTCCAGTCTGGCTCTTGTCCACACTGCTTCTTTGGTGTCTTTGTTCTCCAGTCTGGCTCTTGTCCACACTGCTTCTTTGGTGTCTTTGATCTCCAGTCTGGCTCTTGTCCACACTGCTTCTTTGGTGTCTTTGTTCTCCAGTCTGGCTCTTGTCCACACTGCTTCTTTGGTGTCTTTGTTCTCCAGTCTGGCTCTAGATTGTCCACACTGCTTCTTTGGTGTCTTTGTTCTCCAGTCTGGCTCTAGATTGTCCACACTGCTTCTTTGGTGTCTTTGTTCTCCAGTCTGGCTCTTGTCCACACTGCTTCTTTGGTGTCTTTGTTCTCCAGTCTGGCTCTTGTCCACACTGCTTCTTTGGTGTCTTTGTTCTCCAGTCTGGCTCTTGTCCACACTGCTTCTTTGGTGTCTTTGTTCTCCAGTCTGGCTCTTGTCCACACTGCTTCTTTGGTGTCTTTGTTCTCCAGTCTGGCTCTTGTCCACACTGCTTCTTTGGTGTCTTCGATCTCCAGTCTGGCTCTTGTCCACACTGCTTCTTTGGTGTCTTTGTTCTCCAGTCTGGCTCTTGTCCACACTGCTTCTTTTGTGTCTTTGATCTCCAGTCTGGCTCTTGTCCACACTGCTTCTTTGGTGTGTTTGTTCTCCAGTCTGGCTCTTGTCCACACTGCTTCTTTGGTGTCTTTGTTCTCCAGTCTGGCTCTTGTCCACACTGCTTCTTTGGTGTGTTTGTTCTCCAGTCTGGCTCTTGTCCACACTGCTTCTTTGGTGTCTTTGTTCTCCAGTCTGGCTCTAGATTGTCCACACTGCTTCTTTGGTGTCTTTGTTCTCCAGTCTGGCTCTTGTCCACACTGCTTCTTTGGTGTCTTTGTTCTCCAGTCTGGCTCTAGATTGTCCACACTGCTTCTTTGGTGTCTTTGTTCTCCAGTCTGGCTCTTGTCCACACTGCTTCTTTGGTGTCTTTGTTCTCCAGTCTGGCTCTAGATTGTCCACACTGCTTCTTTGGTGTCTTTGTTCTCCAGTCTGGCTCTTGTCCACACTGCTTCTTTGGTGTGTTTGTTCTCCAGTCTGGCTCTTGTCCACACTGCTTCTTTGGTGTCTTTGTTCTCCAGTCTGGCTCTAGATTGTCCACACTGCTTCTTTGGTGTCTTTGTTCTCCAGTCTGGCTCTTGTCCACACTGCTTCTTTGGTGTCTTTGTTCTCCAGTCTGGCTCTAGATTGTCCACACTGCTTCTTTGGTGTCTTTGTTCTCCAGTCTGGCTCTTGTCCACACTGCTTCTTTGGTGTGTTTGTTCTCCAGTCTGGCTCTTGTCCACACTGCTTCTTTGGTGTCTTTGTTCTCCAGTCTGGCTCTAGATTGTCCACACTGCTTCTTTGGTGTCTTTGTTCTCCAGTCTGGCTCTTGTCCACACTGCTTCTTTGGTGTCTTTGTTCTCCAGTCTGGCTCTTGTCCACACTGCTTCTTTGGTGTCTTTGTTCTCCAGTCTGGCTCTTGTCCACACTGCTTCTTTGGTGTCTTTGTTCTCCAGTCTGGCTCTAGATTGTCCACACTGCTTCTTTGGTGTCTTTGTTCTCCAGTCTGGCTCTTGTCCACACTGCTTCTTTGGTGTCTTTGTTCTCCAGTCTGGCTCTTGTCCACACTGCTTCTTTGGTGTCTTTGTTCTCCAGTCTGGCTCTTTGTCCACACTGCTTCTTTGGTGTCTTTGTTCTCCAGTCTGGCTCTAGATTGTCCACACTGCTTCTTTGGTGTCTTTGTTCTCCAGTCTGGCTCTTGTCCACACTGCTTCTTTGGTGTCTTTGTTCTCCAGTCTGGCTCTTGTCCACACTGCTTCTTTGGTGTCTTTGTTCTCCAGTCTGGCTCTTGTCCACACTGCTTCTTTGGTGTCTTTGTTCTCCAGTCTGGCTCTTGTCCACACTGCTTCTTTGGTGTGTTTGTTCTCCAGTCTGGCTCTTGTCCACACTGCTTCTTTGGTGTCTTTGTTCTCCAGTCTGGCTCTTGTCCACACTGCTTCTTTGGTGTCTTTGTTCTCCAGTCTGGCTCTTGTCCACACTGCTTCTTTGGTGTCTTTGTTCTCCAGTCTGGCTCTTGTCCACACTGCTTCTTTGGTGTCTTTGTTCTCCAGTCTGGCTCTTGTCCACACTGCTTCTTTGGTGTGTTTGTTCTCCAGTCTGGCTCTTGTCCACACTGCTTCTTTGGTGTCTTTGTTCTCCAGTCTGGCTCTTGTCCACACTGCTTCTTTGGTGTCTTTGTTCTCCAGTCTGGCTCTTTGTCCACACTGCTTCTTTGGTGTCTTTGTTCTCCAGTCTGGCTCTTGTCCACACTGCTTCTTTGGTGTCTTTGTTCTCCAGTCTGGCTCTTGTCCACACTGCTTCTTTGGTGTCTTTGTTCTCCAGTCTGGCTCTTGTCCACACTGCTTCTTTGGTGTCTTTGTTCTCCAGTCTGGCTCTTGTCCACACTGCTTCTTTGGTGTCTTTGTTCTCCAGTCTGGCTCTTGTCCACACTGCTTCTTTGGTGTCTTTGTTCTCCAGTCTGGCTCTTGTCCACACTGCTTCTTTGGTGTCTTTGTTCTCCAGTCTGGCTCTAGATTGTCCACACTGCTTCTTTGGTGTCTTTGTTCTCCAGTCTGGCTCTTGTCCACACTGCTTCTTTGGTGTCTTTGTTCTCCAGTCTGGCTCTTGTCCACACTGCTTCTTTGGTGTCTTTGTTCTCCAGTCTGGCTCTTGTCCACACTGCTTCTTTGGTGTCTTTGTTCTCCAGTCTGGCTCTTGTCCACACTGCTTCTTTGGTGTCTTTGTTCTCCAGTCTGGCTCTTGTCCACACTGCTTCTTTGGTGTCTTTGTTCTCCAGTCTGGCTCTTTGTCCACACTGCTTCTTTGGTGTCTTTGTTCTCCAGTCTGGCTCTTGTCCACACTGCTTCTTTGGTGTCTTTGTTCTCCAGTCTGGCTCTTGTCCACACTGCTTCTTTGGTGTGTTTGTTCTCCAGTCTGGCTCTTGTCCACACTGCTTCTTTGGTGTGTTTGTTCTCCAGTCTGGCTCTTGTCCACACTGCTTCTTTGGTGTCTTTGTTCTCCAGTCTGGCTCTTGTCCACACTGCTTCTTTGGTGTCTTTGTTCTCCAGTCTGGCTCTTGTCCACACTGCTTCTTTGGTGTCTTTGTTCTCCAGTCTGGCTCTAGATTGTCCACACTGCTTCTTTGGTGTCTTTGTTCTCCAGTCTGGCTCTTGTCCACACTGCTTCTTTGGTGTCTTTGTTCTCCAGTCTGGCTCTTGTCCACACTGCTTCTTTGGTGTCTTTGTTCTCCAGTCTGGCTCTTGTCCACACTGCTTCTTTGGTGTCTTTGTTCTCCAGTCTGGCTCTTGTCCACACTGCTTCTTTGGTGTCTTTGTTCTCCAGTCTGGCTCTAGATTGTCCACACTGCTTCTTTGGTGTCTTTGTTCTCCAGTCTGGCTCTTGTCCACACTGCTTCTTTGGTGTCTTTGTTCTCCAGTCTGGCTCTTGTCCACACTGCTTCTTTGGTGTCTTTGTTCTCCAGTCTGGCTCTTGTCCACACTGCTTCTTTGGTGTCTTTGTTCTCCAGTCTGGCTCTTGTCCACACTGCTTCTTTGGTGTCTTTGTTCTCCAGTCTGGCTCTTGTCCACACTGCTTCTTTGGTGTCTTTGTTCTCCAGTCTGGCTCTTGTCCACACTGCTTCTTTGGTGTCTTTAATCTCCAGTCTGGCTTTTGTATACAAATTTAGTCCCCGCCCAGTCTGGTCTTTACATGTTCGTTTTGATTTTGAATTATTTTTCCTGAGTCCCCAACTAAATCAGTACAAACGAGTATATATAAACAAATTAACCTTGGAGATCCTCCAGAAACCCCCAGGGGTTATATCGAGCACCACCAAAACAAGAAAGACATTTTCATTATTAGATAAATAATAAAATACAAAACAAATAAGATTTCATAAATACAATTAATTTATATTTACAATAGTTCAAATGTACATTTTAGGGTGCTACTAGTATTTTCTAGCACTAATGGCTTAAATTCATCACATATTCCAATATACTTAAGCAATAAAAAATCATACGTAATGTTTGTGAACACAAAATCAATACGTATTAAATTATCATTAAAATTAATTTAAAGTAATAACAATATCTAACATTACCTACCACTAGAACACTACTACTACTACTGCTACTACCACATGAATGATCTCATAGATATCTAAAAATAAAATTAAAATAATATTAAAAATAAATAGTAATAATAAATAATAATTTCCTTTTCTGGTGTTTTTTCATTGCTATATGATATATTGGTTTAGGATCTGCTTGTTGATGCTATCTTTGTGCTATTTAAAATGTTTCTTAGATACCACGTCACCATCCAATGGATGATGTAGTTGTCTGAAGAATTTAACTGAAGGCATTAACTGTTATGAGAAAAAGGTAATGACTGAAACACTTGAGAATAATTTAAACAATCCAGTCAGATGTTATAATAATATACTAATATGTTTATTTGGTATAGCACCACATCCATAATCGTTAGTGGCGCTTTACAACATATTACAATTTAAAAGACATAAAAAGATATATGTATACAATAAGACAAATACTAGTGTTTTAAAATAAACATAAAAAGTTATGTATAGGTATATAAATAAATAAAATTAGTACGGTATTAAATAGGACTTTTATATAAATAAATAAATGACGTATTAGTCATAAAAATGCATAATAATCAGTCTAGGTATAATTATTATTAGTAATAAATAGTTTAGTATATGCTAAAACTGTTAAGAAATAATACTAATAATTACGTAACAATATAAATAACTGTATAATTATGTATTGATAATATAACCAAATAATCTAGTAAAAAAATAGTGTTCATGTCGAATTACACTAATATGCAATACGAAAACAAATGTGTCTTCAGTGGACGTTTGAAACTGGTATGATTGTCACAAGTCTTAATGACCATTGGTAAATTGTTCCATAGGGACGCAGCAGTGGTCTCCAGCTTTGGTACAGGTACGTTTCACTTCTAACATGTTATTTTCACAGAGCGCAGTGTTCTTGTCGGTTGATATGGGCACACGAGTTCACACAAATACACTGGCGCGTCGTTGTGCAGGCTTTGTACGTGAATACAAGTAGCTTGAAATCAACTCTGCACACAATGGGCAGCCAGTGGAGTTCGCGTAACAAGGGTGTGGCACTGTCGCTACGCGAGCTACGCATAATCAACCTGGCAGCCCATGTTCTTCCCTTAAAATACTGGCAGAATACTGTTTTGTGTTAGCACTTTAATAAGTCATTCCAACCAATTCAATAATACAATATTTGTTTAATTATGTGAGTATGATTTCTGGTTTTGCAGACATGTTTCATCAGATGGTGTTTTCTGTGGAGGTCACGATGAAAACAATCATTATCATTACAAAACTAATTATATTGTCCATATAAAAGTTAGGCAACAAGTCAGAATGCTGATATCTATCCATGAAATATCTAACAACTCTACCTGTAGGCAAGGTGACACTGCTAGTTGTGACAGGTGATTCCAACTGGCCCGCTGTGTTGCTCACTAGAAGTTGGAACTCATACTTGCTGTAGGGAGTCAGTCCTGTAATGTGCACATGCAAAACATTCTTGCCTCGTGCACGATTCACATACTGCCCCTCAGTGCATGGCATTGTCACATCATCATTGTCATCAGCGTAGGGGTGAGGACATGCCTCTCTCACGGACAACTCATACCTGTCACACAAACACACAAATGTCATGATGCCACACAACATGCATATGAAGTTAAATTTTAGGGATGTATCGGAGAGATTAAGATAAAAAGTAGGATAGACAGTAACCAACACAACACAGCACAGCACAGCACAGCACAGCACAGCACAGCACAGCACAGCACAGCACAGCACAGCACAGCACAGCACAGCACAGCACAGCACAGCACAGCACAGCACAGCACAGCACAGCACAGCACAGCACAGCACAGCACAGCACAGCACAGCACAGCACAGCACAGCACAGCACAGCACACAAACACAACACAACACAACAAAACAAACACAAACACAACAAACACAAACACAAACACAAAAAAACACAAACACAAACACAAACACAAACACAAACACAAACACAAACACAAACACAAACACAAACACAAACACAAACACAAACACAAACACAAACACAAACACAAACACAAACACAAACACAAACACATAGACGTCTGAATAGAAAGAAGACGTGCATAGTTTAACAATACCATAGACACAGTGACAACATTATAGCTGCAGCAATATCACTGCAACATACCACACTGAGCTATGTGTAGGCTCACTATTATGCTACAGCTATGCTTGCTAGAAAGAACATTGAGCTCTAAGTAGACTCAGTACTAGGCTATAGCTCTGACTTCAACACAGCCCACACTGAGCTCTAGGTAGACTCAGTACAAGGCTATATAGCTCTCACTGCAACACTTAGACATCCAAGTGAGCATAATACTGTACTGAGTCCTAGGTAGACTCAATATAAGGCAATATATGTGATTGCAACAAAGCTCTCTTTACTCTATGTAAACACGTTATTAACACTATTAGGCTGTCCTACGAGTACAACATTACCCACTGAATTCTTAGTAGACCCATTGTTAGGCTTAAATGCCATGACATATGACTACAGTACAACTCACAGGGTTCTATATGTACTGATTATTAGGCTATACTCTGACTAAAACACAACCCATTGAGCTCTAAGTAGACTCATGATTATATTACAGCTGTGACATTACTACAACACAACTCAAAGACTCATTATATAAGAAAGTTTGAACAAATGTCAATGCGCTGCATGTGTAGGAAAGAAATGTAACTGACTGTGTAATGTTGCCGTTGGGTTCAGTTGGAGGTAGCCAGCTCACATCCACACTGGTAGTTGTCACATTGGTGATGACTGGGGGTGACAGGCCACTGGGACGTCTTGCTTTAGTTGTCACACCAACTGACTGACTGTAGGTACATCCAGCAGCAGTGCAGGCAGCGACCTTCAGTCTGTAGTTGGTGGCAGCACGCAGGGCAGAGTCTTCACCAAGTGTCACTTCCACCACAGAACTGTTCTTCACCTGACAGCAAACAATTTATCCACAACTAGCAGTAAGCATCACATGGTCACACATGCATTCATTTATTAAGAGTGAAATAATATTATAATGTACAACTGCTGACAACCAGTAACACCAGATGCTACTTAGTACCTACAGGTCAAACTGACCAATTTAAGAAGTAGATTTTTGTTATAAAAAAAAACAATAGTTGACTAGAATAAATTTAATGAGTTGTAAGTTCAGGCTGAAACCATAACTGATTTCGGCTGCCTGACTTGTGGTTCACACACTCAGTAACATGTGCAGATACACCTGGCGTATACCATAGCCTTTTCAGATTCAGGAGGAAATTCCTGAATGTTTGAAAATGTAAGCCTGTCATTAATACCAGTATATATATATATATATATATATATATATATATATATATATATATATATATATATATATATATATATATATATATATATATATATAATATATATATATATATATATATATATATATATATATATAACTAGTATATATATATATATATACCCAGGGGTATATATATATATATATATATATATATATATACATATATAAACATATTTTTTCAGGATTGTTTCAACTTTAATAATGGAATGGCATTGACCTTTTATCAATTCAGTTCTAATAGTTATGTTGCAGGAATATCTCTTTTCTTTTAAATTAAACATGATTTTCTTTCTAGTTGAAAGAGAACAAACAATTAATTAGAAATAATAAACAACAACAAGAGGATACTAGAAATGGTCCTGCTTTGTCATGAAAATGGCATACGTGGTCAAGCCTATCTTTACTAATTATAATATATATATATATATATATATATATATATATATATATATATATATATATATAAGATATCAAACAAAACAAAGCCACTGACATACCATTATCCCATTGAGATAAATCTTGAAGAGGATGATGTTTCCATTAGGGCGGGTAGGGCTCAACAGCTTTACTTTGATGGTTGTCTCAGTGACGGTCTGTCAGGACAAATACACAGGTCAGCACAGCATGATTGTGCCTCACTAATGATGACAGGTGGCACAGAGTCGACACAGCATGATTGTGCCTCACTAATGATGACAGGTGGCACAGAGTCGACACAGCATGATTGTGCCTCACTAATGATGACAGGTGGCACACAGAGTCAACACAGCATGATTGTGTCTCACTAATGATGACAGGTGGCACACAGAGTCAACACAGCATGATTGTGTCTCACTAATGATGACAGGTGGCACACAGAGTCAACACAGCATGATTGTGCCTCACCAATGATGACAGGTGGCACACAGAGTCAACACAGCATGATTGTGCCTCACTAATGATGACAGGTGGCACACAGAGTCAACACAGCATGATTGTGCCTCACTAATGATGACAGGTGGCACACAGAGTCAACACAGCATGATTGTGTCTCACTAATGATGACAGGTGGCACACAGAGTCAACACAGCATGATTGTGCCTCACCAATGATGACAGGTGGCACACAGAGTCAACACAGCATGATTGTGCCTCACCAATGATGACAGGTGGCACACAGAGTCAACACAGCATGATTGTGCCTCACCAATGATGACAGGTGGCACACAGAGTCAACACAGCATGATTGTGTCTCACCAATGATGACAGGTGGCACACAGAGTCAACACAGCATGATTGTGTCTCACCAATGATGACAGGTGGCACACAGAGTCAACACAGCATGATTGTGTCTCACTAATGATGACAGGTGGCACACAGAGTCAACACAGCATGATTGTGCCTCACTAATGATGACAGGTGGCACACAGAGTCAACACAGCATGATTGTGCCTCACTAATGATGACAGGTGGCACACAGAGTCAACACAGCATGATTGTGCCTCACTAATGATGACAGGTGGCACACAGAGTCAACACAGCATGATTGTGCCTCACTAATGATGACAGGTGGCACACAGAGTCAACACAGCATGATTGTGCCTCACTAATGATGACAGGTGGCACACAGAGTCAACACAGCATGATTGTGTCTCACTAATGATGACAGGTGGCACACAGAGTCAACACAGCATGATTGTGCCTCACTAATGATGACAGGTGGCACACAGAGTCAACACAGCATGATTGTGTCTCACCAATGATGACAGGTGGCACACAGAGTCAACACAGCATGATTGTGCCTCACCAATGATGACAGGTGGCACACAGAGTCAACACAGCATGATTGTGTCTCACCAATGATGACAGGTGGCACACAGAGTCAACACAGCATGATTGTGTCTCACCAATGATGACAGGTGGCACACAGAGTCAACACAGCATGACTGTGCCTCACTAATGATGACAGGTGGCACACAGAGTCAACACAGCATGAATGTGCCTCACCCGTGATGACAGGTGGCACACAGAGTCAACACATTATAAATGTGCCTCACCAATGATGACAGATGGCACACAGAATCAACACAACATGAATGTGCCTCACCAATGATTACACAACACAGCATGAATGTGCCTCACCAATGATGACAGGTGGCACAGAGTTGACACAGCATGAATGTGCCTCACCAATGATGACAGATGGCACACATGGTCAACACAGCATGAATGTGCCTCACCAATGATGACACAGATGTTAATGCAACATGATTGTGATTTATCAATGATTACATATTCGTACATAGATATCAATGTA
>JAODUO010000644.1:255000-282500 GCA_025642075.2 Ridgeia piscesae
CTGGTGGCGTGAGAAGACTACTTCATTGTCCATGTACAATGTATAGTTGTATATCTTGCCATTGGGGTTGGTGGGTTGCTTCCAGCTTGCTCGGATAGATGTTGAAGACACTGCCTGAAGTGATGGAGCAGTCAGACCTGAAGGTGCTGATGCACTTGTTGCGATAGTTGCAGCTGCACTCTCCACACTGCCCTTACTATTGTGTGCCGTCACACGGTAAGTGTACAGCTGGCCTGCGAGCACATCAAAGTCTGTGTAAGAGTAGGCTGTTGTTGTAGTGTAAATCAGTGTGCCATCACGGTGCACGTCATATGATGTGACAATACCATTGGGCTTGAGAGGACTCTTCCAGGATACTTCTATTGCATTTGACTTGGTCAGCCGCAATATTGGTGGCAGCATACTTGCAGGTTTTGCCTCATCAGGCCGTCCAATCACAGATGTGCTGGTGGTACAACCTCCAAATGTACATGCAGTCACAGTGAATGAGTATGCTTGATATGGAACCAGATTGGATACTGTATATGTGTACCCCATGCCTGAGTAAACAGAGTTATTGTCAACCTTCAAATGGTATACATGAATCTTACCATTTGTGACTTGTGGCTTCATCCATGTGGCAGCAATGGATGTTGCAGTAAGGGTTGTGAGAGTGGGTGGGGCGACAAAGTGGGGTGCTGTCTCGCCTGTGCGGGAGACAGTCGCGGCACTGGCAGTGCACCCGCCACCAGTGCACACAGTTATCACGTAGGAGTAATAGGTATATGCTACAAGCCCTGTGTCTAGGTACTCTTTGGTGTGAGTAACGCCGAAGCTCCATGGGGTGTTATTGCGCTGTAACTGGTAGCTCTGAATGACACCATTTGGTGTTGTTGGACGTGTCCACTCAATTTTCAGTTGGCTGAAGACACCTGCCACTTGAGAGACAATAGGAGGGGCAACACCCTCTGGGGGTGCTTCATCAGTCTCCACTGACTGCCATACACTGTCACTGAATCCCTGAGAGTTGATACCACGAATCTTGTACTGGTACTTAGTGAATGGCTCCAAGGTGGTGTCAATGTACGTGTAGTCATCACTGTCTGTTTTGTTAGTCCGGTATACAACTGTTGGCTGTGACAGTTGACGCTTGCGCCGGCGTCTCTCGGACCGTCGCCATACTTCGTAAGATAACATCTTCCCATTAGTATCAATGGGAGCCCTCCACTTAATAACAGCTCGAGTAGAGGTTGTCTCGCCTATCAATGGGGTTGGTTGATTCTCTGGAGCTATTTCAGCTGTGTAGAATGACTGACTGTTAGCGCGTGCACACCCACCATTGGTGCATGCTTCTAACATTATACTGTAGCGTGTGTAGGGCATCAGTCTACGCATCTCAAACTCACGATTCAGGCCTTGATACAATGGGTTTATATTGCCTAATTCATATACCAGATAATTAGTGATTAGCCCATTTGGTGCACTTGGAGGATCCCACCGCAAAATGACACTCGTACCTTGTGCCTGTTTTTCTACAACGAAAGGCTGAAGGAATGCTGGTGCAGCCTCAGCTGTGGTTGTATGTGTCCATGCACTTGTCACATTGCCTGCCTCATTGAGTGCAACAACCCTCACCTGGTAGGCTGTGTAGGGTTGTAGGCCACTCACAGATGTCTTGTGCACATTGCCGGCCACTCGGACCGACTGCACTGACAACTTTCTCGTTGGATCTTTGATTACTGCACTAAACTGGATCTGGTAAATCTTTATTATTCCATTTGCCTTAAGTGGAGCTTTCCAAGAGAGGGAAAATGAATGTGCCCCAGTGACTGACACAGTGGGAGCATAGATCACATGTGGGGCAGCTTGTAGGGTTCGTACCCCTGCCCATGCACTCACTGTTTCACCCTTTGAGTTAACGGCTGTTACTTTGTATTCATAGCTGGTGTATGGCAAGAGATCAGGTCCAACATTACTGATATGTAGAGTGTCTCCTATGACAACATTAATCAACATCCCCTCGGCAGTTTGTCCTGCCAGACGTCTGTGTATCCAGTACTTTATAATCACTCCATTTGCATGAAGTGGTGGGTGCCATGAGATGTCAACGTGGGATGGACCCTTAGCAAGTAAAGACGGTGGCAGTTGACCTGTAGGCACATCCTCAAAAGTGTGCACTCTAGTGCCTGGTCCAGTGCCACAGCCTGTAGAACATGCTTGTATGCGAACTATATAAACAGTGTATGGTAGAAGATTATCAACCAAGAGATCCATATCAAGTCCTACACCTCGGTCTATCTCCACTGTCGTTCCAGCATTGAGCAGTACATGATACTGGTCTATGTGTCCACCAGGCTGGGTAGGTGACTCCCATTCTACCAGAAGTTGTGTCGACGCTATCACTGTGACATTAGGGGCAGAGATGCCAACAGGTGTTTGCTGCGGCATAGTCACGATGACTGGGGTGCTGTTGGTACCACCCGCCCCAGACATTGCCTCAACAATGTAGGAATAGTGGGTTGACTCCATCAACATCATGTCTGTGTGGTTGAATGTGTCAGGTGTGGTCTCTGTCACAATTACGTATGGTCTGTATGCAGTGGACCGGTATAGCCTGTAGAGTAGAAGCAGACCATTGGGATGGGCAGGCTCTCTCCAGTACAGTTCCAGCACACTGGCATTGACAATGACAACTCGGGGGACTGGCAAGTCTGAAATACACCAACACAAACTGTTATGGGAAAATCTCTGTACTATTGTGTCACTGTACTGCTGTGTCCCTGTACTGTCTCTGTATTATTGTACTGCTGTGTCACTGAACTGTTTCTGTAATATTGTACTGCTGTGTCACAGTAGTGGCTCTGTATTTTGTAATGCTATGTCACACTGTACTGTCTCTGGATTTTGTACTATTGTGTCACTGTACTGTTACTGTATTGTTGTACTGCAGTGTCACTGTACTGCCTCTGTATTATTGTACTGCTGTGTCACTGAATTTCCTGTATTATTGTACTGCAGTGTCACTGTACTGTCTCTGTATTATTGTACTGCTGTGTCACTGAACTGTTTCTGTAATATTGTACTGCTGTGTCACAGTATTGTCTCTGTATTTTGTAATGCTATGTCACACTGTACTGTCTCTGGATTTTGTACTATTGTGTCACTGTACTGTCACTGTATTGTTGTACTGCAGTGTCACTGTACTGTCTCTGTATTGTTGTACTGCTGTGTCACTGTACTGTCTCTGTATTATTGTACTGCTGTGTCACTGTACTGTCTCTGTATTATTGTACTGCTGTGTCACTGTACTGTCTCTGTATTATTGTACTGCTGTGTCACTGTACTGTCTCTGTATTATTGTACTGCTGTGTCACTGAACTGTCTCTGTATTATTGTACTGCTGTGTCACTGTACTGTCTCTGTATTATTGTACTGCTGTGTCACTGAACTGTCTCTGTAATGTTGTACTATTGTGTCACTGTACTGTCATTGTATTGTTGTACTACAGTGTCACTGTACTGCTCTGTATTGATGTACTGCTATGTCACTGTACTGTTTCTGTATTGTGGTACTGCTGCATCACTGCACTCTACTGTACTGCTGCTGTATTGATGTACTGCTATGTCACTGTACTGTCTCTATATTGTGGTACTGCTGCATCACTGTACTGTACTGTACTGTACTGTACTGCCACTGTATTGATGTACTGCTATGTCACTGTACTGTCTCTGTATTGATGTACTGCTATGTCACTGTACTGTTTCTGTATTGTGGTACTGCTGTGTCACTGTACTCTACTGTAATGTCACGGTAGTGTCCCATTGCTGCAATGCTATGTTAACTTAGTGTCACTGTGTAATGTGTTTACCTTGTGGCGTGTCTTGTTTAGTTCTCTTTGTCACGGCAGTGCTGTTTCTACATCCAGCTTCAGTGCAAGCTGACAGCACAAACATGTACTGTTTATAGGGCACCAGACCTACATAACAACACACAGACAACATCTATTAAGTAGATTGTATGACTGATTACTACAGACTAAGGTTACAGTAACTTAAAAATCAACTATAGCTAAGACCTTAAGTTATCATCATCATTATCATCATCTTTGTTTCCAGCCTCTGCTGGGTTTGCCATTCTCCCAACTGCCTTCTTCCTGGTATGGTCCCGAGCATCCTGTAGCACATGTGATACAGAGCAATGAAGTAGATCAAGTTATAACATTTATCTATGCCAGAATATATTGGTCTATCAAAGCACCTTTGTTTATCACTGTGATCATTTATACCCTGTGACTGGTCAACTCACCAGTTAACATGTATTCCGTGTGTAATCTACTCACCAGTTAACATGTATTCCGTGAGTAATCAACTTACCAGTTAACGTGTATTGTGTGACTAATCAACTCACCAGTTAACGTGTATTCCGTGATTAATCAACTCACCAGTTAACGTGTATTTTGTGATTAATCAACTCACCAGTTAACATGTATTCCGTGACTAATCAACTCACCAGTTAATTTTGTATTCCGTGACTAATCAACTCACCAGTTAACGTGTATTCCGTGACTAATCAACTCACCAGTTAACGTGTATTCCGTGACTAATCAACTCACCAGTTAACGTGTATTCCGTGACTAATAAACTCATCCATTAACGTGTATTCTGTGACTAATCAACCCACCCGTTAACATGTATTCCGTGACTAACAACTCACCAGTTAACATGTATTCCATGACTAATCAACTCACCAGTTAACGTGTATTCCGTGACTAATCAACTCACCAGTTAAAGTGTATTCCATGACTAATCAACTCACCAGTTAACATGTATTCCATGACTAATCAACTCACCAGTTAAAGTGTAATCCATGACTAATCAACTCACCAGTTAACGTGTATTCTATAACTAATTAACTCACCAGTTAAAGTGTATTCCATGACTAATCAACTCACCAGTTAAAGTGTATTCTGTAACTAATTAACTCACCAGTTAACATGTATTCCATGACTAATCAACTCACCAGTTAAAGTGTTTTCCATGACTAATCAACTCACCAGTTAATGTGTATTCTATAACTAATTAACTCACCAGTTAAAGTGTAATCCATGACTAATCAACTCACCAGTTAAAGTGTAATCCATGACTAATCAACTCACCAGTTAATGTGTATTCTCTGGTTGATCCAGACATATTAGCAATAATGCCACTGTCAAGTAAGTATATATGAAACTCAACGATGAAGCCGTTTGGTTTGTGTGGCAGAGACCAGGTAAGCTGAAGTGCTGTAGCACCAAGAGCAACAACAATAGGTGGCAGCACCTGCTCTGGTTTTGCTTGAAGTGTTGCCACTTTCACCTATGAACAAAAATATAAACCAATATGACATTTTCAAATACAAACAACAACACTAGCTAATGTGACAATTTCATCTACGAAAAACAACATGGACAAATGTGACATTTCAAACTAACAACATCAACACTGGCCAATGTGACAATGTCATCTATGAACAACATGAACCAATATGTTATATTTTTAACTGCAGGCAAAATGGACAAAACACATCAATGTGACACTTTCACCTATAAACAATAATATGGCCAACTGTGAAACTTTCAAAGTACAGACAACAGCATGAACTTAGAGAAGAGAAAATGAGAAAACATTACCTGTTTGCTGTTGACACAGCCAAAGTTGTTACACACACTCAGAGTGTAAATGTATGTCTGATATGGCTGGATGGCGTTGTTGTCAGTGAAAGCCTTCTTGCTGGGATCACGGAATATCTCAATGCCATCACGCAGTATAATGAACCAAAGAATGCGACCTGTCAACATTGAGATCTCTGTTATCATGTTCTGCCTGAATCTAGGAGGAGTTTCATTTCTGTGTTGACCAACATGAAGAGCATATCTTGCAAGGTGTTTACCTCGTGTTACCCCAGCATACATGTGTGGCTTAGAAACGATGGCACTAACAGAGAAACAATGTGAGAAAGTGCAGGTTTGCGAAAACAACTGGATAAGAAGAATTGTGGGAGTCGAGAGAGGGGAGAAGAGAAGAATGGACAAAGTGAAAGTGGAGGTTGGAGTGAAGAAAACTGTTAAGAAGAAACTAGTGAGGAGTAGGTTGACACGGGCTGGGCAGGTGGAAAGAATGGAAGATGAAAAATTGGCAAAGACAGCAGATGCCCAGAAAGTGGAGGCAATGAAGACAGAGAATGCGATTGGAGGACTGAATTAGGAGAGAGTGGAGAATGGTAGTGTGTGACAGAAGTGATGGTGGGGTAGGGTAGTGTGTGACAGAAGTGATGGTGGGGTAGTGTAGTGTGTGACTAAAGTGATGGTGGAGTAGTGTAGTGTGTGAATAAAGTGATGGTGGAGTAGTGTAGTGTGTGACTAAAGTGATGGTGGAGTAGTGTAGTGTGTGACTAAAGTGATGGTGGAGTAGTGTAGTGTGTGAATAAAGTGATGGTGGAGTACTGTAGTGTGTGAATAAAGTGATGGTGGAGTAGGGTAGTGTGTGACTAAAGTGATGGTGGAGTAGTGTAGTGTGTGACTAAAGTGATGGTGGAGTAGTGTAGTGTGTGAATAAAGTGATGGTGGAGTAGTGTAGTGTGTGACTAAAGTGATGGTGGAGTATGGTAGTGTGTGACTGAAGTGATGGTGGAGTAGGGTAGTGTGTGACTGAAGTGATGGTGGAGTAGGGTAGTGTGTGACTAAAGTGATGGTGGAGTAGGGTAGTGTGTGACATAAGTGATGGTGGAGTATGGTAGTGTGTGACTGAAGTGATGGTGGAGTAGGGTAGTGTGTACTGAAGGGAGTAGGTAGTGGTGACTAAAGATGGTGGAGTAGGTAGTGACTGAAGTGATGGTGGAGTAGGGTAGTGTGTGACATAAGTGATGGTGGAGTATGGTAGTGTGTGACTGAAGTGATGGTGGAGTAGGGTAGTGTGTGACTAAGTGATGGTGGAGTATGGTAGTGTGTGACTGAAGTGATGGTGGAGTAGGGTAGTGTGTGACTGAAGTGATGGTGGAGTAGGGTAGTGTGTGACTAATGTGATGGTGGAGTAGGGTAGTGTGTGACTGAAGTGATGGTGGAGTAGGTAGTGTGTGACTAAGTGATGGTGGAGTAGGGTAGTGTGTGACTAATGTGATGGTGGAGTAGGGTAGTGTGTGACTGATGTGATGGTGGTGTAGGATAGTGTGTGACTAATGTGATGGTGGAGTAGGGTAGTGTGTGACTAAAGTGATGGTGGAGCAGGGTAGTGTGTGACTAAGTGATGGTGGAGTAGGGTAGTGTGTGACATAAGTGATGGTGGAGTATGGTAGTGTGTGACTGAAGTGATGGTGGAGTAGGGTAGTGTGTGACTGAAGTGTTGGTGGAGTAGGGTAGTGTGTGACTAAGTGATGGTGGAGTAGGGTAGTGTGTGACTGAAGTGATGGTGGAGTAGGGTAGTGTGTGACTAATGTGATGGTGGAGTAGGGTAGTGTGTGACTAATGTGATGGTGGAGTAGGGTAGTGTGTGACTAATGTGATGGTGGAGTAGGTAGTGTGTGACTAAAGTGATGGTGGAGTAGTGTAGTGTGTGACTAAAGTGATGGTGGAGTAGGGTAGTGTGTGACTGAAGTGATGGTGGAGTAGGGTAGTGTGTGACTGAAGTGATGGTGGAGTAGGGTAGTGTGTGACTGAAGTGATGGTGGAGCAGGGTAGTGTGTGACTAAGTGATGGTGGAGTAGGGTAGTGTGTGACTGAAGTGATGGTGGAGTAGGGTAGTGTGTGACTGAAGTGATGGTGGAGTAGGGTAGTGTGTGACTGAAGTGATGGTGGAGTAGGGTAGTGTGTGACTGAAGTGATGGTGAAGGGTAGTGTGTGACTAAGTGATGGTGGAGTAGGTAGTGTGTGACTAAGTGATGGTGGAGTAGGGTAGTGTGTGACTGAAGTGATGGTGGAGTAGGGTAGTGTGTGACTAAAGTGATGGTGGAGTAGGGTAGTGTGTGACTGAAGTGATGGTGGAGTAGGGTAGTGTGTGACAAAGTGATGGTGGAGTAGGGTAGTGTGTGACTGAAGTGATGGTGGAGTAGGGTAGTGTGTGACTGAAGTGATGGTGGAGTAGGGTAGTGTGTGACTGAAGTGATGGTGGAGCAGGGTAGTGTGTGACTAAGTGATGGTGGAGTAGGGTAGTGTGTGACTGAAGTGATGGTGGAGCAGGGTAGTGTGTGACTAAGTGATGGTGGAGTAGGGTAGTGTGTGACTAAGTGATGGTGGAGTAGGGTAGTGTGTGACTAAGTGATGGTGGAGTAGGGTAGTGTGTGACTAAAGTGATGGTGGAGTAGGGTAGTGTGTGACTAAAGTGATGGTGGAGTAGGGTAGTGTGTGACTAAAGTGATGGTGGAGTAGGGTAGTGTGTGACTAAGTGATGGTGGAGTAGGGTAGTGTGTGACTAAAGTGATGGTGGAGTAGGGTAGTGTGTGACTAAAGTGATGGTGGAGTAGGGTAGTGTGTGACTAATGTGATGGTGGAGTAGGGTAGTGTGTGACTAAAGTGATGGTGGAGTAGGGTAGTGTGTGACTAAGTGATGGTGGAGTAGTGTAGTGTGTGACTAAAGTGATGGTGGAGTAGGGTAGTGTGTGACATGAAGTGATGGTGGAGGGAGTGGTAGTGTGTGACTAAAGTGATGGTGGAGTAGGGTAGTGTGTGACTAAAGTGATGGTGAGGGTATGTGTGACTAATGTGATGGTGGAGTAGGGTAGTGTGTGACTAAAGTGATGGTGGAGTAGGTAGTGTGTGACTAAAGTGATGGTGGAGTAGGGTAGTGTGTGACTAAAGTGATGGTGGAGTAGGGTAGTGTGTGACTAAAGTGATGGTGGAGTAGTGTAGTGTGTGACTAAAGTGATGGTGGAGTAGTGTAGTGTGTGACTAAAGTGATGGTGGAGTAGTGTAGTGTGTGACTAAAGTGATGGTGGAGTAGGGTAGTGTGTGACTAAAGTGATGGTGGAGTAGGGTAGTGTGTGACTAAAGTGATGGTGGAGTAGTGTAGTGTGTGACAAAGTGATGGTGGAGTAGGGTAGTGTGTGACTAAGTAATGGTGGAGTAGGGTAGTGTGTGACTAATGTGATGGTGGAGTAGGGTAGTGTGTGACTAAGTGATGGTGGAGTAGGGTAGTGTGTGACTAAAGTGATGGTGGAGTAGGGTAGTGTGTGACTAAAGTGATGGTGGAGTAGGGTAGTGTGTGACTAAAGTGATGGTGGAGTAGGGAGTGTGTGACTAAGTGATGGTGGAGTAGGTAGTGTGTGACTAAGTGATGGTGGAGTAGGGGTAGTGTGTGACTAAGTGATGGTGGAGTAGGGTAGTGTGTGACTAAAGTGATGGTGGAGTAGGGTAGTGTGTGACTAAGTGATGGTGGAGTAGGGTAGTGTGTGACTAATGTGATGGTGGAGTAGGGTAGTGTGTGACTAAAGTGATGGTGGAGTAGTGGTAGTGTGTGACTAATGTGATGGTGGAGTAGGGTAGTGTGTGACTAATGTGATGGTGGAGTAGGATAGTGTGTGACTAATGTGATGGTGGAGTAGGGTAGTGTGTGACTAATGTGATGGTGGAGTAGGTAGTGTGTGACTAATGTGATGGTGGAGTAGGTAGTGTGTGACTAATGTGATGGTGGAGTAGGGTAGTGTGTGACTAATGTGATGGTGGAGTAGGGTAGTGTGTGACTAATGTGATGGTGGAGTAGGGTAGTGTGTGACTAATGTGATGGTGGAGTAGGGTAGTGTGTGACTAAAGTGATGGTGGAGTAGGTAGTGTGTGACTAAAGTGATGGTGGAGTAGTAGTGTGTGACTAAAGTGATGGTGTAGTAGGGTAGTGTGTGACTAAAGTGATGGTGGAGTAGGGTAGTGTGTGACTAAAGTGATGGTGGAGTACTGTAGTGTGTGACTAAAGTGATGGTGGAGTAGGGTAGTGTGTGACTAATGTGATGGTAGTAGGGTAGTGTGTGACTAAAGTGATGGTGGAGTACTGTAGTGTGTGACTAATGTGATGGTGGAGTAGGGTAGTGTGTGACTAAAGTGATGGTGGAGTAGGGTAGTGTGTGACTAAAGTGATGGTGGAGTAGTGTAGTGTGTGACTAAAGTGATGGTGGAGTAGGGTAGTGTGTGACTAAAGTGATGGTGGAGTAGGGTAGTGTGTGACTAAAGTGATGGTGGAGTAGGGTAGTGTGTGACTAATGTGATGGTGGAGTACGGTAGTGTGTGACTAAAGTGATGGTGGAGTAGGGTAGTGTGTGACTAAAGTGATGGTGGAGTAGGTAGTGTGTGACTAAGTGATGGTGGAGTAGGGTAGTGTGTGACTAAAGTGATGGTGGAGTACTGTAGTGTGTGACTAATGTGATGGTGGAGTACTGTAGTGTGTGACTAAAGTGATGGTGGAGTACTGTAGTGTGTGACTAATGTGATGGTGGAGTACTGTAGTGTGTGACTAATGTGATGGTGGAGTACTGTAGTGTGTGACTAAAGTGATGGTGGAGTACTGTAGTGTGTGACTAATGTGATGGTGGAGTAGGGTAGTGTGTGACTAAAGTGATGGTGGAGTAGGGTAGTGTGTGACTAATGTGATGGTGGAGTACTGTAGTGTGTGACTAATGTGATGGTGGAGTAGGGTAGTGTGTGACTAATGTGATGGTGGAGTAGGGTAGTGTGTGACTAAAGTGATGGTGGAGTAGTGTAGTGTGTGACTAATGTGATGGTGGAGTACTGTAGTGTGTGACTAAAGTGATGGTGGAGTAGGGTAGTGTGTGACTAAAGTGATGGTGGAGTACTGTAGTGTGTGACTAATGTGATGGTGGAGTACTGTAGTGTGTGACTAATGTGATGGTGGAGTACTGTAGTGTGTGACTAATGTGATGGTGGAGTACTGTAGTGTGTGACTAATGTGATGGTGGAGTACTGTAGTGTGTGACTAATGTGATGGTGGAGTACTGTAGTGTGTGACTAATGTGATGGTGGAGTATGTAGTGTGTGACTAATGTGATGGTGGAGTATGTAGTGTGGACTAATGTGATGGTGAGAGTAGTGTGACTAATGTGATGGTGAGTACTGTAGTGTGGACTAATGTGATGGTGGAGTACTGTAGTGTGTGACTAATGTGATGGTGTAGTACTGTAGTGTGGACTAATGTGATGGTAGTACTGTAGTGTTGACTAGTGATGGTGGATAGGGTAGTTGTGACAAGTGATGGTGGAGACGTAGTGTGTGACTAATGTGATGGTGTGTACTGTAGTGTGTGACTAAGTGATGGTGAGTACTGTAGTGTGTGACTAAGTGATGGTGGAGTACTGTAGTGTGTGACTAAGTGATGGTGGAGTACTGTAGTGTGTGACTAATGTGATGGTGTAGTAGGGTAGTGTGTGACTAAAGTGATGGTGGAGTAGGGTAGTGTGTGACTAAAGTGATGGTGGAGTACTGTAGTGTGTGACTAATGTGATGGTGTAGTACTGTAGTGTGTGACTAATGTGATGGTGGAGTACTGTAGTGTGTGACTAAGTGATGGTGGAGTACTGTAGTGTGTGACTAATGTGATGGTGGAGTACTGTAGTGTGTGACTAATGTGATGGTGGAGTACTGTAGTGTGTGACTAATGTGATGGTGTAGTACTGTAGTGTGTGACTAATGTGATGGTGGAGTACTGTAGTGTGTGACTAATGTGATGGTGGAGTACTGTAGTGTGTGACTAAAGTGATGGTGGAGTACTGTAGTGTGTGACTAAAGTGATGGTGGAGTACTGTAGTGTGTGACTAATGTGATGGTGGAGTACTGTAGTGTGTGACTAATGTGATGGTGGAGTACTGTAGTGTGTGACTAATGTGATGGTGTAGTATGTAGTGTGTGACTAATGTGATGGTGGAGTAGGGTAGTGTGTGACTAAAAGTGAATTAGGTGTGTAGTAGTGGTAAGTGTGTGACTAAGTGATGGTATGTAGGCGGTCTGTAGTGTGTGACTATTATATGATGTGGGGCTTATGTGACTAATGTGATGGTGAGTATATGGGCTAGTATTGATATAAGTATGGTGATATATGTGTACTATGATTAGACTATCAATGATGGTGGATAGTAGTGTGTTAATATGTAGTAGTATGTGACTAATAGTGATATGTGTTGACAAATATATATATTATAAGTATTATATATACTAAGTATGGTAGTAGTATGATAATGATATATATATAATATATATGTCATGTGTGATATCATTATACTAGTGTTATAATTATCAATATGTATGGTATGTTACATGATTAATAGTGTAATATACAAAATATATGATACATAGTATGTATAATATATGGTATATATTATGTTACAAACAAACATATCAGTCCTGTGTGTTGACTCGTCCATGTCTATCAATAACCCCTTGTATGTGTGGACGGATTACAGTAGGTAGTTAGCACAAACTATGTATTGTTGTTATACATAAAGTCATGTGTTACTTATAATACTCCAACATACATAGTCCATGGTAGTGGGACATCCAGTGTCTAGAATAAACAGTCATGTCCATGGTGTGCAGGAACAGTCCAGTGTCTGAAACACAAAGCATGTCCATGGTGTGTTTCAGGACTCCATTCACTGCCACTAAAGAGTATTGGTAGTCTTGTAGGGGGACAGGCCAATGTCTACAAAACACAACAATCATGTCCATGGTGTGTTTACAGGAACAGTCCAGTGTCTACAAAACACAACAATCATGTCCATGGTGTGTTTACAGGAACAGTCCAGTGTCTACAAAACACAACAGACATGTCCATGGTGTGTTTACAGGAACAGTCCAGTGTCTACAAAACACAACAATCATGTCCATGGTGTGTTTACAGGAACAGTCCAGTGTCTACAAAATACAACAATCATGTCCATGGTGTGTTTACAGGAACAGTCCAGTGTCTACAAAACACAACAATCATGTCCATGGTGTGTTTACAGGAACAGTCCAGTGTCTACAAAACACAACAGACATGTCCATGGTGTGTTTACAGGAACAGTCCAGTGTCTACAAAACACAACAGACATGTCCATGGTGTGTTTACAGGAACAGTCCAGTGTCTACAAAACACAACAGACATGTCCATGGTGTGTTTACAGGAACAGTCCAGTGTCTACAAAACACAACAGACATGTCCATGGTGTGTTTACAGGAACAGTCCAGTGTCTACAAAACACAACAAACATGTCCATGGTGTGTTTACAGGAACAGTCCAGTGTCTACAAAACACAACAAACATGTCCATGGTGTGTTTACAGGAACAGTCCAGTGTCTACAAAACACAACAATCATGTCCATGGTGTGTTTACAGGAACAGTCCAGTGTCTACAAAACACAACAAACATGTCCATGGTGTGTTTACAGGAACAGTCCAGTGTCTACAAAACACAACAAACATGTCCATGGTGTGTTTACAGGAACAGTCCAGTGTCTACAAAACACAACAAACATGTCCATGGTGTGTTTACAGGAACAGTCCAGTGTCTACAAAACACAACAAACATGTCCATGGTGTGTTTACAGGAACAGTCCAGTGTCTACAAAACACAACAGACATGTCCATGGTGTGTTTACAGGAACAGTCCAGTGTCTACAAAACACAACAGACATGTCCATGGTGTGTTTACAGGAACAGTCCAGTGTCTACAAAACACAACAGACATGTCCATGGTGTGTTTACAGGAACAGTCCAGTGTCTACAAAACACAACAAACATGTCCATGGTGTGTTTACAGGAACAGTCCAGTGTCTACAAAACACAACAAACATGTCCATGGTGTGTTTACAGGGACAGTCCAGTGTCTACAAAACACAACAAACATGTCCATGGTGTGTTTACAGGAACAGTCCAGTGTCTACAAAACACAACAAACATGTCCATGGTGTGTTTACAGGAACAGTCCAGTGTCTACAAAACACAACAACATGTCCATGGTGTGTTTACAGGAACAGTCCAGTGTCTACAAAACACAACAAACATGTCCATGGTGTGTTTACAGGAACAGTCCAGTGTCTACAAAACACAACAAACATGTCCATGGTGTGTTTACAGGAACAGTCCAGTGTCTACAAAACACAACAAACATGTCCATGGTGTGTTTACAGGAACAGTCCAGTGTCTACAAAACACAACAATCATGTCCATGGTGTGTTTACAGGAACAGTCCAGTGTCTACAAAACACAACAGACATGTCCATGGTGTGTTTACAGGAACAGTCCAGTGTCTACAAAACACAACAAACATGTCCATGGTGTGTTTACAGGAACAGTCCAGTGTCTACAAAACACAACAAACATGTCCATGGTGTGTTTACAGGAACAGTCCAGTGTCTACAAAACACAACAAACATGTCCATGGTGTGTTTACAGGAACAGTCCAGTGTCTACAAAACACAACAAACATGTCCATGGTGTGTTTACAGGAACAGTCCAGTGTCTACAAAACACAACAAACATGTCCATGGTGTGTTTACAGGAACAGTCCAGTGTCTACAAAACACAACAAACATGTCCATGGTGTGTTTACAGGAACAGTCCAGTGTCTACAAAACACAACAAACATGTCCATGGTGTGTTTACAGGAACAGTCCAGTGTCTACAAAACACAACAGACATGTCCATGGTGTGTTTACAGGAACAGTCCAGTGTCTACAAAACACAACAATCATGTCCATGGTGTGTTTACAGGAACAGTCCAGTGTCTACAAAACACAACAATCATGTCCATGGTGTGTTTACAGGAACAGTCCAGTGTCTACAAAACACAACAGACATGTCCATGGTGTGTTTACAGGAACAGTCCAGTGTCTACAAAACACAACAAACATGTCCATGGTGTGTTTACAGGAACAGTCCAGTGTCTACAAAACACAACAAACATGTCCATGGTGTGTTTACAGGAACAGTCCAGTGTCTACAAAACACAACAAACATGTCCATGGTGTGTTTACAGGAACAGTCCAGTGTCTACAAAACACAACAAACATGTCCATGGTGTGTTTACAGGAACAGTCCAGTGTCTACAAAACACAACAGACATGTCCATGGTGTGTTTACAGGAACAGTCCAGTGTCTACAAAACACAACAGACATGTCCATGGTGTGTTTACAGGAACAGTCCAGTGTCTACAAAACACAACAATCATGTCCATGGTGTGTTTACAGGAACAGTCCAGTGTCTACAAAACACAACAGACATGTCCATGGTGTGTTTACAGGAACAGTCCAGTGTCTACAAAACACAACAGACATGTCCATGGTGTGTTTACAGGAACAGTCCAGTGTCTACAAAACACAACAGACATGTCCATGGTGTGTTTACAGGAACAGTCCAGTGTCTACAAAACACAACAGACATGTCCATGGTGTGTTTACAGGAACAGTCCAGTGTCTACAAAACACAACAGACATGTCCATGGTGTGTTTACAGGAACAGTCCAGTGTCTACAAAACACAACAGACATGTCCATGGTGTGTTTACAGGAACAGTCCAGTGTCTACAAAACACAACAAACATGTCCATGGTGTGTTTACAGGAACAGTCCAGTGTCTACAAAACACAACAGACATGTCCATGGTGTGTTTACAGGGACAGTCCAGTGTCTACAAAACACAACAGACATGTCCATGGTGTGTTTACAGGGACAGTCCAGTGTCTACAAAACACAACAGACATGTCCATGGTGTGTTTACAGGACAGTCCAGTGTACTACATAAACCAACTGAAATCATGTCACGATAGGCCTGTGTAGTTGCCAAGTGGTGCAGTAAGCATTAATCCGAGGTCAAACAAGGTCACCATAAAACAATCAATTTTAGAAATTGGACTCTTTTGAAAACGTTTTGATATTAAAATGGCTAAGTAGCTTTTAATTAATACATGTTGGAAAGGCAATATCTTATTCAAGATAATACACATTGTGCTGTTCCTGAACAAAGGAGACAGTCCAGTGTCCCCTACAAAGACGATTTTAGAGCTAATTATATGTCCATAGTGTTTTGCAAAGAACTATTTGTTCAGTTTCTTTTTGACAAATATCATTCAACAAATGTCATTTGAGTGATTGTATTACTGAAATGCTACCAGTGTTTTTTACTGCACAACGTCACCAACAGTAGAATGTCTTTGTTGATTGTAAGGTGATATTTCTAGAACAATCTACATACAGTTGTTCAAAAACAACACAGATTGCAATAGAGCACACAAGTTAAAATCGCTGGCACTTTGTGAGAAGACTGAGTAAAACCAAAACAATCCGTGAAGAGCGAAAAGAAACAGACATCAGAAGTTAAAATTATGTGAGACGAACACACATCCTGTTCTAGATCTCGCCTGGTGTCTCCCCAGACTACGACCTCGAGGTGCCATGCCAAATAGTGCTAACATTACTCCCGATCAGATAATCCCAATTTGGTATGGATTCTACCACAACCTCTCCCGGGAGAGAATTAGCTACACAACAGTTGCATACTCGCCAATTATTGATGCAAAACCAGTCGACATGGCCACCATCATCCATGTGCACAATGATGCAAAAATATAACATGTCCTTCTTCTGAATGTTTGGAAAGAGCAAGACAGTGAGAGTGGTCTTCATCTATAGACAAAACAAGTCATGGTTCCACATTTCGTTGTTACTGACAGACAAAACAGTGCCAGGTGAACTCCATTGTACAACGCTTACGTATTGAATTTCACATACAAAGTTCAAAGGCCCTTTGAAGCTCGATAATTTGTTGTGTGTCCGATTTAGTGGTGTTTCAATGGGATCTAAAGTGACATGGGCACAGAGAAAACAAAACAGTCATCAGAGATGCAATGGGAAGCAGTGGTATAGTCGGACTAACTAGAAAGACACCAACACTCATCAGGTGGTCATCATGAGTGACTATATGAAAGTAATGTGAGAAAGGAGTGATTCATCCAAGAGAACTGAAGATCACAAAGAAGTACTGACATTCACACTGAGGAGTGATGAAGAACATGTGCAAGCAAGCTGTGGACAAACAGGCTGGTAATAATATGGCCAGTTTGTTCGAGCTCAATTCTCACCATTATGTACTCAGCAACCTATTTACTGGGTTGCATGCAAAAGTGGATCTGCACAATTTGCTCCTCGACAGTATAAGTGCTGGGGAGGAAAATTGGGAGAGATTTGTGCCTGGCTCATTTTAACAAAATTTAACAAGATTGCAACCTAGAGATTCAACTCTAGATGGCAGGTGGACTAGGAAGCCATTTGGCTTATCGAGAGTCCAACCTATCTATCTAAGATAGTCTTAGGTATATGTCGATTTTATTTTAAAATATATTAACACTACTAGCACCTACACAATCAGCTGATAATCTGTTCCATTCGTTTACTGTTCTTTGTGAAAATGAAAATTTTCTAATATCTAGTCTACACTGCTTCTTTGCTAATGTAACTCCATGTCCTCTATTCCTTCGAGTCGTCAACTCGACGCTCCTCCCTCCGTTGACGGTTGAGGAGATTGATCGTGTGCATCGTGTTGGGCCTAAGCTGCCAGACAAAACTCGACAGATCCTGATCAAACTCACCACGTATAGAACAAGACGCCGTGTTTTCATGGCAAGAAGAGGCATCAATTTCACGCAGCCAGCGCCGGGACCGTCAACAAAACCGACGACGCACCCAGTCTTTGTCAATGACGACTTGACAAAGACACGTTCGCACCTCCTCTACGAGTGTCGCAAGGCCAAGAAGAATGGCAAGATCAAGGAAACCTGGAGCATTGACGGCAATATCCTGATACGGGACAACACCAGTCGTGTGTCCCAAATCAAGAACATTCGTGATCTCGAAAAGCAGGCTGTGTGACATTTGACACGCACTTATACCGTTAAAGCTCACGTACACGAAGTATACCGATGCAGGTATAATTGTTTTCACTTTAATTTAAATGGGATAATTATTATATTATTTTAATACTTGTTAATGAGACCCGCTTTGATGTACTCATACTAATTAACTAGTTATGTTTTGCTTAATTGTGTTTTCATTGTTGACAATGGTTCTTACTCAGTCAACTATGTATGCAATTAAGTTGAACTATTGTGTCACTATTATGCACATTTTGTATTCTACTATGCTGGACTATAATGTCTCTATTATGCACATTTTGTATTCTAGAGTAATTAGTTTCAGCCACATGTTTTGTTTCTTATTGTATTTTTTGACCAAGCTGTTTTGCATAGCCACGTGTTCATCCATTTCTAATTATCTTAAACTTACTATGTTTGACCTTTATCAATGTGTATGCAGTGTCTCAACTATTATAATGATACTTATGTTCACTTCTTTAAGGATCTTTTTCTTGCCGTATATCTTTATTCTTTCTACAATGACATCGCTCGTCTGTGACCTAACAAAATACTATATTGTAAGCTATTTATTGTCAAGAAAGTATGGATGAAATGTTAAGTAATTATACTGAGCTAGATCTCAGATACTTGTATGACAGAACTACCCAATATGAAAATATAGAAACGAACCCTTTCAATTTAGCAGATATAAATAGTAATTATTATGATGTTAACGATATCCTTCCAGATAAGTTTAGTCATAATAACTTTCAGTGTAAAGTGCTCCACCTAAACATACAAGGACTCTCATCAAAATTTGATCAACTTCAAACATTACTGTCAGAGCTCTCTGATGCACATGTGGAAATTGACTATATTCTGTTATGTGAAACTTTTGTAAATGATGACAATGCGCATCTTTTCAAGCTACCCAATTATAACTTTATTTATAAAAATAGAAAGATTAAATCTAAAGGTGGTGTCGCGATATATATCCGTGATAATATTCAGTATAATCTTCGAGAAGACCTTAGTATTTTCATAGAAGGTGAATTTGAATCCATATTCATTGAATCTATTAATAATGGTCAAACGTCAATCGTAGGTGAAATATACCGGATTCCTAATACAAGTGTTAATTTGTCTATTCAACGGTATGAGGCAATATTACAGAAAATGGAAAGCTCAAACAGTCAAGTTATAATAGGCACTGATCAAAATTTCGACTATCTAAAAATTAAGTCTTATAAACCCTCAAATGATCTTTTACATCTATATCTTGCCGCAAATATAATTCCCACGATTACTAAGCCTATGCGTATCACCCATACTTCTGCTACCCTCATTGATAACATATATGTACGGCACACAACCCCATTTGTTCACTCTGGTATACTATTCAGCGATATATCTGACCATTTACCTATATTCTGTCTTATCGGAAAGCGGAAACCTTCAAAAATACACAACGAGCCATTAACATTCAAACATAGACCTTTATCTAACGTGTCGATCCGACACATAAAATTTGCACATTTAAATTTTTTACTGAACAATTAAATTATATCATTGCATCATATGCACCAGAGAAAACTGTCAACATTAAATCGAAATATGTCGGAATGTTTGGATGACTACAGGACTAATGAAATCATCTTTAACCTCAAATGAACTGTATCGGAAATGTGTTAGCAAACCTAAGACACATCCTGCTCACATCCGTTATGTTAAATATAGAAATATCTATAATAAGTTAAAACAAATTGCAAAAACAACCTACTATGCTAATCAATTAAACACATTCAAGAATGACTCTAAAAAACCATGGAATTTACTAAAGAATATGATTGGAAAAAACAATGATAAATCTGGCATTCCTTTACATTTCAAACATAATAATGCTGTAATTAAAGATCCTTATCAAATATCTAATGCATTTTGTAATTTCTTTACAAATGTTGGTCCAAACCACGCCACAGCAATACCTCTATCCAAAATAAAATTTACATCTTATCTTCAGAATTGCCCTAAACATAACTCAAATAGTATGTTCATGAGCCCAACCGATGCAAGTGAGATCAGGGAAATAATAAAGTCACTTCAACCTAAGAAAAGTACAAGTCATGACAATTTGAGTGCGCTTGTTATAAAGTTATTTGGTGAGCAAATAGCTATGCCTTTATCTATTTTGATAAACATGTCAATGTCTGAGGGAATAGTACCAGATGATTTGAAAATTGCGAAAATTATACCTGTCCATAAGTCAAACGCTAAAGACGACATTTCCAATTACAGACCTATATCATTGTTACCTTCAATTTCTAAAATACTGGGATTAGTTGTATATAAAAGGACTCTTCATTTCATTCAAACTAATAAAATATTAAATAATAACCAATATGGTTTTCGTGAAAAACATTCAACAATAAATGCAATAACTGCACTTACTAGTGATGTTATAAAAGCTTTGGAAAATAAAGACTCGGTCCTTAGTGTTTTCTTAGATTTAAGTAAAGCATTCGATACAATTGATCACCAAATCTTATTATATAAACTTGAATTTTATGGAATAAGGGGTACTCCTCTCAAATGGTTTAAAAGTTATCTGTCAAATCGGAAACAATATGTTAAATATAATAATAGCGATTCGCTTCAACGGGACATCACATACGGCGTCCCGCAGGGGTCTATACTTGGTCCGCTCCTGTTTATAATATACATAAATGATCTCCCGTTTTGTGTAGAGCATTGTAAAACTGTATTATTTGCGGATGACACTAATATATACAAGACTGGAAAACAAGTTACTAATATATACGAAGATATGAACAAGGAACTTCAAATATTAGCTGACTGGTTTCGTGCAAATAAATTATCTCTAAATATTTCCAAAACGAAATGCATGTTATTCTGTAGATCCCCTCGTCCTGAGAATGAAGAAAACATTTTAACAATGTATAATACAGTCATCCAGCGAATGAAGTGTGTACAATTTCTAGGTCTTCATATTGATGAAAAACTTGATTGGCACGAACACATAAACAAATGCAAAAATAAATTAACCAGTGCTTTATATGTAATCAAAAAAGTTAACAGCTACCTTCCTGTGTCCGCCCTTAAAACAATTTATTACACTTTAGTTTACCCTTACTTGACATATGGAATCATTATTATTTAAAAATTATTTATTATCCAGACCAAAAAAGTTCGTTCCATACTCAAAAGAAGTTATTGGGAACATTCTCACCCCCTCTATTAAGAGGGGCTGAGATCTATAAAATTAATTAAATTGAATGATGTATACGAACTGGAAATTGCAAAATTTATGTATAATTATGTTCACAGGAATCTACCCCATTATTTATCTGATATTTTTACATTTACCCATGACATACACATTCACAAAACTAGACAAGCCTCACATATACATATGCGTCCTTTTACTTCTCTAACAGTAAAATCTTCTAACAGTTTCTTATGTAAAGGTCCATTGATATGGAACAGAATTCCGCTTACCATCCAGCAAAAAAACAATATAAAAAGTTTTACTGTATCATTAAAAGCAATTGTTGTAAAAGAGTATGAAGAGCTAGCTGAAGCTTATTCAATATAAAATAACTGTTCATATATGTATGTAATGTTTCATATATGTATGTATGTTTTACACACCTGATCAATCGCAAAAAAACTATAAGTATGTGGTACACGTGAAAGTATTATTATAACATCATTGTTTATACAGCTATGGTAGGGTTGGCAGCGACCAGTTTAATTTATGAGAAATGGTTTCGTATTAATAATTATTATATAAACCAACTGGTAACAACCTTAATTGGCTCCGCTGTCTGCCCGGAATCGTACATGATATAATTGATTGTTACATTTGTTGTTTATACATACTGTTTGTTTGTACGATTCCAAAAAATAAATATTCATTCAAATATTCATTCATTCATTCATTCATTCATTCATTCATTCATTCATTCATTCATTCATTCATTCATTCATTCATTCATTCATTCATTCATTCATTCATTCATTCATTCATTCATTCATTCATTCATTCATTCATTCATTCATTCATTCATTCATTCATTCATTCATTCATTCATTCATTCATTCATTCATTCATTCATTCATTCAATCATTTCATTCAATCATTCATTCATTCATTCATTCATTCATTCATTCATTCATTCATTCATTCATTCATTCATTCTTCATTCATTCATTCTTCATTCATTCATTCATTATTATCTTCATTCATTCATTCATTTTTCATTCTTCATTCATTCATTCATTCATTCATTCATTCATTCATTCATTCATTCATTCATTCATTCATTCATTCATTCATTCATTCATTCATTCATTCATTCATTCATTCATTCATTCATTCATTCATTCATTCATTCATTCATTCATTCATTCATTCATTCATTCATTCATTCATTCTCTCTTCCTAGAATGTGAAAAAATATTTCTGTCAATATTTTCATATCCATTCAATATTTTAAACACCTCAATCTGATCTCTCAATCTTCTAGTTTCTAGTGTTGTTAAACCACATTCTTTTTGACGCATTTCATAACTAATATTCCTGAGTTTTTGTATCATTTTGGTTGCTCTCCTTTGTACTCTTTCTAGCATATCAATATCCTTCTTGCGATATGGCCTCCATGCTTGTATACAATATTCTAAGTGAGGCCTAACTATTGTTTTATACAGCGGTATTATTAGTTCTTTTTCTCTGTACACTATTTTTCGCCTAATTAATCCAAGAATTTGGTTTCCCTTCGCTGCTGCAATTCCACACTGCTCTGATACCTTCATGTCAGCACTAATAGTTAACCCTAAGTCCTTTTTCTTTAAGGTAGTATTTAGTACAGTACCACCCATTGTATATTGTGCATCTTCATTCCCATGTCCTGTGTGAAGGCACTTACACTCTCCAAAATGTAACAGCATTGGCCATTTCTCAGACCATTCTATCAACTTATTAAGATCATCTTGTAAATGCTGTCTATCTGCATCACTTTTAATTTTCCTAAACACTTTTGTGTCGTCCGCAAACTTCAACACCTTGCTTGTTATGTCATCATCCAAATCATTGATATATATTAAGAATAAAATAGGTCCCAGTACTGATCCCTGTGGTACTCCACTCAAAACCGATTTCCAGTTTGAAACCTCCCCATCAACTATTACTCTTTGTCTTCTATCAATAAGCCATTTTTCTATCCAGTTGATCATTCCATTTCCTATGCCATGGGCCTTTAGTTTAAGTAGTAGTCTTTGGTGTGGCACTTTGTCAAAGGCTTTTTTAAAATCTAAGTAGATTATATCTATGGTGATCCCTCATATACCCACTTTGTGACATCTTCCAAAAAACATAACATATTTGTTAAGCATGACCTCGCTTTTAAAAACCCATGTTGAGATGGGTTTATCAATTTATTTTTAACAAGAAAATCAACCAGGTGATCTTTAATTAGTCTTTCTAATAGTTTGCAAATCACCGATGTTAAACTCACTGGTCTATAGTTCTCTGACTTGTTTCTCGAACCTTTTTAAATAATGGTATAATGTTTGCTTCTTTCCATTCTAACGGAACTATTCCCTCCTCTAATGACAAATTGAACACTGTTGCAAGCGGTAGCTGATTTGTTCTACAATTTCCAATAGTAATTTGGGAGGAATCCATCCACTTCAGGTGATTTATTATCCTTCATATCTCTTATTTTCATAGCTACCATTGTTGGGGTTACAATTAGTTGTCCTAAATAGTCAAACTCTCTCCCTTCGAACTTAGTCTCAAGTACTGGTAATATACTAATATCTTCCCTGGTAAACACTGAACTAAAGTACTCATTTAGGTTTTCTGCCATTAAGAATCCCTCTGTTATTATGTTTCCATCACTACCTTCTAGAGGACCGACCTTATCCTGAACTTTCTGTTTACTTCGAACATATGCATAAAAACTCTTGCTGTCATGTTTTATATTAAAAGCTATTTTTTTCCGTAGCTTCTCTTTGAATTTCTAATTTCAGCTGTAGCTTGATTAATGCTTCTTTATAAATGATATAGTCTTCTTCACTTCCGGTATGTCTATATGTCTTCCACATCATTTGCTTGTACTTGATTTTTCTAATGGCTTCCTTCGATAAATGTTTCTTCTTTGACCGTTTCCCCCGTTTTTTCAAGGGGACAAATTTGTCAACGACGCAGTCAATTTCACTCTTTGAAATATTCCAGCATTCTCTTGCTGTCGTATTCTTCAGTGTGTTATTCCAGTCTATCTTTGCTAAATATTCCCTGATGTCCTTATATCTTCCTTTGTGAAAAAATTTCATGTACCTTATTTTTCTATTCCGTTCTCCCTTTATTTTGATGATAAAATGTATCTGGTTGTGATCACTACACCCCAGTGGCTCACATATCTTGACATTATCAACAAATTCCTTCTGTGAGCTCAATACTATGCCTAACACATTCTCGCCTCTGGTTGCTTCTAACAGATGTTGAGAAAGGAAACTATCTTGTACTAAATTTAAAAAACTCTTGATCCTCTCTCCCAGTACTCTGTAGAGATGTCCACTGTATATGCCCATGGTTAAAATCCCCCATAATAATACAGTCCCGTTTACTCACTTCTTTGATAGCGTTATGTATATTTGAATCAGGTGAAACGTGCAGCTTATACAGCTCAATCTACATTTGAATCAGGTGAAACGTGCAGCTTCTACAGCTCAATCTACATTTGAATCAGGTGAAACATGCAGCTTATACAGCTCAATCTACATTTGAATCAGGTGAAACATGCAGCTTATACAGCTCAATCTACATTTGAATCAGGTGAAACATGCAGCTTCTACAGCTCAGTCTACATTTGAATCAGGTGAAACGTGCAGCTTCTACAGCTCAATCTACATTTGAATCAGGTGAAACGTGCAGCTTCTACAGCTCAATCTACATTTGAATCAGGTGAAACATGCAGCTTCTACAGCTCAATCTACATTTGAATCAGGTGAAACATGCAGCTTCTACAGCTCAATCTACATTTGAATCAGGTGAAACATGCAGCTTATACAGCTCAATCTACATTTCAATCAGGTGAAACATGCAGCTTCTACAGCTCAATCTACATTTGAATCAGGTGAAACATGCAGCTTATACAGCTCAATCAACATTTGAATCAGGTGAAACGTGCAGCTTATACAGCTCAATCAACATTTCAATCAGGTGAAACATGCAGCTTCTACAGCTCAATCTACATTTGAATCAGGTGAAACATGCAGCTTATACAGCTCAATCTACATTTGAATCAGGTGAAACATGCAGCTTCTACAGCTCAATCTACATTTGAATCAGGTGAAACGTGCAGCTTCTACAGCTCAATCTACATTTGAATCAGGTGAAACATGCAGCTTATACAGCTCAATCAACATTTCAATCAGGTGAAACATGCAGCTTCTACAGCTCAATCTACATTTGAATCAGGTGAAACATGCAGCTTTTACAGCTCAATCTACATTTGAATCAGGTGAAACATGCAGCTTCTACAGCTCAATCTACATTTGGATCAGGTGAAACGTGCAGCTTCTACAGCTCAATCAACATTTCAATCAGGTGAAACATGCAGCTTATACAGCTCAATCTACATTTGAATCAGGTGAAACGTGCAGCTTCTACAGCTCAATCTACATTTGAATCAGGTGAAACATGCAGCTTATACAGCTCAATCAACATTTCAATCAGGTGAAACATGCAGCTTCTACAGCTCAATCTACATTTGAATCAGGTGAAACATGCAGCTTTTACAGCTCAATCTACATTTGAATCAGGTGAAACATGCAGCTTCTACAGCTCAATCTACATTTGGATCAGGTGAAACGTGCAGCTTCTACAGCTCAATCAACATTTCAATCAGGTGAAACATGCAGCTTATACAGCTCAATCTACATTTGAATCAGGTGAAACGTGCAGCTTCTACAGCTCAATCTACATTTGAATCAGGTGAAACATGCAGCTTCTACAGCTCAGTCTACATTTGAATCAGGTGAAACATGCAGCTTATACAGCTCAATCAACATTTCAATCAGGTGAAACGTGCAGCTTCTACAGCTCAATCTACATTTGAATCAGGTGAAACATGCAGCTTCTACAGCTCAATCAACATTTCAATCAGGTGAAACATGCAGCTTCTACAGCTCAATCTACATTTGAATCAGGTGAAACATGCAGCTTTTACAGCTCAATCTACATTTGAATCAGGTGAAACGTGCAGCTTCTACAGCTCAATCTACATTTGAATCAGGTGAAACGTGCAGCTTCTACAGCTCAATCAACATTTGAATCAGGTGAAACGTGCAGCTTCTACAGCTCAATCAACATTTCAATCAGGTGAAACATGCAGCTTCTACAGCTCAATCTACATTTGAATCAGGTGAAACGTGCAGCTTCTACAGCTCAATCAACATTTGAATCAGGTGAAACGTGCAGCTTCTACAGCTCAATCAACATTTCAATCAGGTGAAACATGCAGCTTCTACAGCTCAATCTACATTTGAATCAGGTGAAACGTGCAGCTTCTACAGCTCAATCAACATTTGAATCAGGTGAAACGTGCAGCTTCTACAGCTCAATCAACATTTCAATCAGGTGAAACATGCAGCTTCTACAGCTCAGTCTACATTTGAATCAGGTGAAACATGCAGCTTATACAGCTCAATCAACATTTCAATCAGGTGAAACATGCAGCTTCTACAGCTCAATCTACATTTGAATCAGGTGAAACATGCAGCTTTTACAGCTCAATCTACATTTGAATCAGGTGAAACGTGCAGCTTCTACAGCTCAATCTACATTTGAATCAGGTGAAACGTGCAGCTTCTACAGCTCAATCAACATTTCAATCAGGTGAAACATGCAGCTTCTATAGCTCAATCTACATTTGAATCAGGTGAAACGTGCAGCTTCTACAGCTCAATCTACATTTGAATCAGGTGAAACGTGCAGCTTCTACAGCTCAATCAACATTTCAATCAGGTGAAACGTGCAGCTTCTACAGCTCAATCAACATTTCAATCAGGTGAAACATGCAGCTTCTATAGCTCAATCTACATTTGAATCAGGTGAAACGTGCAGCTTCTACAGCTCAATCTACATTTGAATCAGGTGAAACGTGCAGCTTCTACAGCTCAATCTACATTTGAATCAGGTGAAACGTGCAGCTTCTACAGCTCAATCTACATTTGAATCAGGTGAAACGTGCAGCTTCTACAGCTCAATCTACATTTCAATCAGGTGAAACGTGCAGCTTCTACAGCTCAATCAACATTTCAATCAGGTGAAACGTGCAGCTTCTACAGCTCAATCTACATTTCAATCAGGTGAAACGTGCAGCTTCTACAGCTCAATCTACATTTCAATCAGGTGAAACGTGCAGCTTCTACAACTCAATCTACATTTCAATCAGGTGAAACGTGCAGCTTCTACAGCTCAATCTACATTTCAATCAGGTGAAACGTGCAGCTTCTACAGCTCAATCTACATTTCAATCAGGTGAAACGTGCAGCTTCTACAACTCAATCTACATTTCAATCAGGTGAAACGTGCAGCTTCTACAGCTCAATCTACATTTCAATCAGGTGAAACGTGCAGC
>JAODUO010000644.1:287500-297500 GCA_025642075.2 Ridgeia piscesae
ATGTTTTAAATTTTATATTAAATAAATCAATCAATCAATCAATCAATATAAGACAATGTACATATTGGTATTCTGTCTAATAGTCTTGTATCTGCAAGTATGGATTTGAAAGACATGGCTTAATTAGATTTGTTTATAATAAGTCGATAATTCATCTGGTTGAGCAAAAAGGTCACAGTTTGATATTAGTCTTACCTGTAAAGGTTAACTCATTGCCAGTGTAAATCTTGATGGACTCAGTCAGACATATGTCTTCATCCAAGTCTTTTGTCACAGATGAATACTTGTGCAGCATTGTTTGTCGTGGGTCATAAGAGCCACACTTGAGAGAGGTGTGTGCAAAGTTGCATCGGTTGCAGAAAGCAGTTGATGCTTGATTGATGGTGCAAACCACACCGCTGCCACAACCTACAAATAAACACACAGTTGTTGACTTACTTAAGCCAAAAATAGAACAAGATGACTATTGAACCGTGTGTGCAGTGGTCAGTGACTTGACCATCAGACGCTCAAAACCCAGGTTCCTATCCAGTGGTTTGTCATGTTGATAACTGGACAAGTTTGTTCTCCCATCATTGCTCCAGTTCACTCAGCTGAATATTTGTGTATGAATGTTTGCATATTAACTGCAGCATGGCTGAATGTTTACCAAAGAAGTTCAGATGGTGTTCATGCTCAATCACTCTAGAATTTAGTGAACTGAATGAATAATGAACTTGAAATATTAGCAGACTGGTTTCCTGCCAATAAACTATCTTTAAACATTTCTAAGACCAAACATACGTTATTTTCTAGATCTCATTCTCGACAGAAAGAAGAATTATTATTAGTGATATCCAATTCAGCGAATACAATTTCTAGGCCTTCATATTGATGACAAACTTGACAGGCAAGAACATATAAATGCATGCAAAATAAGCTAACTAGTGCTTTAAACATAACCAATAACGTTAACCATTACCTTCCAATAGCTGCACTTAAAACAATTTGTTACACCTTACTTGAATCATGGAATAATTTTGTGGAATATCAACAAATTATTTATTATGCAAAACATATTATAATAATAAATAATAATTGTAAAACCTCTACAATGCCTATATCATTTGGCTAATCGTAGTCTCGGGGATAGGCACAAAATTGTCATTGAAGCATGGAATGTAGCAGATTAACTAAATATGACAGTTCTTGAGTAGAAAGAGTGGTATGTAACAGTAGCCAATTTAAATTTAATTCGGTATATAACTAGAAGCCAATGTAACTGTTTAAATAGTGGTAGTGATGGTGAGAAATGGGGGGGCCTTTATAAGTACATGTAACATGCGTGCTAAACAGTTCTGTATACATTGGAGTTTAGATAAGTCTTTTTTGCAATGTTATTCAGAAGTGAGTTACAATAGTCCAGTCAACTATTAATCAGAGTGACTGATATTGTTTTAGCAGACGATAAAGATAAATGACACCGGATTCGACGGAAATCATGTATATGTAGAAACTTGGTTTGCATTTCATCTGTGTGTGTCATTCTTGTTTCGTTGTTCACTGCGAAGTACGTTCCATGACCATGCAAACTTATTCTGTCGCTGTTCCCTTAATTTTTTCACCAAAGAATAAACATGTCACAATTGCGAAGGTCTTTGTCCATCATCGTTTAATAGTCAGATGTCGATACCGTTTATAAACAGTTGCAGGTTTGTTACCTTTGGCAACAAGAGAGTTCCATTTGGCTGCTTCCGTATTTGAATAAAACGGTGTGACTGCGTCAAACGAGCTCCCACTTTAGCAGTCTGTTGAGCATATGCTCAAGGCGGGGTACTCAGTTCAGAATGTACTCAAGAAGTTTTACAACCACCATGAGCACGGATTATCCGGTGAGCATGAGATCTGAGTCTGAGCACAGAGTTGAGCATGAGCACTGAGTACAGTATATAATTGGGTCTGTCATCACCTCGGAATTGTATATAATTTTGTAGATTCTCATGATTGTTTATGTTGTATGTGGTTATACAATTCCAAATAAAGCTTACTTACTTGCACTGTTGCGGTTCTATATATATATATATATATATATATATATATATATATATATATATATATATATATATCACACACACACACACACACACACACACACACACACACATGCATGGACACACACATGACGCAGCACGCACACACGCACGCATGCACGCACGCATGCACGCATGCACGCACGCACGCACGCACGCACGCACACACGCACACACACACACACACTTGTAACACTAAGTGCATCTGACACATTGTACCTGATTCGATGATGGAGACATCTGCACACACTTGTGTCGTTGGATTGTATCCTGCATTGTTGCAGCAAGTGAGAGCTACTGAGACACGCTCTGTGCCACAACACTTCTCATTGGCTGCCACCTTCTCACTTTCACTCACGTACTTGTGCACCTGAAATATGACAAACAGTGCCATATATTTCATTTATTTATTATTATCTAATGCTTATAAATTGCATGTGTGTATTAGTAAGCTTCAACTTCAACTAAGAGTGGTTGGCAGAGACATAGAAGTATGTTTTCATTTAAACTGAAGATGAAAAATAAACATGACATTATCGCAAAACAAACAAAATGGACACGTCGTGCATAAGTTTTCATTTAAACTTTGAAGATGAAATACAAAAATTACTTTGTCATAAAACAAAGAAAATGGACACATGTTTTGCATAAGTTTTCATTTAAATTTTGAAGATGAACTATAAAAAGTAACCTTATCACAAAACAAAGAAAATTGACACATGTTGTGCATATGTTTATACTGAAACTTTTAAGATGAAACATAAAAATTATATTTTCACAATTCACATTCTGTGCATCAGTTTCATTTAAACTTTGAGAGGACTTTATCACAACAAAAACAAAGGTAATAACCCAGTATGTTGTGCATCATATTTTGCCCTGAAACTCTTCATATCTTATAAAGACATATATTATTACCTTGACATTACCAACCACGTCTGTACAGCAGACAGTGTTCGCCAGTGGCACATACACAACACCACAGCAATACTTGTCAGCATGTGGCTGGTATGATTTGCCAATGGAAGCATTCCCACAGCACATCAAACTGTCAGAGGTGACTCGTCCCCCGCAACACTGTACGTCATAGCCATCATGGAGGACACCTGGACACACACACATGATCAACACACTGTAGCACAGCATACACAATACATACATGCACACACACACACACCACACACACACACACACACACACACACACACACACACACACACACACACACACACACACACACACACAGACAAAACACTGTAGCATACACAAAACACACACCACACATACACCACACACACAAACACACACCATTACACCATAGACACACCATACACATACATGATCAACACATCAACACACTGTAGCACCACACACATTACACACACACACACACACACACACACACACACACACACACACACACACACACACACACACACACACACACACACACACACACACACACACACACACACACACAACAACACATGATCAACACACTGTAGCACAGCATACACAATACATACATGCACATCACACACACAGCCAGACACACTTATGATCAACACATTGTAACACAGCATACACAAAACATACATACATGCACATCACACACACAGCCAGACACACACATGATCAACACACTGTAGCACAGCATACACAACACATACATATGTGCACACCACACATAGTCACATACACACTCACACACACCACACACACACAGTCTCCCACATACACACACACACACACACACACACATGATCAACACACTGTAACACAGCATACACAACACATACATACATACACACCACACAGTCACACTCACACTCACACACACACACACATGCACGCACACCTCACATACAGTCTCTCTCTCTCACACACACACACACACACACACACACACACACACACACACACACACACACACACACACACACACACACACATGATCAACACACCGTAGCACAGCATACACAACACATACATATACGTACACCACACACACCATTAACAAACCCTGTACACAGTATAAACAACACATACACATACACACACACATACACACACACCCAAACACACACCCACACCACACACACACACACACACACACACACACACACACACACACACACACACACACACACACACACACACACACACATGATCAACACACTGTAGTACATCATACTCAACACACACACACACACCCCACACACACATGATCAACACACTGTAGCACAGCATACACAACACATATAGTATAGACTGGGATGTACTTTCTGTAGGAATCGGATGCCCAAAATGAGATAGTGATTGATTTGACTTTATTTGAGTATGAACTAAACACAAATTTTAGGTTACACATTTTTAGACACCTGTAAGGCCCACAATCCAAGATGGCCGCTGTCACTCATGGAAGGTACAGAAAATGGCATATCTCTGGAACTACTTGACCAACTTCAATGATGTTAGACTCTATTGTAGGGTTTTCAAACATGCCTGATAATCTGGAATAATTATGCTTCAGGTCGGTCACTAGTGGGTCAAGGTCATGAAAGAAGGTCAAGGTAAAGGTCATTTTGACTGATTTCAAAAAGGTCATCAGATGTTGAACATTCAGTAAAATCCAATTATAACAAATATGTCATGTTACATTTTTTTATTACACCATACCACTAGAATACAAACATACAAGCACCAAGAAGGCACATGTATGTATATAAAGAAATTCAGGTTCAAGGTCAAAATCTGAATATAAATAAACAAATAGAAGTAATTTCCAATACTGAACTGCATTGCATGTCAAGCAACCTAGTTCATTTTGTCCTGAAACACAGACAACTTATTGAACAAGATAAAATGTGGGCAAAAATAAAAACATTAAAGGTTAGATTCTTTATACATACATATACAACATATCACTCATGGAACATGCCATGTTGAACACTTAGTGAGCTAAATCATTGGTACATAATCTTCTGATAGTGTCATCCTTGTTCACCTCCTGCAACAGTCATACATCATCTTCATCTGCTATCATCCTGTAGTCAAGAAGATTACGGCAATCAGAAT
The DNA here is from genome assembly GCA_025642075.2 of Ridgeia piscesae. Taxonomy (NCBI): domain Eukaryota; kingdom Metazoa; phylum Annelida; class Polychaeta; order Sabellida; family Siboglinidae; genus Ridgeia; species Ridgeia piscesae. The sequence goes on from JAODUO010000644.1 coordinate 292,648, forward strand.
TGTGGCATTTGCAGAGAGCAGTGCAGGGGAGGTTGTTCTTCTTGCATGAACAGTGACCCTTGCAAGATGTCTTGCAACCATATTTGATCAGTTCCAAGACGGCAACTGGTGCTGGGTTGTAGAGACTGGGACATACTCATCCCCGGCAAACATCCATCCATTTCCTCTAGGGGCAGTAGACATGGGTGAGGTGTTGCATAGCTTTTGTCCCTCATGGCCACCATGTTGGTGCATAAGATATGGGACATCAGTGTTGCTCTGGTCGGAGGAAGCTTCTCGCCCTCCAGATTCCTGGACCTGAACAGTTCCCAAAGCAAGGCTGGTATGGTAGTTGCACCCCCGGAGCTGTATACTGATCAAACAAACTTCTTGATGGGCCGCACTTCTTCGGGCAGCTCAGATTGATCACTCCTCATTCCAACAGATCCACCATTAATGCTGTTGAGGAGGCAAATCCCTTCGGACTGAGAGACACAGACACCAACCAAGGCAATCACATAAACAAACATGTTATCATCATTGACAGTATGACTGTAGTTCAATGTATGACAAACGTCCAGGCATGAAGAAGATCATCAATTTCAAGGATGCCTTTGTCAAGAGAATTACAAGGATGGTGAAACCATACGATGGGGAGCGCATCATATTTGACTGCTATGTCATCGCTCAATCACTGAAACAGAAGATGAGGGCCAAGCGAACACAGGGAAAGGAGATGGAGTATGCAATCCATGATGAGATGGACATTGCTAAGAATACCCTCAAAGAGCTGCTCTCTTCCTCAAAGACATTCTTGGTAATGTTGTACTGGAGGAATATAAGGATCGAAGAAAAAGGTGGTGGTCATGAAAGGTACCACAGTTCATATCAATCAACCCCACTCCTTGGCTGAGTCGATGTCCACTCACAATCATGAGGAGGCAGACACCATGATTCCTTTGCATGCAATTGATGCCATCGGTAACTTCACTCTGAGACACATAGATGTGTGGTCGCCTGACATAGACGTACTGATCTTGCTGATGGACCTTGTGACTCATGGACGACTTGGTACATTCACCAAGCTCAATTTCCTCACTGGAAAAAGTGACAAGTATCGATCGATTACCATTCGTAAGTGAGTGGTGTCAAGGTCTGACTGGTTTCCATAACTTCACAGGTGCAGATTGGGGAGGGAAATTTGTTGGCATCTCAAAGAAGAGTTGGATCACTTAGTACCGATCCTTGCCCAATGATGACCCCATCGTCTCTGCCTTCCAACTGTTTGGCGAAGGGGTGCTCACAAACCATGAGCTGGTGGACGGTGAACTGCCCGAAGAAGTGCGGCCCTTCGAGAAGTTTGTTTGATCAGTATACAGCGCTGGGGGTGCAACTACCATACCAGCTTTGCTTTGGGAACTATTCAGGTCCAGAAAATGGATGGATGCTTGCCGGGAACGAGTATGTCCTTGTCCGGTGTCTCTATAAACCAGCACCAGTTGCCATCATGGAACTGATCAAATGTGGTTGCAAGACATCTTGCAAGGGTCACTGCTCATGCAAGAACAACGTCCCCAGCACTGCTCTCTGCAAATGCCACAATTATGATTGCAGCAACCTTCCTGGCTACAGGATGATATCAGACAAAGATGATGTATGATTGTTGCAGGAGGATGAACAAGGATGACACTATCAGAAGATTGTGTACCACTGATTTAACTCACTAAGTGTTCAACATGGCATGTTCCATTTAAACGATCTGTATTTAGCCTTTTAAACCGATTTGTATTTAGCCTTTTAAAGACTCGTTCTACATTTAGCATTTTACAGACTTATTTAGCATCTTACAAACTCATTTGAAACTACAGATTAATTTTATTATTAATTTTAAATACCACTTGATTATGTCTGTGTAATATTTATTTTATAATACATTTTTTTTGTTTTGTTTTTTTCTTGCTAGATTTATTAGTCTTACATCTGAGAAGCTATCGCAATTTTAGAATTAATGTGACCTCATACTCTCATCTATTTATTTATTATATATTATTTATTAAGTTTTAGTGCTGTTCACCCATGCCAAACATTAAAACATTTACATTATTTTAGAACGTCTGGCTATTCTCAGTCACTAATTATTTTATGATACATTAATTCTATCACTTAAGCAGATTTCTTTTTCAAATGTCAAAATTTTTCTCATTGTGTGTTTTATTTTTATCTTGTTCTGCAGCTTCTAGAAGCCATGATTTTACCTTGTGTAACACACCGGCACAGCGGTCGGATGTAATTTCAACACCTTCCAAATACATCAGCACACAAGAATCCTTGACATACCCCGGTATTTACACAGTCTTAATCTTTGTTTCAACCAAATATTACTACCAATACCCCATTTCAGGCCAACATTTAAATTGGTCTTAATCATACTGCTAGCAGGAGATGTTAGTCTTAATCCTGGAACTGTGATCAGGCACCACATTCGCCTGGCCACCACTAACATTCGTTCCATTCGTGAAAAAAACCGCCTCTCTTACCGATCTTATAATTTCCAAAACAATAAATATTCTTGCTGTCATTGAGACCTGGCCCAGACCACATGACACAGTTGCATGTATTGCCAACATTTCCTCTCCTGGCTATATCTTCCACCATCGACCACGTCCAGTTGGATGAGGCGGTGGTGTTGGTTTCCTTATCTCAAAACTATTCAACGTAAACCTGCACACCAGCCCTGACCAGCTTTGAATCTATGTGCGTTAACATATCAAATTCGTGCTTCTCTGGGTTTTTCATTTGTATTTATCGCCCTCCGGGTCACCCAGCTAACTTATTCGAAGAATTCCAGGATCTTTTGAAAAATGTTGCAACCATGCAACCAGAATTTTACATTGTTGGCGATTTTAATCTTCATCTGGATACACCATCTGCAACAACTACCACGTTTAATGATATCCTGGTATCATTTGACACAAAACAACATGTCAATTTCCCAACACACATACATGGACATTGGCTCGACATCTTGATAACTCGCTCCTCTTGTAAAAACATTCAGACACCCACAGTTGCAGATGGCTTATTGGATAACACAGTAATTGCAGATCTAGTAGCCCCAGCTGTGTCCAAATACAACGTGTTCTACAGAGCCATTCACAGTATCAACATTGCATCATTTATGACTGATATAATCATGTCCGATCTTGTCACACATCCTAAAGAACATGTTTCAGACCTATACAAACAGTACTGTCAAATACTTAAGACATTGCTTAACAAACATGCACCTATTAATTCCAAATCTGTGTCATAAAAGCCGCCAGCTCTTGGATGCCCTCGGAAATAATCCAATCTAAATGGCGCCATCGCTATCTGGAACGTGTTTGGCGTAAATCTCATTCATCCTTAGACAGGTCACACTACACACGGCAATGTCATCTATGTAACCAACAAATGTCAAAAGCAAAGTCGTATTATTATGAAAATATGGTCTCAAATAACTCTCCTACACCAAAACAGCTATGGAAATGCATACATCAGATCTTACACAGGCGGCCTGCTCCTTCTCTACCAACCCATGCATCAATCAAGTCATTGTGTAACTCTTTCTCAAGTCATTTTAAAGACAAAATCAGCCTCATACATTTAGCCTTCACAGATCACACCTCAGACATTGTAAATGCTGACTTTCCACAACTAAATTCTCAACTCGCATCGTTTGAACCAGCCACAACTGCTGAAGTGAGAAAAATAATCATGTTGTCCCCAAGTAAATCCTGTGATCTTGACCCACTTCTGACCGTACTACTGAAAGCATGCCTGGACGTTTTAATTAAACCAATAACAGACATAATAAATGCATCACTCTGCTCCGGCTTATTTCCTGAAGATTCTAAATGTGCCGATTTCTTAAGAAGACAACTCTGCCAAAAGAAGAACTAAACAGCTATAGGCCTATTTCCAACCTTAGCTTCATTTCAAAAATACTTGGAAAGGTTGTAGCAAATAGCCTCAGTTCTCACATCTACATAAATGGTTTAACCAATGCGTCACAGTTTGCATATAAACAATTTCACTCAACAGAAACTGCTCTTTTAAAAGTACAAAATGACATAAACCTTAACATTGATAATGGCAAAGTTACTGCACTGATCCTCCTTGACCTATCTGCCACTTTCAACACCATTGACCACAACATTCTCATTACATGCTTATCAACGGGATATCTGGCACAGCCCTGTGCTGGTTTACTTCATACCTTACTGATAGACGGCAAGCCATTAAAATAGGTAACTGCTTCTCAGACATGCTGTGGTGTCCCCCAGGGTTCTGTTTTGGGGCCCTTGCTTTTCACTCTGTATACAACACCACTAAGCTCTCTTATCCAGAGTCACAACTTGGATCATGATGACACACAAATCTATGTTTCTTTGACCACACCTGATACTTGTTGCTCCCTAAACCAGCTCAGGAATTGTCTCCAAGATGTCTCCCTTTGGATGAAAAACAGTAAATTAAAGTTAAATGCAGATAAGTCCGAATTTCTCATCATTGGTACCTCAACACAGCGGGCAAAACTCAATGGCTTTTTCCTGACACATATCCTGAGTCAGAGAATCACACCAGCCACCTCAGTTTTAAATCTCGGAGTAACGTTTGATGAAAACTTCAATTTCAAACAACATATATAGAAAACATGCCGTTGCTGTTTTTACCATATCCGTGATCTTCGCCGTATTCGCCAATTTATATAACTTTCCGTTACTAAAACCATCGCAACAGCTCTAGTAAGCAGCAGACTTGACTACAGCAATTCCCTCCTTTACAATACCGCTAACAAGGATATAGCAAAACTTCAGCGAATCCAAAATTGT
>JAODUO010000644.1:302500-360000 GCA_025642075.2 Ridgeia piscesae
AAGTGAATATCACCATACCTACCAACACATAACATCACGTCTAATACACTCATATCACCGTACCTACCAATACATAACATTACATCTAATACACACTCATATTAACGTACCTACAAACACATAACATTACATCTAATACACACTCATATCACCATACCTACCAACACATAACATCACATCTAACACACACTCATATCACCATACCTACCAACACATAACATCACATCTAACACACACTCATATCACCGTACCTACCAACACATAACATCACATCTAACACACTCATATTACCATACCTACCAATACATAACATCACATCTAATACACACTCATATCACCATACCTACCAACACATAACATCACATCTAACACACTCATATCACCATACCTACCAACACATAACATCACATCTAACACACACACACACACACACACACACACTCACATCACCTCAACATACCTAACAACACAACACATCATATCAAACACACACACTCACATCACCGCACCTACCAACATAACACATCATGAACAAGGCCTAACTGAGAGCATGTGGTGTATTAGAGGTTTTGTATATATAAAGCATTCTGTTAGTTAACAAAATTGGATATTGGTGGATGAGCAGGATAAGAATCCATTTGGATAACAAATATGGAAACAAATGAGTATAATAATCGACTGTGAACTTCAAACACAAACAAATTCTGGTCTTTATATAAAATGCCAGCTCTGCTTGTAAATGTGTGGTTATTTTTTGATATAACGGCAACTTGTTTAAGTTGCCGTTCACTTATGTGTAATGTGTTCTAACCATTCCTGTCAATAGAATGGCTTGCGACACTGCCTGTACATACCCCTGTAATTATTGCATCAAGACCATCACATGAAGACATAAAATTATATGAATGTGAATATATCAGTGCATTTTGTAAGCCTTTCTAACTCACTTGGATGAGAGGTGGGTGGATGGCATTGACCCTAAAGAATTATGTTTTGATTATTGGAAGGTGTTATATTTGCAACCCTCAACTGAGGTGATAGTGTTACCTTTGGCCACAGCACTTGTGGTTGTGAAGGCGTGTGTGGAACTGACCGCCACAACAAACCACGTCTCCAGCTTCACCAAGGATGTAGTGACGGCCACAGCACACGTGGCCCTTCTTGTTGTCATACAGCATGCCATCACAACATGTCTACCAACACAACAACATTGACCATAACTATTCAAGTAGTAACAATTTACTTTACATGCCAATCACACGCCATCACAACATGTCTACCAACACAACAACATTGACCATAACATTCAAGTAGTAACAATTTACTTTACATGCCAATCACACGCCATCACAACACGTCTACCAACACAACAACATTGACCATAACTATTCAAGTAGTAACAATTTACTTTACATGCCAATCACACGCCATCACAACATGTCTACCAACACAACAACATTGACCATAACTATTTAAGTAGTAACAATTTACTTTACATGCCAATCACACGCCATAACAACACGTCTACCAACACAACAACATTGACCATAACTATTCAAGTAGTAACAATTTACTTTACATGCCAATCACACGCCATCACAACATGTCTACCAACACAACAACATTGACCATAACTATTCAAGTAGTAACAATTTACTTTACATGCCAATCACACGCCATAACAACACGTCTACCAACACAACAACATTGACCATAACTATTCAAGTAGTAACAATTTACTTTACATGCCAATCACATGCCATCACAAGATGTCTACCAACACAACAACATTGACCATAACTGTTCAAGTAGTAACAATTTATTTTACATGCCAATCACACGCCATCACAACATGTCTACCAACACAACAACATTGACCATAACTATTTAAGTAGTAACAATTTATTTTACATGCCAATCACACGCCATCACAACATGTCTACCAACACAACAACATTGACCATAACCATTCAAGTAGTAACAATTTATTTTACATGCCAATCACACGCCATCACAACATGTCTACCAACACAACAACATTGACCATAACTATTCAAGTAGTAACAATTTACTTTACATGCCAATCACACGCCATCACAACATGTCTACCAACACAACAACATTGACCATAACTGTTCAAGTAGTAACAATTTATTTTACATGCCAATCACACTACAACTGTCTACCAACACAACAACATTGACCATAACCATTCAAGTAGTAACAATTTATTTTACATGCCAATCACACACCATAACAACAGTCTACCAACACAACAACATTGACCATAACTATTCAAGTAGTAACAATTTATTTTACATGCCAATCACACACCATAACAACACGTCTACCAACACAACAACATTGACCATAACTATTCAAGTAGTAACAATTTATTTTTTAAATGCCAATCACACGCCATCACAACATGTCTACCAACACAACAACATTGACCATAACCATTCAAGTAGTAACAATTTATTTTACATGCCATCACAACACTTCTACCAACACAACAACATTGACCATAACTATTCAAGTAGTAACAATTTATTTTACATGCCAATCACACACCATAACAACACGTCTACCAACACAACAACATTGACCATAACCCTATTCAAGTAGTAACAATTTATTTTACATGCCAATCACACACCATAACAACACGTCTACCAACACAACAACATTGACCATAACTGTTCAAGTAGTAACAATTTATTTTACATGCCAATCACACGCCATCACATCATGTCTACCAACACAACAACATTGACCATAACTATTCAAGTAGTAACAATTTATTTTACATGCCAATCACACGCCATCACAACATGTCTACCAACACAACAACATTGACCATAACCATTCAAGTAGTAACAATTTATTTTACATGCCATCACAACACTTCTACCAACACAACAACATTGACCATAACTATTCAAGTAGTAACAATTTATTTTACATGCCAATCACACACCATAACAACACATCTACCAACACAACAACATTGACCATAACCATTCAAGTAGTAACAATTTATTTTACATGCCAATCACACACCATAACAACACGTCTACCAACACAACAACATTGACCATAACTATTTAAGTAGTAACAATTTATTTTACATGCCAATCACACGCCATCACAACATGTCTACCAACACAACAACATTGACCATAACTATTCAAGTAGTAACAATTTACTTTACATGCCAATCACACGCCATCACATCATGTCTACCAACTCAACAACATTGACCATAACTATTCAAGTAGTAACAATTTATTTTACATGCCAATCACACACCATAACAACACGTCTACCAACACAACAACATTGACCATAACTGTTCAAGTAGTAACAATTTACTTTACATGCCAATCACACGCCATCACATCATGTCTACCAACTCAACAACATTGACCATAACTATTCAAGTAGTAACAATTTATTTTACATGCCAATCACACGCCATCACAACACGTCTACCAACACAACAACATTGACCATAACCATTCAAGTAGTAACAATTTAGTTTACATGCCAATCACACACCATAACAACACGTCTACCAACAAAACAACATTGACCATAACTGTTCAAGTAGTAACAATTTATTTTACATGCCAATCACACGTCATCACAACACGTCTACCAACACAACAACATTGACCATAACTATTCAAGTAGTAACAATTTAGTTTACATGCCAATCACATGCCATCACAACACGTCTACCAACACAACAACATTGACCATAACTGTTCAAGTAGTAACAATTTACTTTACATGCCAATCACACACCATAACAACACGTCTACCAACAAAACAACATTGACCATAACTATTCAAGTAGTAACAATTTATTTTACATGCCAATCACACGTCATCACAACACGTCTACCAACACAACAACATTGACCATAACCATTCAAGTAGTAACAATTTAGTTTACATGCCAATCACACACCATAACAACACGTCTACCAACACAACAACATTGACCATAACTGTTCAAGTAGTAACAATTTAGTTTACATGCCAATCACACACCATAACAACACGTCTACCAACACAACAACATTGACCATAACTGTTCAAGTAGTAACAATTTATTTTACATGCCAATCACACGTCATCACAACACGTCTACCAACACAACAACATTGACCATAACCATTCAAGTAGTAACAATTTACTTTACATGCCAATCACACACCATAACAACACGTCTACCAACAAAACAACATTGACCATAACTATTCAAGTAGTAAAAATTTATTTTACATGCCAATCACACGTCATCACAACACGTCTACCAACACAACAACATTGACCATAACCATTCAAGTAGTAACAATTTAGTTTACATGCCAATCACACACCATAACAACACGTCTACCAACACAACAACATTGACCATAACTGTTCAAGTAGTAACAATTTAGTTTACATGCCAATCACACACCATAACAACACGTCTACCAACACAACAACATTGACCATAACTGTTCAAGTAGTAACAATTTATTTTACATGCCAATCACACGTCATCACAACACGTCTACCAACACAACAACATTGACCATAACCATTCAAGTAGTAACAATTTATTTTACATGCCAATCACACATCATCACAACACGTCTACCAACACAACAACATTGACCATAACTGTTCAAGTAGTAACAATTTACTTTACATGCCAATCACACACCATAACAACACGTCTACCAACACAACAACATTGACCATAACTGTTCAAGTAGTAACAATTTATTTTACATGCCATCACAACACTTCTACCAACACAACAACATTGACCATAACCATTCATGTAGTAACAATTTATTTTACCCACCTACCAACACAACAACATTGACCATAACTATTCAAGTAATAACAATTTATTTTACCCACCTACCAACACAACAACATTGACCATAACTATTCAAGTAATAACAATTTATTTTACATGCCAATCACACGTCATCACAACACTTCTACCAACATAACAACATTGGCCATAACTATTCAAGTAGTAACAATTTATTTTACATGCCAATCACACGCCATCACAACACGTCTACCAACACAACAACATTGGCCATAACCGTTTATATGTGACAACATTGAAGAGAAATATCATATTTTGTAATGTTTCTCAAACCTAATTTTACTGGGTTTTTTTTCAAATACCGCAATGTAAAAAGTAAGGATGGATTAAGTAAACTAGTCAGCACCAACACCAAAACATCATTATAAACAATGTAAACAACGGTATCAATCTTGTGTAGTGTAGTGTAGTGATTAAATTGTTACAATTTATAGAACATTGGTGTAAAATATAATAACTGTAGTATAAAAACACAAAATTATTGTTTTATAAAGAAAAAAGAACCAGGAAAGAACCGAGGAATCTGGCAGAATGGCTCATGAGTTTGGTGGGCAAAGGACCGAAGATGAAATGATGAATGCTGGGAAGAAGATGCTGGTCATCACAGGTGATGTGAAAATCTGCGGGATGGCTACTGGCTAGTGCAATCTATATCTCACTTCAGTTTACATGGTGGAGGAAGTAGAGTCATAAAACATGTAGAGGTGTGAAAGGGAGTCTGCATAGAACCTGAAGTTAGAACATCCAGCTTCAACAGAAACATACACCTAAAACTGTCTATTATTCAGACATTCACCATATTTTATTTTAGAAAATGTGGTGTGCACCACTGATGCATGAGAGAAGAATTATGAAAGGTATGTAGAAGTTGCACTGACGTGACAGGTCAGCTGGTGAATATACCTTTGGTCCTGAGTAGCAGGTGTCTCCACAGAAGCTCTCTAGGATGTCACACTCTAGGTACATGCATTTGTGAGACATGTCCTGTGGCCTGCTCTCAACTCTGTCACAAATAACAAACAACTCCATCAAAGATCACACACAACTCTGTCATAGATCACATACAACTCTGTCATAGATCACATACAACTCTGTCATAGATCACATACAACTCTGTCATAGATCACACAACTCTGTCATAGATCACATACAACTCTGTCATAGATCACACACAACTCTGTCATAGATCACATACAACTCTGTCATAGATCACATACAACTCTGTCATAGATCACACGCAACTCTGTCATAGATCACATACAACTCTGTCATAGATCACATACAACTTGGTCATAGATCACACGCAACTCTGTCATAGATCACACACAACTGTGACACATGTCACACACACACACAACTCTATCATACATCACACACAACTGTGTTATAGATCACACACAACTGTATCATAGATCACACACAACTGTATCATATATCCCACACAACTCTGTCATATGTCATGTCATCTGTCACATGTCACACACACACACAACTCTATCATACATCACACACAACTGTGTTATAGATCACATACAACTGTGGCATAGATCACACACAACTCTGTCACAGATCATATACAACTCTGTCGTATATCACACACAACTGTCATAGATCACACATGACTGTCATAGATCACACACAACTGTCATAGATCACACACAATTGTATCACCGATCACATACAACTGTATCACAGATCACATACAACTGTGTCATAGATCACACACAGCTGTGCCCTAGATCACAAACAACTGTATCATAGATCACTCACAACTATGTCACAGATCACACAGGAAGAGGGAGAGGAAGAGGGGTGGCAAAGTGAACTCACTTGTCAGAGCAAAGCATCTTCCGTCGTCTCCATAATTCATAGTGATGCAATATGCCATTTGGTTCAGACGGTTGTGACCATGTGAGCTGGATTGAGTAGGCAGATTGCACCAAGAGGTTGGGGGATGTGAGACCAGAGGGCACTGATTCAGAGGTAGTGCCGCGGGTACCCTTACTCTTGACACATGTGTAAATATTGCATACTTCCACCTGCAAGAAGAGTCACCCATATCTAAGGCAGGTCCTGCCCTACCAATAAGCTAGTGTAGAGAAACAAACAAGAAAAACACAGACCAATTTATGAAACATATATCATAAACATACAGCATCATAAGATCCATACAATTGATGGGTGTGCGTGTGTGTGTGTGTGTGTGTGTGTGTGTGTGTGTGTGTATATATATATATATATATATATATATATATATATATATATATATATACATATATACTGAATATTAACGCAAGGGCTCCCTCATGGCTCCAAAGAACACTAAATCAAGGGCTCACTCATGGCTCTAAAGAATACCAACACAAGGGCTCCTTCATGGCTCCAAACAACACCAAATCAAGGGCTCACTCATGCCTCTAAAAATACCAACACAAGGGCTCCCTTGTGGCTCTAAAGAACACCAACTCAAGGGCTTCCCCATGGCTCTAAAGAATATCAACACAACACCTCCCTTGTGGCTCTAAAGAAAAAACCAACACAACACCTCCCTCATTGCTCTAAAGAACACCAACTCAAGGGCTCTCTTGTGGCTCTAAAGAACACCAACTCAAGGGCTCCCTTGTGGCTCTAAAGAACACCAATTCAAGGGCTCCATCGTGGCTCTAAAGAACACCAACTCAAGGGCTTCCCCATGGCTCTAAAGAACACCAACACAAGGGCTCCCTCATTGCTCTAAAGAACACCAACTCAAGGGCTCTCTTGTGGCTCTAAAGAACACCAACACAACTTGTTGCTCTAAAGAACACCAACACAACACCTCCCTCATTGCTCTAAAGAACACCAACTCAAGGGCTCCCTTGTGGCTCTAAAGAATACCAACACAACACCTCCCTTGTGGCTCTAAAGAACACCAATATAAGGGTCCCTTGTGGGTCAAAAGAACACCAATACAAGTGTTCCCTTGTGGGTCTAAAGAACACCAATACAAAGGCTCCCATGTGCCTCTAAAGAACACCAATACAAGGGCTCCTTCATGGCTCTAAAGAATACAAACACAACACCTCTCTTGTGGCTCTAAAGAACACCAATACAAGGGCTCCCTTGTGGGTCTAAAGACACCAATACAAGGGCTCCCTTGTGGGTCTAAAGAACACCAATACAAGGGCTCCCTTGTGGGTCTAAAGACACCAATACAAGGGCTCCTTCATGGCTCTAAAGAATACCAACACAACACCTCTCTTGTGGCTCTAAAGAACACCAATACAAGGGCTCCTTCATGGCTCTAAAGAATACCAACACAACACCTCTCTTGTGGGTCTAAAGAACACCAATACAAGGGCTCCTTCATGGCTCTAAAGAATACCAACACAACACCTCTCTTGTGGCTCTAAAGAACACCAATACAAGGGCTCCCTTGTGGGTCTAAAGACCCCAATACAAGGGCTCTCTTGTGGCTCTAAAGAACACCAATACAAGGGCTCCCTTGTGGGTCTAAAGACACCAATACAAGGGCTCCTTTGTGGGTCTAAAGAACACCAATACAAGGCTCCCTCATGGTTCTGGACACAACAATATTTTATTTATGTGTGTAGTATTAATGTAAATTTTAAATGTTTGTTTATTATATCTAAATCTGCTCTTATGCTCTATTTATTTAACATTTATTGATATATTTTACATAATCTATTTGTTATAGTTTTAGTTAATTTATGTAGTTATATGTAAAGTACAGAGCTTTTATCTGAAGTGGATCCTGGCATTATATAAATTCCTATATTATTATTATATAGTATTAACTGTCAATTGAGGACAACTGACCTGGACACAACTGGTGGATGAGGACAATTTACCTGGACACAACTGGTGGATGAGGACAATTTACCTGGACACAACTGGTGGATGAGGACAATTGACCTGGACACAACTGTTGGGTGAGGACAATTGACCTGGACACAACTGTTGGTTGAGGACAATTGACCAGGACCCAACTGTTGGGTGAGGACAATTGACCAGGACCCAACTGTTGGGTGAGGACAATTGGCCTGGACACCACTGTTGCGTGAGGACAATTGACCTGGACACCACTGTTGCATGAGGACAATTGACCTGGACACAACTCGTGCGTGAGGACAATTGACCTGGACACAACTGTTGTGTGAGGACAATTCACCTGGACAAAACTGTTGGATGAGGGCAGTTGACCTGGATACAACTGTTGGATGAGGACAATTGACCTGGACACAACTGTTGGATGAGGACAATTGACCTGGACACAACTGTTGGATGAGGACAATTGACCTGGACACAACTGTTAGGTGGGGACAATTGACCTGAACACAACTGTTGGATGAGGACAATTGACCTGGATACAACTGTTGGATGAGGACAATTGACCTGGACACAACTGTTGGATGAGGACAATTGACCTGGACACAACTGATGGATGAGGACAATTGACCTGGACACAACTGGTGGATGAGGACAACTGTCTTGGACCTAACTGTTGGGTGGGGACAATTGACTTCATACAACTGTTGGGTGAGGACAATTAACCTGGACACAACTGTTGGGTGAGGACAATTGACCTGGACACAACTGTTGGTTGAGGACAATTGACCAGGACCCAACTGTTGGGTGAGGACAATTGACCTGGACACCACTGTTGCGTGAGGACAATTGACCTGGACACCACTGTTGCATGAGGACAATTGACCTGGACACAACTCGTGCGTGAGGACAATTGACCTGGACACAACTGTTGTGTGAGGACAATTCACCTGGACAAAACTGTTGGATGAGGGCAGTTAACCTGGATACAACTGTTGGATGAGGACAATTGACCTGGACACAACTGTTGGATGAGGACAATTGACCTGGACACAACTGTTGGATGAGGACAATTGACCTGGACACAACTGTTAGGTGGGGACAATTGATCTGAACACAACTGTTGGATGAGGACAATTGACCTGGATACAACTGTTGGATGAGGACAATTGACCTGGACACAACTGTTGGATGAGGACAATTGACCTGGACACAACTGTTGGATGAGGACAATTGACCTGGACACAACTGTTGGGTGAGGACAGTTGACCTGGACACAATTGTTGGGTGAGGACAATGGACTTGGACACAACTGATGGGTGAGGACAATTCATGTGGACACAACTGTTGGGTGAAAACAATTCACCTGGACACAACTGTTGGATGAGGACAATTGACCTGGACACAACTGTTGGATGAGGAAAATTGACCTGGACACAACTGGTAGGTGAGGACAATTGACCTGAACAAAACTGTTGGTTGAGGATAACTGACCTGGACACAACTGTTGGATGAAGACAATTGACCTGGTCCCAACTGTTGGATGAGGACAATTGACCAGAACACAACTGTTGGATGAGGACAATTGACCTGGACACAACTGTTAGATGAGGACAAGTTACCTGAACACAACTGTTGGATGAGGACAATTGACCTGGACACAACTGTTGGATGAGGACAATTGACCTGGATACAACTGTTGGATGAGGACAATTGACCTGGACACAACTGTTGGATGAGGACAATTGACCTGGACACAACTGGTGGATGAGGACAATTGACCTGGACACAACTGGTGGATGAGGACAACTGTCCTGGACCTAACTGTTGGGTGGGGACAATTGACTTCATACAACTGTTGGGTGAGGACAATTAACCTGGACACAACTGTTGGGTGAGGACAATTGACCTGGACACAACTGTTGGTTGAGGACAATTGACCAGGACCCAACTGTTGGGTGAGGACAATTGACCTGGACACCACTGTTGCGTGAGGACAATTGACCTGGACACCACTGTTGCATGAGGACAATTGACCTGGACACAACTCGTGCGTGAGGACAATTGACCTGGACACAACTGTTGTGTGAGGACAATTCACCTGGACAAAACTGTTGGATGAGGGCAGTTAACCTGGATACAACTGTTGGATGAGGACAATTGACCTGGACACAACTGTTGGATGAGGACAATTGACCTGGACACAACTGTTGGATGAGGACAATTGACCTGGACACAACTGTTAGGTGGGGACAATTGATCTGAACACAACTGTTGGATGAGGACAATTGACCTGGATACAACTGTTGGATGAGGACAATTGACCTGGACACAACTGTTGGATGAGGACAATTGACCTGGACACAACTGTTGGATGAGGACAATTGACCTGGACACAACTGTTGGATGAGGACAATTGACCTGGACACAACTGATGGGTGAGGACTATCCATGTGGACACAACTGTTGGGTGAGGACAGTTGACCTGGACACAATTGTTGGGTGAGGACAATGGACTTGGACACAACTGATGGGTGAGGACAATTCATGTGGACACAACTGTTGGGTGAAGACAATTCACCTGGACACAACTGTTGGATGAGGACAATTGACCTGGACACAACTGTTGGATGAGGAAAATTGACCTGGACACAACTGGTAGGTGAGGACAATTGACCTGAACACAACTGTTGGTTGAGGATAACTGACCTGGACACAACTGTTGGATGAAGACAATTGACCTGGTCCCAACTGTTGGATGAGGACAATTGACCAGAACACAACTGTTGGATGAGGACAATTGACCTGGACACAACTGTTAGATGAGGACAAGTTACCTGAACACAACTGTTGGATGAGGACAATTGACCTGGACACAACTGTTGGATGAGGACAATTGACCTGGACACAACTGGTGGGTGAGGACAATTGACCTGAACACAACTGTTGGATGAGGATAATTGACCTGGACACAACTGTTGGATGAGGACAATTGACCTGGACACAACTGTTGAATTAGGACTACCTACCTTGACTGTGTAGATCCGGAATGGCTGTAGATGAGACAGCATGTAGGATCCAGATGTTATCATTCCTGTAGAAATCTTGTGGTCATCCACATACAGGTTGTAGGCAATGATTTGTCCATTTGGAGTTTTTGGTGCTTTCCATATCACTCTCAAGGCAGTGCGATTGACAATGGTGAGATGTGGTGAATCAAGTCCCTGAGGGGCTGTAAACAGACATTGGCAGTGGTAAGATGTGGCGCACTGAGTCCCTAATGGACACATTGACAAGATGTGGTGCACTGAGTCCCTAAAACGGCAGTAAAAGAAGACATTGACAATGTAAAGATGTGGTTCACTGCTGTAAAAAGACATTGACAATGTAAAGATGTGGTACACTGAGTACCTAGGGGCTGCAAACATGCAGACGTTGACAATGTAAAGATGTGGTGCACCGTGTCCCTAGGGGCTGTAAACATGCAGACATTGACAATGTAAAGGTGTGGTGCACTGAGTCCCTATGTGCTATTTTGTGTTGTCTTTACTGTAAACAGAGCCAGGCCCATCTGTAGCTAATTAGAGTTTGTTGAGGGCACACCTCTGAGCAAAATGGACTCAGGCATGCAAACATTGTATTATGTCCAGTGGGATGCAATATAATTTTCAATTAACTAGTCACGTGAAGTGAATAACAGCCATCTAAGGTCACTGCTAGCCCATGCTGAGTCAGATGGCTGACTGGGCTCTGACATATTTATATAGATATGGTGATCTTGAAGTGGCAGTTCCACTGTCTTCATTGACTTAAGATTTATGTTGGTTATAACCAAATTTCTCACCCACCCTCCCTTTTTCTTGACTGGTGTATCCCTTTTACCTGTTGAGAGCTACATTTGTTTGATCTATCTCTTTGTTGTGTCTTGGAGGTTAAGTCGCCCGTAGATTCAGTTGCTGCTTCTGTGTTGCACAGTATGCAATGTCCTTTTGCGTTCTGCAAAACATTCCCCACCCAATCTTTCTGATGGTGTATAATACCTATGGTTGTCCTATATGTAAGCTTGTGCAACAAGTCTCACAGATAAGTTGTACACAAAGTTTTTAAATGTTTGGACGCGTTTCCCTGCAATAGTTCTGTACACAAGGTTTTGCATCATGCTTTTCACCCAACACCGGTGTAACTTGAGGCCACTCTACTCAAGATGGCAGTGTGCTAACTTGATAGGTTTATTGGCGGCTTACCACTAGTTGTATATATATATGCCCGGTAGTATTCACGATACACGCTGAATATTACATCTCCCTTTCTTGCAAAGAAATATTCTCTTTACTATCAAACCAAATACACATGTAGTACATTCTGATTGCATGTAGTGTCTCCTGCTTTGTATCTGGCCAACCCTTCAGGACCATAGCTTGCAGCTCGTTCAGTTCATCTGCTGTGCATTCCTGGAATTGTTTGTATCGTGTAGGTGTTACGGCGATGAAGTTTATCATATTGACTATGACAGGCTCAATATCAGGTACTGCATCTGGCAGGTGCCTGGTGGGCATGACTCAGTGCATCTCCCATGGGGATTTCCTTGCCTGGCTTGTACATCACGTTCAGGTCATATGGCTGCAGTCTCAGCAACATTGCTTATAGCCTCATAGGCACTGATAGCAATGGCTTTGCGCATATCGCCTGAAGTGGTTTGTGATTGCTCACAACTGTTGTAGGTTTTCCAAAGATGAAGTAGTGGAATTTCTTGCAGCTATGGATGATAGCTAACATTTCCTTTTCCAGTTGAGTGTATCTTTTCTCTGTCAGTATTAGAGCTCTTGATGCATATGGTATCAGGTGACCATCTCCTAATCCAAAGCTGCTCGCATCACACTGTATTGTGACATCTTTCGTCACGTCATAATACGCCAACACTGGTGTTCTACAACAGAGTTCCTTCAGCTCGTCGAAGCTTCTCTGTTGTTGCTTGTTCCAGTAGAAATTGACATCTCTTTTCATCACATCCCATAGTGGGGCATCCACTGTACTCATGTTCGGAATTAATTTCGAGAGATACTGGACAAATCCAAGTCTTCCTTGATTCTGGAATACTGCTCGAACTTTCTCTGGATCCGGTTGCAAGCCTTGGTCAGTCACTGAGTGTCCCATGTAGGTAATTCTTAGTTGTTTTACCTGACACTTGTCAAAGTTGAGTTTGAGATTCCACTCGGTCGCTCTCTCAACAACTTTTCTTATTATCCTATATATTGGAATTTGGTAGTGTTCTCATCTGATGGCTTTGTTGAGATCTTTGGGGTCTGAACAGATTCTTAACTTTCCATTCCACAAAATCATGACCATGAGAAGATGACAATCTTTCAGATTCGTACGTGTCTTCGCTGACAGTGCTTTTGTCTGACATCTTGGTTCATGTACTACTGGCATGACTGTAGGATCCATCTTGATAGCACGTATACTTTCTTGTGACGTCTCGTAGTTCTGGCCGTCTAACATCAGAACATCACCTTTCTCGAGACATTTTTCTCAGACTGCAGCTTGCGATGATCTTAATACAATAGCATCTCACAGCATGCAGTCTTCTTCCGCGTAGCCACAGTCTTTCACGGATGTGGTTTTTCATAGGTGCGACATACTGCACATATTTGGTGTACACTCCCTCCAGAGTGGTGTTCTCTGCGTGAATGTCGTCCAGCGCTGGCGTCCATGGGAATGTCTTGTATATTTCATGTCCTTTATCACTGATATAAGTCATAAGGTAATTTACCTTCTGACCTTCTGTCTTAGTGGCGAGAGGTCCTTTGAATGTAAAGTCACAGTGCTGTCAAAAGTGGCGTCTTTCGGTTGCGATATTGGCCACTTGCTAATTCATGCAAGGTTTGTCGCCAGTGTTCGCCATGATGACTGCCTGGCTGGACAGTTCTGGTAAACACTCATTGCATATCGATGTCACTCCATCTGCGGTAACCCTAGTCACCCCGGTCATCCCCCGGCCATCCATGGTCAAGGATGCTGGTATCGCTCGATGTAGAATCGCTCGATCACCTAAAGTCATCTCTCGGCAAATGGTCCACTCTTTCCTGCCGTCTTCCACACCAGACAGTGCCTGGAGGTACTGTGCACATGATTGTCCATAGTTTCTGTTTCTAAAACAACTGTATACATTATTTTAGAGCTACTTGTAACAACCATGTAGCATAAGGGGACTCGTACTCAGGACGGCAGTGTGGTAACTCGACAGGTTTATTGGCGGCTCACTGCTAGTCATGTGTACATGTGCAGTTGTATTCATTATTGATATTACAGCAGGGTTTTTAGTGCGGGTACCTCTCGAAATACATTTGTGTGTGTCAGTTTGGCTCGGCTTATCTGTGTGTTGTGTTGTTTGAGATTTTGGCTTTTATATATGCAGCACCTTTACTTTTTATGTTACTATTTATGTTTTTGTTTACCATGAATGATTATGGTTTGTTCTACAGTTGATGTTATTAACTCACTGTATGAATTGTGGGTGTTTTATTATATATACATCTATCTATAGATTCTATACATTGGCTGAGCATTAGATTAACATCTACTTTAGTCTAAGTTTAGTGTATGTGTTCACCACTGTTGGTTCACCATTGTTAAGATTAGCATAAATTTGGCCATATATATATATATATATATATATATATATATATATATATATATATATATATATATATATATATATATACATACAATATTTTCTAGGGATTGAGTACCCCAGTCTCTATGTTCATTCAGGGTGGGGTTGTTTCCTCCCTTTACGGTTTCTGTTAATGTATGCTTTCGCATAATGCATGTAATTTCTATCTGTATAATATTATGTGACACAAAAATTAATAGTGTAAGGACTATACTTGTAAGGATTTTAACAACAAAATTGAACAAAACAGAAGCAACTCAGCAACTTGATCCTTGATACAGTGCACCTTTCAGCATGTAGCTAACATTAACATAGCATGTCTTTACCTCCATCTTTTGTTCTCACACTGATTGGCTCGCTGGTGATGGTGGCACCCCCATGTGTGACAAGAGTGAGGCTTATGGTGTATGCAATACTCGGCTGTAGGTGGCCAATGACAGTTGATGTAGTACTTGGCTCATACACACGTTCAATCGACTGGTTGATGCCCGTCATGTTTACCCTGAACTCACTCACACGACCTTGTAGTGCAAACACATCTGTAACATCAGCTCATGTATCAGCAAACTGGAAAAAAGTAGACACTCATTGTGTCAATTAACGGACAATCAACGTGGTACTTTCCATATAACTTATATGTTGTGTCCTCAATAAGATTATTCTAGAAAACCATTATTTAGTTACAAATGGCTAGTTTTTAATTAATGCTTTTAAATGCACAGTGGAAACATGATTTTATTTGCCATTAATGAACGCTTTGTCTCATCTTCTCAACACAGCCAGATACAAACAGGAATGGCACAACAGCTTGGCTGTAACATACGTCTGTGTTTATATTGATATATATATATATATATATATATATATATATTACATATATACAACACACACACCACAAATAATAATATATATATATATATATATATATATATATATATATATATATATATATATATATATATATATATAATTGTACAATTGTTATTGATCATGCAACATAATAATAATAATAGAATAATAATAGCACAGTGGTTTCCAGAGTCTGACTCTGTTCAATAATGTTTACATCGTTTTTTCTATAAAGCATTGTAAGTTATGTATACACAAATAATTTTTTTAATGAAATTGTGGCTATTAACTATTGTATAACAATATAAATATATTAAATGAGACTAAATCAGCAAAAATATTAAACAAATACATTAAATATGGAATTTAAACAAATCAATACCTCTAATAACATGTTATTTTATAAATACTTATTAAAATCATATAGTAGTATACACGTGATAGCAAAGACCCAAATAACTAAATACTAAGAGCAGATTTGATATGATCAATCTTTGGGCATGATTTAAATGTATATAAGCACACCATCACATGTTCGTAAATGTAACCTATTATACATTAAAAGCTAGTTTAAAATAGTGCTTTTTGAGATGTGTGTGGAAAGAGTCCATCGATGAGATCAGCTGAGATTCCTTCGGCAACGCATTCCATAGAAATGGTCCGGCTCGAGAAAAGGATCAACAGCCATAGCGCACCACTGCGGCACAATCTTCTCATCAGAGTGACTGACATGGCATGTAGCGGGTAATTGGTGATGCAAGGTAGGCAGGTTTTTGGTTGTGTAGGGTGTTGAACACCAGGACAAATATCTTGAATTCCACCCGCCACATCTCTACCAATAATACTGATTGCTTTGCATATAACAATTGTATATTATGAACCCAAGCAATATATGACAACAAAATAAAGGCAAATGCTTCCCTTAATGCTGTTAGTTTGGGGGACATTAAAGATGATACATTACTACAGGTGAGTGTCGGGCTTACCTGGTGTCACCCAGCGAATTTCAATGGCAGTGTGATTGACGCTGTGCACTGTCACAGTGGCTGCTTTGGTTGGAGTCCCACCAAATGTTGTCACTTCTTTCGAAGGTTCACTGGTCATAATTCCAAAGTCATTCTTCGCTGTGATGGAATACTGATATGTGGTGAAGATAGTGAGGCCACGGTGCTTAAAGAATGTGTCTGTTCCTACGTAGACACTTGACCACAAATTAAACCCAGTTGCCGTCGCTGAAACATAATATTACTAACTGGAAATTTTTTTGTATAATATTATTCCTGCAAATTCTAACACATAACCACTTTCAGGTATCATCATCGCCATCGCCATCGCCATCGCCATCGCCATCGCCATCGCCATCGCCATCATCGCCATCGCCATCGCCATCGCCATCGCCATCGCCATCATCTCATCATCATCATCATAATCATCATCATCATCATCATCATCATCATCATCATCATCATCATCATCATCATCATCATCATCATTGTGCATGCTGTGTCCAGACCTGCCTGTCTTGCACTATCCTCTGTCAGAACGTGTTCTTCCAGTACTCCTCTGGCTGGCAAGATGGTGGATTGACAAACAAGATGAGCATTAGAAGGGCACCTTCCTGTATACCCATCTGCCATGTGGGTGCAGATATTCTATATAGCTTTTTAGGCTGATGCCTTCTAAGCATTATCACCCTGTTGAATGTTTTCAAGATTTGTTCGTTTTTGTGTGACTGATAGCAAAAATCTTCGACCAGAGTAATGGCAGAAGGTATTACTTATGTCATTGGTGGCAATTTGCTAAATAACAACTTACTTAGATGTATTGTTTTATAATATTAGATGTGATGAGATTAGATGTGATGTAAAATGTTAGATACAGCCAGTCATGATCATTGTAAATAAATAACACCAGCGATAATATACCTGATAAACATTACCGACGGAAGCAATCCTACAACTAACAGCAGCAGTATATTCGGTCATTATGCTAACTGTGAATGATGTATTTATCAGGTTTATGACTAAGAGATGAAAATATCCTAACTACATTACTTGTTGATTATTCAATATTCAGAATAATATATTGGATGTTCGATTGGTAAAAATGCGTTTTTTATGTGTGTATGTACATACACACATATTCACACAGCAGATACACTACACACACAACATGCACATACATTCCCGCAAACCAAACATACTACATATGCAACACCCACCCACCCACACACACACACACACACACACACACCACACACACCACACACCACACACACACACACACACACACACACACACACACACACACACACACACACACACACACACCACGCACGCACGCATGCACGCACGCACGCACGCACGCACGCACGCACACACATACAATTAGTGGTATACTTACGTTGTAATGGCTGCCTCAATTTTCTCACATTCAACTCATAGTGGATGTTAGGTCCATTGGGGTGGCTGGGAGGTTCCCATGTCATTGAAATGTATGTCTGTGAGTGGGGAATTGGGATAGGGGGTTTCTGCCTTGATGGGATGGAAGGGCTCATTGTAACAGCTGTTGAGTCACTCTCAGTACAGCCTCCATCTGCAGCAGCAACAGGACAGAAAGACCATAAATTGTACCACTTGAAAGCAACTCTAGTATGTGTAGGGGTAGATTAGACTGGGTGACACAGTGAGTGTGACATGATACAATGTGACAAATGACTCTCACCTGTACACACAGTCAGTGGGACATGATACAGTGTGACAAGTGACTCTCACCTGTACACACAATGAGTGTGACATGACACAGAGTGACAAGTGACTGTCACCTGTACACACAGTGAGTGTGATATGATACAGTGTGATAAGTGAATCTCACCTGTCCACACAATGAGTGTGACATGATACAGTGTGATAAGTGACTCTCACCTGTACATACTGTGAGTGTGACATGATACTGTGTAACAAGGTGATTCTCAACTGTACCCACAGTGAGTGTGACAAGATACATTGTGACAAAGTGATTTTCAACTGTACAAACAGTGACAAGTGAATCTCACCTGTACACACAGTGAGTGTGACATGATACAATGTGATAAGTGATTCTCAACTGTACACACAGTGAGTGTGACATGATACAATGTGACAAGTGACTCTCACCTGTACACACAGTGTGTGTGACATGATGCTGTGTAACAAGGTGATTCTCAACTGTACCCACAGTGAGTGTGACAAGATATATTGTGACAAAGTGATTTTCAACTGTACAAACAGTGACAAGTGAATCTCACCTGTACACACAGTGAGTGTGACATGATACAATGTGATAAGTGATTCTCAACTGTACACACAGTGAGTGTGACATGATACAATGTGACAAGTGACTCTCACCTGTACACACAGTGTGTGTGACATGATGCTGTGTAACAAGGTGATTCTCAACTGTACACACAGTGAGTGTGACATGATACAATGTGACAAGTGACTCTCACCTGTACACACAGTGTGTGTGACATGATGCTGTGTAACAAGGTGATTCTCAACTGTACCCACAGTGAGTGTGACAAGATATATTGTGACAAAGTGATTTTCAACTGTACAAACAGTGACAAGTGAATCTCACCTGTACACACAGTGAGTGTGACATGATACAATGTGATAAGTGATTCTCAACTGTACACACAGTGAGTGTGACATGATACAATGTGACAAGTGACTCTCACCTGTACACACAGTGTGTGTGACATGATGCTGTGTAACAAGGTGATTCTCAACTGTACACACAGTGAGTGTGACATGATACAGTGTGATAAGTGATTCTCAACTGTACACACAGTGAGTGTGACATGATACAGTGTGATAAGTGATTCTCAACTGTACACACAGTGAGTGTGACATGATACAGTGTGATAAGTG
This sequence comes from Ridgeia piscesae, assembly GCA_025642075.2. NCBI lineage: Eukaryota > Metazoa > Annelida > Polychaeta > Sabellida > Siboglinidae > Ridgeia > Ridgeia piscesae. The sequence goes on from JAODUO010000644.1 coordinate 322,665, forward strand.
ATTCTCAACTGTACACACAGTGAGTGTGACATGATACATTGTGACAAAGTGATTCTCAACTGTACACACAGTGAGTGTGACATGATACAGTGTGATAAGTGATTCTCAACTGTACACACAGTGAGTGTGACATGATACAGTGTGATAAGTGATTCTCAACTGTACACACAGTGAGTGTGACAAGATACATTGTGACAAAGTGATTCTCAACTGTACAAACAGTGACAAGTGACTCTCACCTGTACACACAGTGTGTGTGACATGATGCTGTGTAACAAGGTGATTCTCAACTGTACACACAGTGAGTGTGACATGATACAGTGTGATAAGTGATTCTCAACTGTACACACAGTGAGTGTGACATGATACAATGTAACAAGGTGATTCTCAACTGTACACACAGTGAGTGTGACAAGATACATTGTGACAAAGTGATTCTCAACTGTACAAACAGTGACAAGTGACTCTCACCTGTACATACAGTGAGTGTGACATGATGCTGTGAAACAAGGTGATTCTCAACTGTACAAACAGTGAGTGTGACAAGTGACTCTCACCTGTACACACAATGAGTGTGACATGAAACAGTGTGACAAGTGACTCTCACCTGTACACACAGTGAGTGTGACATGATACAGTGTGACAAGTGACTCTCACCTGTACACACAATGAGCGTGACATGAAACAGTGTGACAAGTGACTCTCACCTGTACACACAATGAGTGTGACATGATACAGTGTGACAAGTGACTGTCATATGTACACACAGTGGTTGTGACATGATACAATATGACAAGTGACTGTAACCTGAACACACATGAGTGTGACATGATACAGTGTGACAAGTGACTCTCACCTGTACACACAGTGAGTGTGACATGATACAGTGTGACAAGTGACTCTCACCTGTACACACAATGAGTGTGACATGATACAATGTAACAAGTGACTCTCACCTGTACACACAATGAGTGTGACATGATACAGTGTGACAAGTGACTCTCACCTGTACACACAGTGAGTGTGACATGATACAGTGTGACAAGTGACTCTCACCTGTACACACAATGAGTGTGACATGAAACAGTGTGACAAGTGACTCTCACCTGTACACACAATGAGTGTGACATGATACAGTGTGACAAGTGACTGTCATATGTACACACAGTGGTTGTGACATGATACAATATGACAAGTGACTGTAACCTGAACACACATGAGTGTGACATGATACAGTGTGACAAGTGACTCTCACCTGTACACACAGTGAGTGTGACATGATACAGTGTGACAAGTGACTCTCACCTGTACACACAATGAGTGTGACATGATACAATGTAACAAGTGACTCTCACCTGTACACACAATGAGTGTGACATGATACAGTGTGACAAGTGACTCTCACCTGTACACACAGTGAGTGTGACATGATACAGTGTGACAAGTGACTGTCATATGTACACACAGTGAGTGTGACATGATACAGTGTGACAAGTGACTCTCACCTGTACACACAATGAGTGTGACATGAAACAGTGTGACAAGTGACTCTCACCTGTACACACAATGAGTGTGACATGAAACAGTGTGACAAGTGACTCTCACCTGTACACACAGTGTGAGTGACATGATACAGTGTGACAAGTGACTGTCATATGTACACACAGTGGTTGTGACATGATACAATATGACAAGTGACTGTAACCTGAACACACATGAGTGTGACATGATACAGTGTGACAAGTGACTCTCACCTGTACACACAGTGAGTGTGACATAATACAGTGTGACAAGTGACTCTCACCTGTACACACAATGAGTGTGACATGATACAATGTAACAAGTGACTCTCACCTGTACACACAGTGAGTGGGACAAGGTGATTTTCAACTGTACATGCAGTGAGTGTGACATGATACAATGTAACAAGTGACTCTCACCTGTATACACAGTGAGTGTGACATGATACAATGTAACAAGTGACTCTCACCTGAACACACAGTGAGTGTGACATGATACATTATGACTAGAGACACATGTACACAGTAAGTGTAACATGAGACAATGTGACTGGAGACACTCACCTGTAACATTGTGTTACATTGTCACTAGAGCCATATGTACCCACAGTGAGTATAACACAATCTAGTTTGTCAGAAGACACTCACCTGAACACACAGTAAGTGTAACTTGATACAGATTGACAAGACACTTACCTGAACACACAGTACACGATACAGTGTAACAAGACACTCACCTGAACACACAGTACACGATACAGTGTAACAAGACACTCACCTGAACACACAGTAAATGATACAGTGTAACAAGACACTCACCTGAACACACAGTACACAATACAGAGTGACAAGACACTCACCTGAACACACAGTACACAATACAGAGTGACAAGACACTCACCTGAACACACAGTACACAATACAGTGTGACAAGACACTCACCTGAACACACAGTAAACGATACAGAGTGCCAAGACACTCACCTGAACACACAGTACACAATACAGTGTGACAAGACACTCACCTGAACACACAATACACGATACAGAGTGACAAGACACTCACCTGAACACACAGTACACAATACAGTGTGACAAGGTACTCACCTGAACACACAGTACACGATACAGTGTAACAAGACACTCACCTGAACACACAGTACACGATACAGAGTAACAAGACACTCACCTGAACACACAGTACACGATACAGTGTGACAAGACACTCACCTGAACACACAGTACACGATACAGTGTAACAAGACACTCACCTGAACACACAGTACACGATACAGAGTAACAAGACACTCACCTGAACACACAGTACACGATACAGTGTAACAAGACACTCACCTGAACACACAGTACACGATACAGAGTAACAAGACACTCACCTGAACACACAGTACACGATACAGTGTAACAAGACACTCACCTGAACACACAGTACACGATACAGTGTAACAAGACACTCACCTGAACACACAGTACACGATACAGTGTAACAAGACACTCACCTGAACACACAGTACACGATACAGTGTAACAAGACACTCACCTGAACACACAGTACACGATACAGAGTAACAAGACACTCACCTGAACACACAATACACGATACAGAGTAACAAGACACTCACCTGAACACACAGTACACGATACAGTGTAACAAGACACTCACCTGAACACACAGTAAACGATACAGTGTAACAAGACACTCACCTGAACACACAGTAAACGATACAGTGTAACAAGACACTCACCTGAACACACAGTACACGATACAGAGTGACAAGACACTCACCTGAACACACAGTACACGATACAGTGTAACAAGACACTCACCTGAACACACAGTACACGATACAGAGTGACAAGACACTCACCTGAACACACAGTACACGATACAGTGTAACAAGACACTCACCTGAACACACAGTACACGATACAGTGTAACAAGACACTCACCTGAACACACAGTACACGATACAGTGTAACAAGACACTCACCTGAACACACAGTACACGATACAGTGTAACAAGACACTCACCTGAACACACAGTACACGATACAGTGTAACAAGACACTCACCTGAACACACAGTACACGATACAGTGTAACAAGACACTCACCTGAACACACAGTACACGATACAGTGTAACAAGACACTCACCTGAACACACAGTACACGATACAGTGTAACAAGACACTCACCTGAACACACAGTACACGATACAGTGTAACAAGACACCTGAACACACAGTACACGATACAGTGTAACAAGACACTCACCTGAACACACAGTACACGATACAGAGTGACAAGACACTCACCTGAACACACAATACAGGATACAGAGTGACAAGACACTCAACTGAACATACAATACACGATACAGAGTGACAAGACACTCACCTGAACACACAGTACACGATACAGAGTGACAAGACACTCACCTGAACACACAATACACGATACAGAGTAACAAGATACTCACCTGAACACACAGTACACGATACAGTGTAACAAGACACTCACCTGAACACACAATACACGATACAGAGTGACAAGATACTCACCTGAACACACAGTACACGATACAGAGTGACAAGACACTCACCTGAACACACAATACACGATACAGAGTAACAAGACACTCACCTGAACACACAATACACGATACAGAGTGACAAGACACTCACCTGAACACACAGTACACGATACAGTGTGACAAGACACTCACCTGAACACACAGTACACAATACAGTGTGACAAGACACTCACCTGAACATACAATACACGATACAGAGTGACAAGACACTCACCTGAACACACAATACACGATACAGAGTGACAAGACACTCACCTGAACATACAATACACGATACAGAGTGACAAGACACTCACCTGAACACACAATACACGATACAGAGTGACAAGACACTCACCTGAACACACAGTACACGATACAGAGTGACAAGACACTCACCTGAACATACAATACACGATACAGAGTAACAAGACACTCACCTGAACACACAATACACGATACAGAGTGACAAGACACTCACCTGAACACACAATACACGATACAGAGTGACAAGACACTCACCTGAACATACAATACAGGATACAGAGTGACAAGACACTCACCTGAACACACAATACACGATACAGAGTGACAAGACACTCACCTGAACATACAATACACGATACAGAGTAACAAGATACTCACCTGAACACATAGTACACGATACAGAGTGACAAGACACTCACCTGAACATACAATACACGATACAGAGTGACAAGACACTCACCTGAACACACAATACACGATACAGAGTGACAAGACACTCACCTGAACATACAATACAGGATACAGAGTGACAAGATACTCACCTGAACACACAATACACGATACAGAGTGACAAGACACTCACCTGAACACACAGTAAACGATACAGTGTGACAAGACACTCACCTGAACACACAATACACGATACAGAGTGACAAGACACTCACCTGAACACACAGTACATGATACAGTGTGACAAGACACTCACCTGAACACACAGTACACACAACAGTGTGACAAGATACTCACCTATACATGCACATTACACAGTGTTTGTAACACGATTCAGCAGAAGACACTCACCTGAACACACTGTGAGTGTAATGTAGTACAAAGTGTATGGCACAAGGTCTTCCACTACGAGACTTGTCACACTAGTGTTGTATATCTCATAACGAGGCTCTGGGAACTTGATGATGTACCTATCAATTCTGCCATTTGCTTGAATTGGTAGTTTCCATGTGACATTGACAGATGATGGTGTGAGGGTAATGACTTTGGGAGCATGCACACCCCCTGGCCCTGAAAACGAACATTAAACCTTGTAGGGTCACCCTGCAAACAAACATTACATCTTGTAGGGTCACTTGGTCAGCCCCACTGTATTCACATAAGACTGCTATTGAGAAATTATACACACTAGTACAAGGTGACATGCAAATATAGTGATATCTAGTGTCCACGTGAAATGTTTCACAGCAGAATGTGATACTTCCATTTTCTTCATTTTAGAGAAAACATGATTTCCATGTCTTCAAAGAAATGTTTCTGTTTACAGACATGTTTGTTTTGATGTACTGACAACATACACAAGAACAAAAACAATGGAAATATAAAATGGCTGCAATGTAGTAAATTGCATAATATTTTTGACATTTTCCCATATATGTATATATATATATATATATATATATATATATATATATAAGGATAAATGCTGCATAGGGAGACCAGTGCATATACGACCGCCTACAGGAGACCGGCCGTATATTTTTATGTTACTGATTTTCCAATTAGGTCTAATTGGAACATCGTCTGTAATACAAATACATACCACATACTACAATAGTATTGTTATGATATTGTAATAAATAACATATATACACAATATCGGTCTCCTTAAAACCTATATGTTTAGATGCCGCGTACGGGAGACCGGTGTGTAATCAGAAGTTACTTATTAGTTATACTTATTTGCAGTAGTATATATTTAACGCTGACCTGGTATATCCAAAGCCCAATACAACGATAACAAGAACAACGTAAATATATATGCAGATACACAAAGTGACAGCGTCGCATTTAACAAATGTACTATGTATGGCTAGGAGATCTGTCAAATATTTGTTTTATTAATGTGTATATATTTACTAAAATTAATACATATCAAACAAGCATATAGTTCACTGAGCACGGAACACTAACCCATCAATCAATATATAGCAAAACTTTTTAAACTATAAGCACTTCTCTGCCGGGGTCTCGTACTTATGCACATAAATATATACAAGTGTCTGCAATAAATGTGCTCAAAACCAATCAAAACATAAAATAAAATTCATAATAATTGCTTAAGTTAATTCCTTTATATCTAAACTATCTCTACTAACAAGGATAGTCATTAAATAAAATGCATTAGTTATGCAATCACACATCAAAACTTTAAGGAGACCATGTCCGGTCTCCTTAAAACAGCGGTCTCCCGTACGCGGTGTTTAACCATATATATATATATATATATATATATATATATATATATATATATATTATATATATATATATTATATATATATATACATACATACATACAGTGTCTCTCGTCACTCTGCACAGCTGCATGTGTAACAAGACAATGGTTATTGGATGGACTGGCTGAAAATGGATACGTTGCATTTGGAAGGAATAAGTAAAATATATGACAATGGTCACTTACTTGAAGACCTAGTGGTCACTTCGGCCCATGGACCATAACTTAGGCCAACAGAATTGCGCACTATAATCCTGTACTGATAGGTTGTGTAAGGAGTCAACACGCTGGCTGTGTCCTCGTATTGTAAGGCATCTCCTGACAGGCCTGTGTACACCAGTACTTCCTCACTGGTTCCCTATTACAACAACAGTTGACCACATAACAACATGCTGCATGGCATGTGCACATGATAGGTAGCAAAGACAGATGTTCATGACTGAGAACATCTCTCAAGACTCATCCAAACTATTCTAGGAAAAACAAGAACTGTCATTTAAAACAATTGCCATTATATTATCAGTGTCTTCAATAAAAGTACCCACCAGATGGCCAATTACACCTTAGTGCATTATCATTTGGATAATGTGATGTTCAATTAACTAACAACATTAAAAATACTGTTGTCTAATCATAAAGATTGATTGTGCCTGATTAAGCCTCAATTCAATTTAACTTGAATATGATTAAGCCTGAATTCAATTAAAAATGTTGACTATTCAATTAATTATATCACACAAATAAGAAAAAATTATATCTCACACTACTGGTTGATAATTTGGTAATGAATAATACGGCACACAGATAAAGAATATTTAACAACATGAAACAAAACCTTGATACAGTAACTGGCATACCATAGTTTAACTTTAAGAAACTAGCATTTAGAACAAAAAACAGCAGGTAATTAGTTTGACAATGTTAAGTCAGAACAGTATGTCTGAGATCCAGCTTTGGTCATCTAGTTACATTTTGTGCCTAGAGTAAATACAAATATTGGGACTAAGCCTTTTCTGTAGCTGCAGCTACACTTTGGAATATGTTTAGCTAGCGTTAGCTCAGTTAAAAACTTTGCACAATTGCCCCATCATTTTAAAACGTACCTTAATAACCTTGCATATGCACCAATAGCTCTCTGGTGTATCAATCCATATGTCGACAACTGGAATATTTATTGACTCTGAGATTGATCAACCCTTTTCTCTTGATACACCTCTGAGCTTAGTTTCCAGGGATTTATGCACAGTACAAGTTTTCATACTCTTCAACTTACTATTATCAGACGCACTCTTTAAGTATGACTGTTGTCACTTGATAAATGTAACTAGAGAGGAAGAGAATGCCTTGCCTGGAGGCGTCGTTGGATGCTGTATTGTAGGATGTCTCCATTTGGCAACTGTGGGGGTGTCCATTTGAGGAAGACAGATGTAGGAGTCTTGGAGACAAGACTGGGAGCAGGGATGCCTTCAGCAACTGCACACACATGTATCTACACATTAGATCACTTCACAATCAACTAGGAAATCAACTTTTAAAAGTCAGGCTTCAATGTAAGTTCATTTCTTACAAAATAACAAAATCTTCATGCCATGAACAATATATTCCATAACTTTCTAAGTTTCCTGAAAAAGTCCCATTGAATGAATCAACCAGTTCACTGTGTAAACCTTGTTGTAATATAAACGATAAAGTTATGTTTTTATATATTCTGTATCCAGTCCCAAAGTATTGTCCAAGGCACATTAAACTGCACTCCTAGCAGATCATTTATTATGTTCAATTAAACACCATCTTGACTTATCTGTGAAACATTCAGCCACACAAATATACTTTAACATTTGTTAGCATTATATATTTCGAAAGGAATGTTACACTACAATACTTAAAATACATAAGACACTTCAAAATCTAAGTTCAATGTGTAAAAAAACACAAATAAAGAGGCTTCATTTGCATTATGTCTTCTTGATTGGAGTCAACTGTTGTTAGTGGTGACCTACAGGCTTTGGTGGTGCGCACTGGTGCTGAGGAGGAACTCAAGGTACAGCCTGCGATGGTGCACGCTGCCACTGCATATGTATACAGTGTGTAGGGTATGAGGTCATCAACACGCATCGTTGTCATGTTGCCATCAACCTACAAATAACATCACTGTTTATTAGCATTCCCATGTAGACATGTTTGAAAATAAAACATGTTTCTTGTGAGGTAATATGAACAAATAATGAAATAAACCCTGGTATTGGGCTATCGTTTTATGCATGGAATATGGCATTTGCAAGATGTTGAATTTATTAGGTGAAACCACAATTGAATACAGCAGCAGTGTTAATCATTGTGATGATAACATCCACAATTGAATACAGCAGCAGTGTTAGTCATTGTGATGATAACATCCACAATTGAATACAGCAGCAGTGTTAATCATTGTGATGATAACATCCACAATTGAATACAGCAGCAGTGTTAATCATTGTGATGATAACATCCACAATTGAATACAGCAGCAGTGTTAGTCATTGTGATGATAACATCCACAATTGAATACAGCAGCAGTGTTAATCATTGTGATGATAACATCCACAATTGAATACAGCAGCAGTGTTAGTCATTGTGATGATAACATCCACAATTGAATACAGCAGCAGTGTTAGTCATTGTGATGATAACATCCACAATTGATTACAGCAGCAGTGTTAATCATTGTGATGATAACATCCACAATACAATTGAATACAGCAGCAGTGTTAGTCATTGTGATGATAACATCCACAATTGATTACAGCAGCAGTGTTAGTCATTGTGATGATAACATCCACAATACAATTGAATACAGCAGCAGTGTTAGTCATTGTGATGATAACATCCACAATTGATTACAGCAGCAGTGTTAATCATTGTGATGATAACATCCACAATTGAATACAGCAGCAGTGTTAGTCACTGTGATGATAACATCCACAACTGATTACAGCAGCAGTGTTAATCATTGTGATGATAACATCCACAATTGAATACAGCAGCAGTGTTAACCATTGTGATGATAACATCCACAATTGAATACAGCAGCAGTGTTAATCATTGTGATGATAACATCCACAATTGAATACAGCAGTAGTGTTAATCATTGTGATGATAACATCCACAATTGAATACAGCAGCAGTGTTAATCATTGTGATGATAACATCCACAATACAATTGAATACAGCAGCAGTGTTAGTCATTGTGATGATAACATCCACAATTGAATACAGCAGCAGTGTAATCATTGTGATGATAACATCCACAATTGAATACAGCAGCAGTGTAATCATTGTGATGATAACATCCACAATTGAATACAGCAGCAGTGTAATCATTGTGATGATAACATCCACAATTGAATACAGCAGCAGTGTTAGTCATTGTGATGATAACATCCACAATTGAATACAGCAGCAGTGTTAGTCATTGTGATGATAACATCCACAATTGAATACAGCAGCAGTGTTAACCATTGTGATGATAACATCCACAATTGAATACAGCAGCAGTGTTAATCATTGTGATGATAACATCCACAATTGAATACAGCAGTAGTGTTAATCATTGTGATGATAACATCCACAATTGAATACAGCAGCAGTGTTAATCATTGTGATGATAACATCCACAATACAATTGAATACAGCAGCAGTGTTAGTCATTGTGATGATAACATCCACAATTGAATACAGCAGCAGTGTAATCATTGTGATGATAACATCCACAATTGAATACAGCAGCAGTGTAATCATTGTGATGATAACATCCACAATTGAATACAGCAGCAGTGTTAATCATTGTGATGATAACATCCACAATTGAATACAGCAGCAGTGTTAGTCATTGTGATGATAACATCCACAATTGAATACAGCAGCAGTGTTAATCATTGTGATGATAACATCCACAATTGAATACAGCAGCAGTGTTAATCATTGTGATGATAACATCCACAATTGAATACAGCAGCAGTGTTAGTCATTGTGATGATAACATCCACAATTGAATACAGCAGCAGTGTTAATCATTGTGATGATAACATCCAAATACAATTGAATACAGCAGCAGTGTTAGTCATTGTGATGATAACATCCACAATTGAATACAGCAGCATTGTTAATCATTGCGATGATAACATCCACAATTGAATACAGCAGCAGTGTTAGTCATTGTGATGATAACATCCACAATTGAATACAGCAGCAGTGTTAGTCATTGTGATGATAACATCCACAATTGAATACAGCAGCATTGTTAATCATTGCGATGATAACATCCACAATTGAATACAGCAGCAGTGTTAATCATTGTGATGATAACATCCACAATTGAATACAGCAGCAGTGTTAATCATTGTGATGATAACATCCACAATTGAATACAGCAGCATTGTTAATCATTGCGATGATAACATCCACAATTGAATACAGCAGCATTGTTAATCATTGCGATGATAACATCCACAATTGAATACAGCAGCAGTGTTAATCATTGTGATGATAACATCCACAATTGAATACAGCAGCAGTGTTAGTCATTGTGATGATAACATCCACAATTGAATACAGCAGCAGTGTTAATCATTGTGATGATAACATCCACAATTGAATAGAGCAGCAGTGTTAATCATTGTGATGATAACATCCACAATTGAATACAGCAGCAGTGTTAATCATTGTGATGATAACATCCACAATTGAATACAGCAGCAGTGTAATCATTGTGATGATAACATCCACAATTGAATACAGCAGCATTGTTAATCATTGGATGATAACATCCACAATTGAATACAGCAGCAGTGTTAATCATTGCGATGATAACATCCACAATTGAATACAGCAGCATTGTTAATCATTGTGATGATAACATCCACAATTGAATACAGCAGCAGTGTTAGTCATTGTGATGATAACATCCACAATTGAATACAGCAGCATTGTTAATCATTGTGATGATAACATCCACAATTGAATAGAGCAGCAGTGTTAATCATTGTGAAGATAACATCCACAATTGAATAGAGCAGCAGTGTTAATCATTGTGATGATAACATCCACAATTGAATACAGCAGCAGTGTTAGTCATTGTGATGATAACATCCACAATTGAATACAGCAGCAGTGTTAATCATTGTGATGATAACATCCACAATTGAATAGAGCAGCAGTGTTAATCATTGTGATGATAACATCCACAATTGAATACAGCAGCAGTGTTAATCATTGTGATGATAACATCCACAATTGAATACAGCAGCAGTGTTAATCATTGCGATGATAACATCCACAATTGAATACAGCAGCATTGTTAATCATTGTGATGATAACATCCACAATTGAATACAGCAGCATTGTTAATCATTGTGATGATAACATCCACAATTGAATACAGCAGCAGTGTTAATCATTGTGATGATAACATCCACAATTGAATACAGCAGCAGTGTTAATCATTGTGATGATAACATCCACAATTGAATACAGCAGCAGTGTTAATCATTGTGATGATAACATCCACAATTGAATACAGCAGCATTGTTAATCATTGCGATGATAACATCCACAATTGAATACAGCAGCATTGTTAATCATTGCAATGATAACATCCACAATTGAATACAGCAGCAGTGTTAGTCATTGTGATGATAACATCCACAATTGAATACAGCAGCAGTGTTAGTCATTGTGATGATAACATCCACAATTGAATACAGCAGCATTGTTAATCATTGTGATGATAACATCCACAATTGAATACAGCAGCAGTGTTAATCATTGTGATGATAACATCCACAATTGAATACAGCAGCAGTGTTAGTCATTGTGATGATAACATCCACAATTGAATACAGCAGCAGTGTTAGTCATTGTGATGATAACATCCACAATTGAATACAGCAGCATTGTTAATCATTGCGATGATAACATCCACAATTGAATACAGCAGCAGTGTTAGTCATTATGATAACATCCACAATACAATTGAATACACCAGTAGTGTTAGTCATTGTGATGATAACATCCACAATACAATTGAATACAGCAGCAGTGTTAATCAATGTGAAGATAACATCCACAATTGAATAGAGCAGCAGTGTTAATCATTGTGATGATAACATCCACAATTGAATACAGCAGCAGTGTTAATCATTGTGATGATAACATCCACAATTGAATACAGCAGCAGTGTTAATCATTGTGATGATAACATCCACAATTGAATACAGCAGCAGTGTTAATCATTGTGATGATAACATCCACAATTGAATACAGCAGCAGTGTTAATCATTGTGATGATAACATCCACAATTGAATACAGCAGCAGTGTTAATCATTGTGATGATAACATCCACAATTGAATACAGCAGCAGTGTTAATCATTGTGATGATAACATCCACAATTGAATACAGCAGCAGTGTTAATCATTGTGAAGATAACATCCACAATTGAATAGAGCAGCAGTGTTAATCATTGTGATGATAACATCCACAATTGAATACAGCAGCAGTGTTAATCATTGTGATGATAACATCCACAATTGAATACAGCAGCAGTGTTAATCATTGTGATGATAACATCCACAATTGAATACAGCAGCAGTGTTAATCATTGTGATGATAACATCCACAATTGAATACAGCAGCAGTGTTAATCATTGTGATGATAACATCCACAATTGAATACAGCAGCAGTGTTAATCATTGTGATGATAACATCCACAATTGAATACAGCAGCAGTGTTAGTCATTGTGATGATAACATCCACAATTGAATACAGCAGCAGTGTTAGTCATTGTGATGATAACATCCACAATTGAATACAGCAGCAGTGTTAGTCATTGTGATGATAACATCCACAATTGAATACAGCAGCAGTGTTAGTCATTGTGATGATAACATCCACAATTGAATACAGCAGCAGTGTTAGTCATTGTGAATAACATCTTCACAAGTTGAAGTACAGAGCCAGATTCAACATATTACTATTGATGCAGTGAACATAAAGGAAGCTAGCATGCGGTATGTTGAATACTGGTAGAGAAACTTGTGAGCATGTCCTCTTGTGAGTGTGAAGGAGGGGTGGTGAGGCTACTGAGCCAGGAACTATCAGGTACCACCTACACTCACCGTGTCTCTTTGTGTTCCATTCTCATAGATCTTGTATTCAACAATGATGCCATTCACCCTGGTCGGAGTCACCCACATCATGTCTAGAGTGTGGGGTGTAGGGTTGCTGATCTGTGGAGCACTGACACCCTCTGGTTCTAAAGAACACAGAGACATTCTCAACACTTATAAGTAAACAGCACAAATACACATGCCACAACCACACTATCACATGCCACATCCATACTATCACATGCCACAGCCATACTATCACATGTCACAACCATACTATCATATGCCACATCCATACTATCATATGCCACATCCATACTATCACATGCCACAACCATACTATCACATGCCACAGCCATACTATCACATGTCACAGCCATACTATCATATGCCACATCCATACTATCATGTGCCACAATCATACTATGATTACTATCACATGTCACAACCATACTATCATATGCCACAACCATACTATCACATGCCACATCCATACTATCACATGCCACAGCCATACTGTCACATGTCACAACCATACTATCATATGCCACAACCATACTATCATGTGCCACAATCATACTATCACATGCCACATCCATACTATCACATGCCACAACCATACTATCACATGTCATAGCCATACTATCACATGTCACAACCATACTATCATATGCCACATCCATACTATCATATGCCACATCCATACTATCACATGCCACAACCATACTATCACATGCCACAGCCATACTATCACATGCACAACCATACTATCACATGCCACATCCATACTATCACATGCATGCATACTATCACATGTACACCATACTATCATATGCCACAACCATACTATCATATGCCACAACCATACTATCATATGCCACAACCATACTATCATATGCCACAATAATATCACATGCCACAACCATACTATCATATGCCACATCCATACTATCAATGCCACAACCATAATATCACATGCCACAACCATACTATCACATGCCACAACCATACTATCACATGCCACAACCATACTATCACATGCCACAACCATACTATCATATGCCACAACCATACTATCATATGCCACAACCACACTATCACATGCCACAACCATACTATCATATGCCACAACCATACTATCACATGCCACAGCCATACTAGCATATGCCACAGCCATACTATCACATGCTATACAGCCATACTATCACATGGTATACAACCATACTATCATATGCTACAACCATAGTATCACATGCCACAACCATACTATCATGTGCCACAACCACACTATTATATGCCACAACCATGCTACCACATGCCACAACCATACTATCATGTGTCACAACCATACTATCACATGCCACAACCATACTACCACATGCCACAGGCATACTATCACATGCTACAACCATACTATCACATGCCACAACCATACTATCACATGCCACAACCATACTATCACATGCCACAGCCATATTATCACGTGCCACAGCCATACTATCACATGCCACAACCATACTATCACATGCCACAACCATACTATCACATGCCACAACCATACTATGACATGCCTACTATCAAATGTTACAGTCATACTATTATGTGTTATAGCCCTTCTATGACATGTTACAACCATAGTATCACATGCTGCAGCCATACTATCACATGTTACAATGATAGTATCACATGCTGCAGCAACAATTATAGTGTAATGCTACAGCCCTGAAATCACCCAAAACATGCATTGTTCAAGTCCACTCTCAGCACCCTAACCCAGTGACTGAATTGTTAAAGTCCACTCTCAACACCTTAACACAGTGACTGCATTGTTCAAGTCCACTCTCAGCACCCTAACACAGTGACTGCATTGTTCAAGTCCACTCTCAGCACCCTAACACAGTGACTGCATTGTTCAAGTCCACTCTCAGCACCCTAACACAGTGACTGCATTGTTAAAGTCCACTCTCAGCACCCTAACACAGTGAATGAATTGTTAAAGTCCACTCTCAGCACCCTAACACAGTGACTGCATTGTTAAAGTCCACTCTCAGCACCCTAACACAGTGTTCACATTATCAAGGTTCTTGCTCAGTGCTGTAACACAGTGATTACATCGCTCAGCGCTCTAACACAGTGATCACATTTTGAAGTTGCTGTTTGAGCACCTTTATAGAATTATCATGTTGAGGTTCTTGCTTGAACACCCTTCCACAAATACCACGTGAGGTCCTCTATAAGCACACTTTTATTAAGGGCAGTGGTTACTTACTGTCTGGCTTGGTGGTCAGTGTTGACCAACTGGACATTGTGTCTCCATATGCATTGATGGCCACCACACGCATCTGGTAGTCTGTAAATGGCTGTAGCCCTGTCTTTAGGAAAGTTGTTGATGCCGTTGGCTCAGAAAACATGCTGCAAAGAGAAAATAATCAGATGAGGCTTATAGAATGACTGGGCAGTGGGCAACCCAGAACAAATACTGTATCAACACTGCAGGCAATTCACCATCAGATGTGGACAATTTCATATAACTAGGAACTTATTTAAAAGTATTTTTCACTGAATTGAAAAGAGTGTCAAAATATGATCTCCCTTCATCTACCTTTTCCCACCTATTTGTAAGTTTTACATACAGAGATTTAACACTAAGGGCTGCTGAGACAATTGACCAACATCACCCAAACAACAGAACATACTTGGCTCTTATCTACTTAATGTCATTTCTTTATTTCTTTCCAATGTACTTCACCAATAGACATTTCTGCGTAAAAACAAGAATAATGGTGTTGACGTTTATATGGTAGGTGTTATATAGATCAACAAATAATTTGCATCTGTGTTTGAAATAAAACGTTATATCAAATTACAATGATTAACACCTAATGAAAAAATATTCAAACACCACACTAGTCGGTCTACATTAAAATTCGTGACGTAATAACGTGCAAATTCGTATGTGCTCCATCACCAAAATGGTCATTACCGGGGTATTTCCATTCAAACTTAATTAAACAGAGTTACATGTATATACAGTCACTTAGAATGACTTTTGTCATGTGGTTTCTTCAAACTGATTCTCTTGGTGCAGTGATTTGAAATGTATCCGCACAGGAATAGATTAGAAAATACCCCAAACTAAGGGGAACTACCCAGTCTGCATACTGCACTGTGCCATTTAGAAAGTTTTCGTTTGTTTAGTTATAACACAAGTCATGAATGGCAGGTATTTTCACAATACACCATACGACACTATAAAGGGTGCACAGGTTGCCAGTCTCTCCGACACAGGACGCTGTGTGTCTGTGTTCAGATGACTTTTTGATGTACACAAACTGCAAGTCAGAGCATTAAGCTATGTACAGAAAGATGGTACAGTAGGACCTGTCTTGTAGGGACACCTATCCATCCAAGCAAGCGTCCCTACATTGCAGGTGTCCCCTCATCAGAGGGACAGGAATTTGCGACAATTTTTCCCCGAACATACAATCTTTATTTACATCCACATTGCAACATACATAAATCACATTTATCCCCACATTTATATTACCCATAAAAATTAAGTGTAATAATATCACATTTAATAGTACAGTAGAACCCCTCATTTAAGACTGTTTTGGATTAACTCATAGGTTTACGCATATAATAATTAATGTCCATATAGCATGTATGTTTTTGATAGCAAAACTAAGTATTAAAATACACAAAATACAAATTAGAAAATATTAAAATGAGACGACACATTAACAGCAACATTTTTATTTTGTGTTTCAGTTTCAGTATAAGTTTAATTTGAATAGTCTTTACAATAAAATAAATTATTATTATCTGAGTCATTGTTATTTCAAATTTGGCCTGAGGAACTAAAAAGTGCCGCCACCTCAGGGCGTTTGGGTAATCACGCCTCAGTCGCCTTTTTTATGGTTTCAGCGGCACAAAGCGTTCATTTACTTTCTGATCTAACCATGAAAATTACTTCTTACAGCCGTCAAACTTCCTGTCTCATAACTTATATACAAATACACACGCAGGGCTTTATGCAGGACCAAATTATTGCCAGTCACACATGTTTTGGTGGACACATGGATGTTAACTGTTAAGCCAGTTGATATACTTTAAATGTGTCTGATGACCTAAAATGAACTACAAACACACATGTGACACCAATTACACTCACTTTTGAGGCATAACTGACAATATTTAGGGTTTTGGAAGACTTTTTGCTCCTTCATTTTTTACCTGTCCACCCATATTTCTACCCGTCCACAACGGTTTTTACCCGTCCAAATGATGGGTGGACGGGTCTCTGCATAAAGCTAGTAGCGCCGGTAACGCACAGGCCGTAGCTTACTGTGGGGTAATGTCAGTATTTTATCGCAGCGTCACTGCATAAATGAGCTTCAGAAATGTTGGTTCTATCCTAGACTAACATGAAAGTTAGCATTAGCTCAGAAGGCCTATCTTATGTTTGTTGTCGCTCGACATAACTAGAAACTTGGAGAAAAATGTAATAAGTGTGGATAGATCTGTAAATTTAAATGGGTCACTAGCTGTGGGTGGACATCCCGCGCGCTTTCTCCATTCCCATCACCCGCCCAAGCAGGTGAAAAAAATTCATTGTCCTTGTCCACCAGGTGGCTGCTCATCTCAGGGACATTTCCGTTGAAAAGTGATCTGGACATCGGAAAACTGTCTGTACATAGCAGGTGGTCGCTCGTCGTGGGGGCCGCTTAAGTCAGGTTCTACTGTAATACATACTTTTCTATTTGTGAGCCCATTTGTGCGGCTCTAAAATGCAGCTGAAAGGCTGGTTCTTGATCAGCATTGTTGCGGCCCACAGCTCCCCAGATGGCTCGCAGGGAATGGGACGACGGGGAGGAGAGCACTGGTGGCTTCACTCCATCAGGAGCTGTCAACATACACAAACACAACATCAGGGACAGACATATTACACAACACAATGTAGACATCAATGACACAGACATACACGTTCCTGGACACCAATGACACAGACAACTTACAGGAACACAATACTAGACATCAATGACACATACAACTTACAGTAATACAATACTTGACACCAATGACACATACAACTTACAGGAACACAATACTAGACATTAGTGACACATATAACATGTATAAAACAACCATAGACATCAGTGACACAGATAATTTACAGGAACACAATCCTGGACATCAGTGACCCAAAACCATTGCAAGCAGACAACAGAATACTGGAAATCACTGACATAGACATAAATCTCAACAGAAGTCTTGAAGATACACAATTGGTGATATAGATAGAGGTATGACATTTGATGTCAAGGACACATACAACTTACAGGAACACAATACTAGACATCAATGAGACATACAACTTACAGGAACACATTGCTAGACATCGATGACACATACAACTTACAGGAACACAATACTAGACATCGATGACACATACAACTTACAGGAACACATTGCTAGACATCGATGACACATACAACTTACAGGAACACAATACTAGACATCAATGACACATACAACTTACAGGAACACATTACTAGACATCAATGACACATACAACTTACAGGAACACAATACTAGACATCAATGACACATACAACTTACAGGAACACAATACTAGACATCAATGACACATACAACTTACAGGAACACAATACTAGACATCAATGACACATACAACTTACAGGAACACAATACTAGACATCAATGACACATACAACTTACAGGAACACAATACTAGACATCAATGACACATACAACTTACAGGAACACAATACTAGACATCAATGACACATACAACTTACAGGAACACAATACTAGACATCAATGACACATACAACTTACAGGAACACAATATGACATCAATGAAAAACTACAGCCAATATAGACATCAATGACACATACAACTTACAGGAACACAATACTAGACATCAATGACACATACAACTTACAGAAACACAATACTAGACATCAATGACACTTACAACTGACATGAACACCATACTAGACATCAATGACACATACAACTTACAGAAACACAATACTACACATCAATGACACATACAACTTACAGGAATTTAGTACTAGACATCAATGACACATACAACTTACAGAAACACAATACTAGACATCAATGATACATACAACTTACAGAAACACAATACTAGACATCAATGACACATACAACTTACAGAAACACAATACTAGACATCAATGATACATACAACTTACAGAAACACAATACTAGACATTAGTGACACATGCAACTTACAGGAACACAATCCTAGACATCAGTGACACATACAACTTACAGGAATACAATCCCAGACATCAATGACACATAAAACTTGCAGACACACAATCCTAGACATCAATGACACATACAACTTGCAGACACACAATCTTTGACATTGGTGACACTGACAGGAAGACATTGATAGACACGAGTGCCTCTGTTGTGTCAGCAAGACATTGCTGACGAGAGACTGATATAGAAGAGTGGTAGTTACAGTCCATGGTGAGTAGAGACAGAGGTGGAGGTGGCATACTTAAAGTGCATGTTGGGGAGATACTGATACACAGCTGTTTTTGTTATCTGTTTTATTTGTATGTACATATCCTATGCAATAGTCTATATTATTCTAGAACAATCACTCAAAAAGGCAACTGTACAACTGCAAATAGAGAGCTGTGATATACTTACAGCCAATGATGGGGAAATACTTAGATAGACGTATAATCTTCACATCCCATGGTAGGGAGACTGAGATAGAAGTGTGGTGCTCACACCCCATGGTAAGGAGACCGATATAGAAGTGTGGTGCTCACAACTCGTGGCAGGGAGACTGAGATAGAAGTGTGGTGCTCACAGCTCGTGATAGGGAGACTGAGATAGAAGTGTGGTGCTCACAGCCCATGGTACAGAGACCGATATAGAAGTGTGGAGCTCACAGCCCATGGTACGGAGACCGATATAGAAGTGTGATGCTCACAGCTCGTGGTAGGGAGACCGATATAGAAGTGTGGTGCTCACAGCCCATGGTATGGAGACCGATATAGAAGTGTGGAGTTCACAGCCCATGGTACGGAGACCGATATAGAAGTGTGATGCTCACAGCTCGTGGTAGGGAGACCGATATAGAAGTTTGGTGCTCACAGCCCATGGTAGGGGAGACTGATATAGCAGTGTGGAGTTCACAGCCCATGGTACGGAGACCGATATAGAAGTGTGATGCTCACAGCTCGTGGTAGGGAGACCGATATAGAAGTTTGGTGCTCACAGCTCATGGTAGGGGAGACTGATATAGCAGTGTTGTACTCAGAGCCCATGATTGCGATACTGACATAGCAGTGTGGTACTCACAACCCATGATGGTCAGATTGAGATAGAAGTGTGGTACTCACAGACCATGGTAGGGAGACTGATATAGCAGTGTGGTACTCACAGACCATGATAGGGAGACTGATATAGCAGTGTGGTACTCACAGCCCGTGAGGGGGAGACTGACATAGTTGTGACCGGCAGATTGAGATAAAAGTGTGGTACTCACTGCCAATTGCAGGGAGATCGAGTATGGTACTCACATACCATGATACAGAGATTGAGATAGATGTGTGGTACTCACATACCATGATACAGAGATTGAGATAGATGTGTGGTACTCACATACCATGATACAGAGATTGAGATAGATGTGTGGTACTCACATACCATGATACAGAGATTGAGATAGATGTGTGGTACTCACATACCATGATACAGAGATTGAGATAGATGTGTGGTACTCACATACCATGATCTCAGTCTCAGGTCTCAGGTTGTTTACTCCAAACAGCCCAAACTTGGGCTAACGCAGGAGTTTGTAGTGCTTCTTGTGCGCATGCGTTTGGTTGTATATATGTTTGTTTGTTTGTTTGTTTGTTTGTTATAACTTGTTTGTTTGTTTTACAGGCAATTTAGGTGATTGGGTGTTGGGAAGGGGAGGTTCATTATTGCTGCTTGAAAAGCTATGGGATTTTCTATTGCAGTAATGTGTGATGGGATCATATTCCAGATGCGAATTGCATGGGGGTAAAAGGAGAACACTGCAGTGTTGATGCGGCACCTGGTGGCGATGTAATGGCCATGGTTTTTTGATGGTTTTAGTAGGCCCGGAGGTGGTGTGATGTTGATTATGTTATTTAAAATTTTGTAAAATGTCATTGCTTGTTTGATAATCCTGCGTCGCTCAAGAGTGGGCCATCCAAGGGTGGCTATTAGGTATGTTGTGGCTGTTTGGCGTCGATGGTTGTTTCTGACAAATCTGGCTGCACAGTGCTGTACATTTTCAAGATGTTTAATTTGGGTAGTGGTGTGTGGATTCCATATAGGAGAGGCATATTCAAGTTTTGGTCGGACTAGCATGTTATAGGCCGTTTCTTTTACATCAGGTTTGCATGGTCCGAGGGTTCGTTTGATCATACCTAAAACTGTTGATGATTTGGAAGCTATGTCAGTGATGTGATTCATCCAGGTTAGTTTAGTATCTAATTTTATTCCAAGATATGGGTGGCTGGAGACTGTGGAGAGTGGCACACCACAAAGGGAATACGAATGTAGTCTGGGTTTAGTTTTGTTTGTTATTGGGAGGTGCACACATTTGGGGATGTTAAACTCCATTTGCCATTTGTTGGACCATGTTTGTAGTTGGATCAGGTCAGATTGGAGGATGTTGTTATCTGTTTCAGATTTGATTATGCGATAGATGATGCTGTCATCAGCAAAGAGCCATATTGGAGATTGAATGTTGTTGTGTATGTCAATTATGTATAGCAGAAAAAGAACTGGTCCTAGGACTGAGCCCTGTGGTACTCCAGATGTAACACATGTATTATCCGACAGGGCGCCGTTGACTGAAACTCTCTGTTTTCGGTGTGAAAGAAATGATTTTATCCAGTTTTTTGTGTTTTCAGTTATTCCATAGAAGGCTAATTTTGATAGGAGGCATTTGTGAGGGACTTTGTCAAAGGCTTTGGCGAAATCAAGCAGGATGGCATCTATCTGTGACTTGTTATCCATAGCTGTTATCCAGTCATGGACTGTCTCGATGAGTTGGGACTCACAAGACAGCCCTGACTGGAAACCATGTTGAAAGTGGAGGAGGATGTTGTGTTTGTGTAAGTGTTTCCACATGTTGCTAAGGATAATGTGCTCCATCACTTTGCAGAGGATGCATGTTAATGAAATGGGTCTGTAATTGGCAGGGTCTGATTTGAGGCTCTTTTTGTGTATTGGTGTTACTAGTGCCTGGAGCCAGTCATCTGGAAGTTTGGAAGTGTTGTATGACTGCTGAAACATTTGTGTGATAATTGGGGCTATTTCTGCTGCAGCCTCTTTGAGGACCCTAGCAGGTAATTCATCTGGGCCTGTAGCTTTATTTTGATTTATATTTTTCAGTTGCTTGACTACTCCGTCTATCCCAATTTCGAGGAAGGGGATATTGGAGTAGACGGATGGAGATAGTTTGGGGATGGGGTAGATTTCTTGGGTGAACACGGAGCTGAAATGGTTGTTAAGGGTATTTGCCTTGTCGCGATCATTTGTGATTATTTGGCCATTTGTTTGCAAAGTAGGGATGCCAATGCATTCACGTTTGTTTAGTTTCATGAATGACCAGAATTGTTTTGGGTTTGTTTTTAGACTTTCTCCAATGTGGTTATTTAGGTAGTCTGAGTAGGATTTGGCTGCAGCTTTGCTGGCTTGTCTTCGGAGTTTCCTAAACTTTTCCCAGTCACTGTTTCGTCCAGTTTGTTTTGCTTTTTGTGGCTTTTGTTGCGTTTTCTTTGCATTCTTATTATTTCATGTGTAATCCAGGGGAGGTGCGCTTTGGCTTTGGTGTTTCGGCTAGGAATATTGCAGTCAACTAACGAAGTAAGATTATTCCTGAAGAAGTTCCAATTTTCATTTATGTATCTTGAGTTTGGGTTCCTGTGGAAGTATGTTGTTGTTAGTTGATCTATATCATCCTTGAGTTTATCCCAGTTTGCAGATTTATATTGGAAGATTTTGTGTGGTGGTTTTCTGTTATGGACAGGGTTTAGGTTTACATTAAAGGTCACAGCTTCGTGATCACTCATTCCAGGGGTGGTGTGAGTATTTACGATTATTGATGGGTTTGAGGTGAGTATAAGGTCAAGGATATTGCCAGAGTCAATTCGTGTGGGATTGTTCATCATGTTTTGCAGGCCAAATTCATTAATGATTTCAAGAAGTTTATTGTGTTTACTGGCTGTTCTGTTGTTAGTGATTTGCTGTTTACTCCAGTTGATATCGGGAAGGTTGAAGTCTCCTGCTATGACTACATTTGGTGGGATTTTCTGTGTTCTGTATAGTTTTGTCAGAGATTCGTGCAGGGCTTCAAGTGATTGGAGATGGTCATTGGGGGGTCGGTAGTAGCTGGCAAAGTAAATGGATTTGTTTCTTGTAAAATGAACTTTTGTCCACACTATTTCACAGTTTGAGTTTAGGTTGGTAAGTGGCTCGGCAACAATGTCATCTCGAAAGGCTATGAGGACACCACCTCCATGGATGGTTCTGTCTTTACGGATGGCGTTATAGTTGGGTTGGGGGAATGAGTAGGTAGGGTAGTTTTCGTCTATTTTGGTTTCAATTAGGAACATGATGTCTGGATTATTTGACTGGATGGTTGTTTTTAATTGGGTTGTCTTGGTGATACTTTTGATGCTGTTGGTATTGATCAGGATTGCGTTAAGTGTGTTTGGTTTGGTTTTCTTGCTATGTTCTGGGGTTGAAGTAGAGATTGAGATAGATGTGTGGTACTCACATACCATGATACAGAGATTGAGATAGATGTGTGGTACTCACAGACCATGATAGGGAGATTGAAATATAAGTGTCGTACTCACAGCCCATGATAGGGGGACATATAGCAGTATGGTACTCACAGCTCATGATAGGGAAAGTGAAACAGAAGTGTCGTACTCACAGCCCATGATAGGGAGATTAAAATATAAGTGTGGTACTCACAGCCAATGATAGGGAGAATGAGATAGCAGTGTGGTACTCACAGCCCATGATAGGGAGATTGAGATAGAAGTGTGGTACTCACAGCCCATGATATGGAAAGTGAAACAGAAGTGTGGTACTCACAACACATGATAGGGAGATTGAGATATAAGTGTGGTACTCACAGCCCATGGGCATGATGGCACGCATGTTGTTGCTCAACCTGAAGCCTTTGCTGTTGGATGCATTCACCTGCACGTAGTAGGTTGTGTAGGGTATCAGACTGGACACAGTTAGCCACTGTCCACTTGTCTGACCTTTATATAAACTATGTCTCTCAGTCACGCTGGTGTAATCCCAGTTCTCTGAAATCACATATGTCTTTCAGTTTACAGCAATTCCAATAGTACAAAATACCTGTGAAATGTTTTAGTTGCCTCAACAGGAATATGTCAGTGAATTGTACACTTGGAAATATGATGCTCAATAGATTGAAAAATAAATAATGCTGTTAATATAAACTCATATTTGCCCCACCCTTTCGAGTGGCCAGTCAGAGAAGTTAACAAAACCCCTTCTGCAAACGTTGTCAAAAACTGAAAACTATATGGAATATGTTGTTCAAGGCTCCAAGATATGATTATTTTGTAAGAAATTAACTTACTTTGGAGCATGTTTTTGAAAAGTAACATGTTTCGACCCATCAAAATATATGCTCCAAAAGTAAGTTAACACCAAACAACATAACAGAAAACTATATTATAAAACTGTTTCTCTGTTTGTCTGCCTGCCTGCCTGCCTGCCTGCCTGCCTGCCTGCCTGCCTGCCTGCCTGCCTGCCTGCCTGCCTGCCTGCCTGCCTGCCTGCCTGCCTGCCTGCCTGCCTGCCTGCCTGCCTGCCTGCCTGCCTGCCTGCCTGCCTGCCTGCCTGCCTGCCTGCCTGCCTGCCTGCCTGCCTGCCTGCCTGCCTGCCTGCCTGCCTGCCTGCCTGCCTGCCTGCCTGCCTGCCTGCCTGCCTGCCTGCCTGCCTGCCTGCCTGCCTGCCTGCCTGCCTGCCTGCCTGCCTGCCTGCCTGCCTGCCTGCCTGCCTGCCTGCCTGCCTGCCTGCCTGCCTGCCTGCCTGCCTGCCTGCCTGCCTGCCTGCCTGCCTGCCTGCCTGCCTGCCTGCCTGCCTGCCTGCCTGCCTGCCTGCCTGCCTGCCTGCCTGCCTGCCTGCCTGCCTGCCTGCCTGCCTGCCTGCCTGCCTGCCTGCCTGCCTGAGCGTGGGAGGAGCCCGAACACAACTTGCAAATGTTTTAGCACAATAAATGTATATTCCCTCTACGCATCATTGGGTAACTCCACTAGTAGAATATAAAATACATGGATTGCACGATGGTATCAGTTCATGCAAACCTTGGGAGTTTGCTGGCAGATTGCCACAGAATATTGTCATGCATCTAGGTAGTAGATTATCAATGGGTACATTGTTCTATATCTTATGGTGCTCTACACGCTATGGTATTTTTCATGCTATGGTCTTCTACAAGATATGGTGTTCTTCATACTACGTAGTTCTTCATACTATGGTGTTCTACAAGCTAAGGTGTTCTTCATGCTATGGTGTTCTACAAGCTAAGGTGTTCTTCATACTATGGTGTTCTACAAGCTATGGTGTTTTACAAGCTAAGGTGTTCTTCTTACTATGGTGTTCTACAAGCTAAGGTGTTCTTCATGCTATGGTGTTCTACAAGCTAAGGTGTTCTTCATGCTATGGTGTTCTACAAGCTAAGGTGTTCTTCATACTATGGTGTTCTACAAGCTAGGGAGTTTTACAAGCTAAGGTGTTCTTCTTACTATGGTGTTCTACAAGCTAAGGTGTTCTTCATACTATGGTGTTCTACAAGCTAAGGTGTTCTTCATGCTATGGTGTTCTACAAGCTAAGGTGTTCTTCATACTATGGTGTTCTACAAGCTATGGTGTTTTACAAGCTAAGGTGTTCTTCTTACTATGGTGTTCTACAAGCTAAGGTGTTCTTCATACTATGGTGTTCTACAAGCTAAGGTGTTCTTCATACTATGGTGTTCTACAAGCTAAGGTGTTCTTCATACTATGGTGTTCTACAAGCTATGGTGTTTTACAAGCTAAGGTGTTCTTCATACTATGGTGTTCTACAAGCTAAGGTGTTCTTCATGCTATGGTGTTCTACAAGCTAAGGTGTTCTTCATACTATGGTGTTCTACAAGCTATGGTGTTCTTCATACTATGGTGTTCTACAAGCTATGGTGTTCTACAAGCTAAGGTGTTCTTCATACTATGGTGTTCTACAAGCTAAGGTGTTCTTCATGCCATGGTGCTCTACAAGCTATGGTGTTCTACAAGCTATGGTGTTCTTCATGCTGTGGTGTTCTACAAGCTATGGTGTTCTTCATGCTGTGGTGTTCTACAAGCTAAGGTGTTCTTCATACTATGGTGTTCTACAAGCTAAGGTGTTCTTCATACTATGGTGTTCTACAAGCTAAGGTGTTCTTCATACTATGGTGTTCTACAAGCTAAGGTGTTCTTCATACTATGGTGTTCTACAAGCTAAGGTGTTCTTCATACTATGGTGTTCTACAAGCTAAGGTGTTCTTCATGCTATGGTGTTCTACAAGCTAAGGTGTTCTTCATACTATGGTGTTCTACAAGCTATGGTGTTCTTCATGCCATGGTGCTCTACAAGCTATGGTGTTCTACAAGCTAAGGTGTTCTTCATACTATGGTGTTCTACAAGCTAAGGTGTTCTTCATACTATGGTGTTCTACAAGCTAAGGTGTTCTTCATACTATGGTGTTCTACAAGCTATGGTGTTCTTCATACTATGGTGTTCTACAAGCTAAGGTGTTCTTCATGCTATGGTGTTCTACAACTATGGTGTTCTTCATACTATGGTGTTCTACAAGCTATGGTGTTCTTCATGCCATGGTGCTCTACAAGCTATGGTGTTCTACAGCTAAGGTGTTCTACTAGGCACACTAAGGTGTTCTTCATACTATGGTGTTCTACAAGCTATGGTGTTCTTCATGCCATGGTGCTCTACAAGCTATGGTGTTCTACAAGCTAGGTGTTCTTCATACTATGGTGTTCTACAAGCTAAGGTGTTCTTCATACTATGGTGTTCTACAAGCTAAGGTGTTCTTCATACTATGGTGTTCTACAAGCTAAGGTGTTCTTCATACTATGGTGTTCTACAAGCTAAGGTGTTCTTCATACTATGGTGTTCTACAAGCTAAGGTGTTCTTCATACTATGGTGTTCTACAAGCTAAGGTGTTCTTCATGCCATGGTGTTCTACAAGCTATGGTGTTCTACAAGCTAAGGTGTTCTTCATGCTATGGTGTTCTACAAGCTAAGGTGTTCTTCATACTATGGTGTTCTACAAGCTAAGGTGTTCTTCATACTATGGTGTTCTACAAGCTATGGTGTTCTTCATACTATGGTGTTCTACAAGCTAGGTGTTCTTCATACTATGGTGTTCTACAAGCTAAGGTGTTCTTCATACTATGGTGTTCTACAAGCTAAGGTGTTCTTCATACTATGGTGTTCTACAAGCTATGGTGTTCTTCATACTATGGTGTTCTACAAGCTAAGGTGTTCTTCATGCTATGGTGTTCTACAAGCTAAGGTGTTCTTCATACTATGGTGTTCTACAAGCTATGGTGTTCTTCATACTATGGTGTTCTACAAGCTAGGTGTTCTTCATCTATGGTGTTCTACGCTAAGGTGTTCTTCATACTATGGTGTTCTACAAGCTAAGGTGTTCTTCATCATGGTGTTCTACTAAGGCCTATGGTGTTCTACAAGCTAAGGTGTTCTTCATACTATGGTGTTCTACAAGCTAAGGTGTTCTTCATACTATGGTGTTCTACAAGCTAAGGTGTTCTTCATACTATGGTGTTCTACAAGCTAAGGTGTTCTTCATGCTATGGTGTTCTACAAGCTAAGGTGTTCTTCATACTATGGTGTTCTACAAGCTAAGGTGTTCTTCATACTATGGTGTTCTACAAGCTAGGTGTTCTTCATCTATGGTGTTCTACAAGCTAAGGTGTTCTTCATACTATGGTGTTCTACAAGCTAAGGTGTTCTTCATACTATGGTGTTCTACAAGCTAAGGTGTTCTTCATACTATGGTGTTCTACAGTTTAGGCTACTAGGTGTTCTTCATACTATGGTGTTCTACAAGCTATGGTGTTCTTCATGCTATGGTGTTCTACAAGCAGGTGTTTTCATCTATGGTGTTCTACAAGCTAAGGTGTTCTTCATACTATGGTGTTCTACAAGCTAAGGTGTTCTTCATCTATGGTGTTCTACAAGCTAAGGTGTTCTTCATCATGGTGTCTACAAGCTATGGTGTTCTACAAGCTAAGGTGTTCTTCATACTATGGTGTTCTACAAGCTAAGGTGTTCTTCATACTATGGTGTTCTACAAGCTAGGTGTTCTTCATGTATGTGTTCTACAAGCTAAGGTGTTCTTCATACTATGGTGTTCTACAAGCTAAGGTGTTCTTCATACTATGGTGTTCTACAAGCTAAGGTGTTCTTCATACTATGGTGTTCTACAAGCTAAGGTGTTCTTCATACTATGGTGTTCTACAAGCTAAGGTGTTCTTCATACTATGGTGTTCTACAAGCTAAGGTGTTCTTCATACTATGGTGTTCTACAAGCTAAGGTGTTCTTCATACTATGGTGTTCTACAAGCTAAGGTGTTCTTCATACTATGGTGTTCTACAAGCTAAGGTGTTCTTCATACTATGGTGTTCTACAAGCTAAGGTGTTCTTCATACTATGGTGTTCTACAAGCTAAGGTGTTCTTCATACTATGGTGTTCTACAAGCTAAGGTGTTCTTCATGCTATGGTGTTCTACAAGCTAGGTGTTCTTCATACTATGGTGTTCTACAAGCTAAGGTGTTCTTCATACTATGGTGTTCTACAAGCTAAGGTGTTCTTCATACTATGGTGTTCTACAAGCTAAGGTGTTCTTCATACTATGGTGTTCTACAAGCTAAGGTGTTCTTCATACTATGGTGTTCTACAAGCTAAGGTGTTCTTCATACTATGGTGTTCTACAAGCTAAGGTGTTCTTCATACTATGGTGTTCTACAAGCTAAGGTGTTCTTCATACTATGGTGTTCTACAAGCTAAGGTGTTCTTCATACTATGGTGTTCTACAAGCTAAGGTGTTCTTCATACTATGGTGTTCTACAAGCTAAGGTGTTCTTCATACTATGGTGTTCTACAAGCTAAGGTGTTCTTCATACTATGGTGTTCTACAAGCTAAGGTGTTCTTCATACTATGGTGTTCTACAAGCTAAGGTGTTCTTCATACTATGGTGTTCTACAAGCTAAGGTGTTCTTCATACTATGGTGTTCTACAATGTTTTATCAGGTGTTCTACAAGCTAAGGTGTTCTTCATGCTATGGTGTTCTACAAGCTAAGGTGTTCTTCATACTATGGTGTTCTACAAGCTAAGGTGGTCTTCATACTATGGTGTTCTACAAGCTAAGGTGGTCTTCATACTATGGTGTTCTACAAGCTAAGGTGTTCTTCATACTATGGTGTTCTACAAGCTAAGGTGTTCTTCATACTATGGTGTTCTACAAGCTAAGGTGTTCTTCATACTATGGTGTTCTACAAGCTAAGGTGTTCTTCATACTATTGGTGTTCTACAAGCTAATGTGTTCTTCATGCTATGGTGAACCACTTTCATTTGAATCTGCCCTAAACGTTGCCATAAGAACGCCATGGAATGTGTTACAATGCTTCCTTCCCCGCGATAACGTAAAATACCGGATAACGTAAAATACATCATTTGGTATTATTGATCCATACGTAATTAAATTAGGTATGTATATCATGTACAACTTTTATTTCACAAAATAATAACGTAATCTCGTATAGTATACCTTGAATATAACTCTGAAAACTAAATTATTTCATTATGAAGGGAATCTAGCTAGTACAATATTACATTTGTCTGTCATGCATGCACTGCTAAATACAAACTTATCTTTGGGTTTGCCAATTGTGCGTTAGACCAGCCGCAGAACAACTTTCGTTTGGATCTGGCCTAAACTTTGCCATAAGTACGGTATGGAATGTGTTATTATGCTTCATTCCCCACAATAATGTAGATTAATGTAGATAATGTAGAATAATTTTGTATTATCGAACCATACGTGATTAAATTAGGTCTCTATATTATGCACAACTTGAATTTCACAAAGGAAACAAGGTGCCCTCATATAGTATACCTTGATTATATACTGGGGAAAGCACGTATATGATAAAAGTGGATAACGTAGAATACATTCTTAACAAGGATGCTGTTTTTCTGCCACTTCGATGTCTTGTGACAATCAGAAAAAATTACTATGCTTATGGCTTTTGATTTTAGGTGACAGCCCAATGTACTGTATATGTGTTATGGAGTCATATTTTCTAGTCAGGTAACACTTCATTGGTACACAGTTATGATATAAATTATGCGGATAACGTAAAATACATGACTTGTGGTCAAGCTATACACATGTGTAAGGTAAGGAAACATATGCGAATGTTTTAGAAAACCTCATAAAATAATAGGTATGTATTCATAGAATGAACTAAGACAATTAGTTAAGCAGCTAACAGTTACTGAATATTACGAATACCATCCTTTTTAATACTACCCTTTGCTGTGGACAAGCCAAAATGGGATTTTTGGTGTGTTTCATAGACATAAACTCATATAAATTATCATACCCCCTATAGAAAGACGACTATTGCAAGAAAGAGCAAGCTGAGCTCTATTTAACTAAGCTATTTATATTCCTATTAAAGCCATACCACTTATTTTATAGATCAAAGACACAATATTTGCTACTGGCGACGTTTTCGGGACTTTCAACCATATAAATATATATATATATATATATATATATATATATATATATATATATAATATATATATATATATATATATATATATATATATATATAAATATATAATATATATATATATATATATATATATTTTTTTTTTTTCTTTTTCAGCTACATGATTTTGCTGGTAGACTTTATAGGCCTCTTCAACTTTCTCTCTGACATGACTCAGAGATCATCTCAGTATATTTTCTATTTATATTTTCTACTGACAGGAATAATGTTCTTTGCTGCTGCTCTAGTCGCTGAAATGGAATGCTTATATTGTTTTGTTTCTATTTCAAATCTCAATTCCAGAATGTAAAATCTGTTCCATACTTCATATGTGTATTGTTTCTGTATGTCACAATTCTTGCTTAGCGCACTCCAGTCATACTTCACTTTGTTTGGTGGCGTCTTTTTCCTATGTACACCGAGTCGTATTGTAGCTGTGACAATGTGATAATCAGACCCAATACTTGCGGTGGTACTGTACGGTTCTCCATTTCCTGTTGACCAGGATAGGGTCATGCTGTGATTTTCCTCCTTATTAGTCTGTATATTTCCAGTGCTTTATCTTGCTGTATCTGGTGTTTATACACACTAAGATTTTTCACATTGATAATAAGGTCGATAAGGAATTTCCCACTGTGTTAAGGTTTGTGTGGGCAAATTTGCTCTGAAGTGTCCTCCAACCAGCATCATGTTATCACTGTTACTTATTCAATTGCCATTCTTAAGTCATTGTAGTGACCTTTGATGCTGTCTACTTCAGCAGAGATGGTTGGAGAATACATAACAATAACTGTTTAGCAGCTAGGATTGCTGTTGAAGTTGGCATTCAGTAGCCATCTACCGTGAGTTGTAATGTTCTCTAGGGTCCCTCTTGTCTTGTGTTCACAGAAGGCCTACTGCTCCCTCTTTTGTAATGTTCTCTAGGGTCCCTCTTGTCTTGTGTTCACAGAAGGCCTACTGCTCCCTCTTTTGTAATGTTCTCTAGGGTCCCTTTTGTTTTTTTCTTTTTTTGTTTTCCACCCACAGAATGCCTACTCCTCCCTCTTTTGTAATGTTCTCTAGGGTCCCTTGTGTCTTGTGTTCACAGAATGCCTACTCCTCCCTCTTTTGTAATGTTCTCTAGGGTCCCTTGTGTCTTGTGTTCACAGAATGCCTACTCCTCCCTCTTTTGTAATGTTATCTATGGTCTCTTGTGTCTTGAGTTCACCAGAATGCCTACTCCTCCCTCTTTTGTAATGTTCTCTAGGGTCTCTTGTGTCTTGAGTTCACCAGAATGCCTACTCCTCCCTCTTTTGTAATGTTCTCTAGGGCCCTCTTGTGTTTTGGGTTGTTCCCCCCCCAACCGGGGGGAAGGCCTACTCCTCCCTCTTTTGTAATGTTCTCTAGGGTCTCTTGTGTCTTGAGTTCACCAGAATGCCTACTCCTCCCTCTTTTGTAATGTTCTCTAGGGTCTCTTGTGTCTTGAGTTCACCAGAATGCCTACTCCTCCCTCTTTTGTAATGTTCTCTAGGGTCTCTTGTGTCTTGAGTTCACCAGAATGCCTACTCCTCCCTCTTTTGTAATGTTCTCTAGGGTCTCTTGTGTCTTGAGTTCACCAGAATGCCTACTCCTCCCTCTTTTGTAATGTTCTCTAGGGTCTCTTGTGTCTTGAGTTCACCAGAATGCCTACTCCTCCCTCTTTTGCACTAGTTGTCAAATTTTTCCAGGCTATGGTAGTGATCAAAGTTTTACCTTGGATCATCTTGTATCTTACTATTTCATCGAGTATTATATGGTGGTCTTGAATACCAATTGCTTCATTTCACTGTCTATTCATGTTCCTCACTAGTTCATCACTGAGACTGGGTGATTGCATGGGTCTAACACTGAAGGTTTATATTTTTATATTTTATGTTGCATTTTATTAGCTTCTCCCCTTTTAAGCTTTAGACCCACTGTTGTTGAACTGCCAATGTCCTTGTTGCTTTAGTCATGAGTGATCATCTGACACTCTTTGTTATTCAGTAATTGCACTAGAGGACAAGTCAGCAGGGTTAGGGTTTAACCTTAGTTTCGAACATTGTAGCCATAATGTGTTTCCATAGCTCTAGTTGGTTTGGGTGTTGTTCCTAGTGTAACCACCACAGTGTTTCTTTGGAGTACACGTCTCCGAGATAACTCCTCCAAT
This sequence comes from Ridgeia piscesae, assembly GCA_025642075.2. Classification (NCBI taxonomy): domain Eukaryota; kingdom Metazoa; phylum Annelida; class Polychaeta; order Sabellida; family Siboglinidae; genus Ridgeia; species Ridgeia piscesae. The sequence continues at coordinate 356,558 of JAODUO010000644.1, forward strand.
TACTTTAGTGATTAGTGAGCGTAGAGTCATGTCCACATAAGGGTGGGCCAGCACACTGCACCCAAGGGCCTTAGCTGGCTCCCAGATCCCAGCAAATTAGCCTGGAGCTGTAAAGATCCACAGGCTAGAGTCTTGTCTATGGAGGGGCTATGTACCAGCAGGGGAGACTTATGCTCTTGGCTCTCTTTTCACTTCCATAAAGCAATTAGCTGATGGCTGTAGCTGAAAACGAATAGCATGAAGTACATGCACTAACTACCCACTACACTGTGCCACATTACTTTGTCAATATCTACCTGTTATTATCAGTACAAAAAGGCATAGCCATCATTTTCATAGTTGAATAAAAATCAGAATTATTCCGTTTTGATTGAAAAAACAAAACATTTAGCTATGCACTAACTAAATCAATGATGCTACTGTGTAGTAAGATAGATAACCTCTCACCTGGGTCATGGTAGAAAAGTCCTTCAAAGAATGCATCATAAGATACATTTCCATTTGGCACTGCCACAGCATTCCACTTAAGGCTAACTTCACGTGAGTTATCAACTTTGAGATCAAGACCTATGTCTCCTTCTGGTTCTTCCTCCTGCGTGCGTGCTTTAACCTCATTGGATGAAGTGCAACCAATGACAGTGCACGCATCTATACGCAGAGTATGTAGACTCCATGGCTGCAGATTGTTAATGCGATGTTGTCGTTCACTGGGATGGCTGTAGATAAGCAGTGTGTTGTGATACAATCGGTACATGGTGATCACACCTGCAGAATTAAATCTCACAATGAAACACAGTCAGTATATGGTGATCACACGTGCAACATCATATCTCACAATGAAACACAGTCAGTACATGGTGATCACATCTGCATCATTACATCTCACAATGAAACACAGTCAGTACATGGTGATCACATCTGCATCATTACATCTCACAATGAAACACAGACAGAACATGGTGATCACATCTGCATCATTACATCTCACAATGAAACACAGTCAGTACATGGTGATCACACATGCATCATTACATCTCACAATGAAACACAGACAGTACATGGTGATCACATCTGCATCATCACATCTCACAATGAAACACAGACAGTACATGATGATCACATCTGCATCATTACATCTTATAATGAAACACAGTCAGTACATGGTGATCACATCTGCATCATCACATCTCACAATGAAACACAGACAGTACATGATGATCACATCTGCATCATTACATCTTATAATGAAACACAGACAGTACATGATGATCACACCTGCATCATTACATCTTATAATGAAACACAGACAGTACATGGTGATCACATCTGCATCATTACATCTTATAATGAAACACAGTCAGTACATGGTGATCACATCTGCATCATCACATCTCACAATGAAACACAGACAGTACATGGTGATCACACCTGCATCATTACATCTTATAATGAAACACAGTCAGTACATGGTGATCACACCTGCATCATTACATCTTATAATGAAACACAGTCAGTACATGGTGATCACACCTGCATCATCATATCTCACAATGGAACACAGACAGTACATGATGATCACACCTGCATCATTACATCTTATAATGAAACACAGACAGAACATGGTGATCACACCTGCATCATCATATCTCACAATGGAACACACACTGTGCATAGTCATTACACACACAGCTTCACATCTCGCAATGTCAGTATTAATTTACCAACATTGTAAAAACACATTTCATTTATTTCATTGTATGTTTTTTTGTAAAGTGTAATAGAGGACATGGTTCATTTTTAATATATCATTAAAATATTTGTTTTCAAATATATATTTGATATATTTAACTATTTGAAGTGATGGCTAAGTAGACATTGATCATTGCACAAAGACACTGGTCCCAGTAAACAGGAAGTTGGGATGGACTAAGACACTGTCCATTACGCATAGATGCTGGTCCTCACGTCACAAGGAGTTGGGATTATGTAGACACTGACCATTGGGCAAGCGCAGACATAAGGTGTTGGGACAGAGTGGACTAAATAGACTCTGACCATTGGGCAAGCATGGTGGTCTCCATGACACAACGACTTGGGACAGAGTGGACTAAGTAGACACTGACCATTGGGCAAGCACGGTGGTCCCCATGACACAAGGAGTTGGGACAGAGTGTACTACATAGACACTGACCATTGGACAAGTGTGGTGGTCCCCAGGACACAAGGAGTTGGGTCAGAGTGGACTAAGTAGACACTGACCATTTGGGCAAGCGTGGTGGTCCCCATGACAAAAGGAGTTGGGACAGAGTGGACTAAATAGACACTGACCATTGGGCAAGTGTGGTGGTCCCCATGACAAAAGGAGTTGGGACAGAGTGGACTAAGTAGACACTGACCATTGGGCAAGTGTGGTGGTCCCCAGGACACAAGGAGTTGCGACAGAGTGGACTAAGTAGACTCTGACCATTGCGCAAGCGTGGTGGTCCCCAGGACACAAGGACTTGGGACAGAGTGGACTAAGTAGACACTGACCATTGGACAAGTGTGGTGGTCTCCATGACACAAGGACTTGGGACAGAGTGGACTAAGTAGACACTGACCATTGGGCAAGCGTGGTGGTCCCCAGGACACAAGGACTTGGGACAGCGTGTACTAAGTAGACACTGACCATTGGGCAAGTGTGGTGGTCTCCATGACACAAGGACTTGGGACAGAGTGTACTAAGTAGACACTGACCATTGGGCAAGTGTGGTGGTCTCCATGACACAAGGACTTGGGACAGAGTGTACTAAGTAGACACTGACCATTGGGCAAGTGTGGTGGTCTCCATGACACAAGGACTTGGGACAGAGTGTACTAAGTAGACACTGACCATTGGGCAAGCGTGGTGGTCTCCAGGACACAAGGACTTGGGACAGAGTGTACTAAGTAGACACTGACCATTGGGCAAGCGTGGTGGTCCCCAGGACACAAGGACTTGGGACAGAGTGGACTAAGTAGACACTGACCATTGGGAAAGCATGGTGGTCCCCATGACACAAGGAGTTGGGTCAACAGAGTGGACTAAGTAGACACTGACCATTGGGCAAGTGTGGTGGTCCCCAGGACACAAGGAGTTGGGACAGAGTGGACTAAGTAGACACTGACCATTGGACAAGTGTGATGTTCCCCAGGACACAAGGACTTGGGACAGAGTGGACTAAGTAGACACTGACCATTGGGCAAATCGTGGTGGTCCCTAGGACACAAGGAGTTGGGACAGAGTGGACTAAGTAGACACTGACCATTGGGCAAGCGTGGTGGTCCCCATGACACAAGGACTTGGGACAGAGTGGACTAAGTAGACACTGACCATTGGGCAAGCTGGTGGTCCCTAGGACACAAGGAGTTGGGACAGAGTGGACTAAGTAGACACTGACCATTGGGCAAGCGTGGTGGTCCCC
>JAODUO010000644.1:365000-372500 GCA_025642075.2 Ridgeia piscesae
CACTTACCAGTGACAGTAAGTCCAGAAGGCTGGACAAGTGTTGGAGGAGACACTTACCAGTGACAGTAAGTCTAGAAGGCTGGACAAGTGTTGGAGGAGACACTTACCAGTGACAGTAAGTCTAGACGGCTGGACAAGTGTTGGAGGAGACACTTACCAGTGACAGTAAGTCTAGACAGCTGGACAAGTGTTGGGGGAGACACTTACCAGTGACAGTAAGTCTAGAGGGCTGGACAAGTGTTGGAGAAGACACTTACCAGTGACAGTAAGTCTAGAGGACTGGACAAGTGTAGGAGGAGACACTTACCAGTGACAGTAAGTCTGGGAGGCAGGACAAGTGTTGGAGGAGACACTTACCAGTGACAGTAAGTCTGGGAGGCAGGACAAGTGTTGGCGGTAGCTGTGTAGTGCTGAGATGTACAATGGGGCTCTTTGTGCAATCAATCCTACTGCATGCCTTCAGCTGAAAGCTGTAAGCAGTGTACACCTGCAAAGTACAAACAAACAAACTAGTTGTAGGAGGGGTGATCCAACACTTCCCAGACTGTACCAATAACAAATGTATGTTCACCTTAGCTTCTAATCACTACCACCCCTTTGGAGTTGATAAAGTGGGCCCACCGCAATTCCCATTGCCAAGTTTTTCCTGAATCCACGTGATATAATAAAATCATTGCCCCTTCACCTTAGAAAGAATAACGGGGATCGATTGGGGGAGTACGGAAGGTGGGGGATCATTGCCATGTTAGTTTTGACCAAACTGCAGCATAGAGCAGTGTGGGCAAGAATGTTGTTGTTTTGACCAAAAATTGCAGCACAGAGTGGTGTGGGCCAGAATGTTGTTGTTTTGACCAAACTGCAGCACAGAATGGTGTGGGTCATAATGTTGTTGTTTTGACCAAACTGCAGCACAGAATGGTGTGGGTCAGAATGCTATTGTTTTGACCAAACTGCAGCACAGAATGGTGTGGGTCAGAATGTTGTTGTTTTGACCAAACATTGCAGCATAGAGCAGAGTGGGCCAGAATGGTGTTGTTTTGATCAAACATTGCAGCACAGAGCAGAGTGGGCCAGAATGGTGTTGTTTTGACAAAACATTGAAGCACCGAGCGGAGTGGGCCAGAATGGTGTTGTTTTGACAAAACATTGAAGCTCCGAGCGGAGTGGGTCAGAATGTTGTTGTTTTGATCAAACATTGCAGCACAGAGTGGTGTGGGTCAGAATGTTGTTGTTTTGACCAAACATTGCAGCACAGAGTGGTGTGGGTCAGAATGTTGTTGTTTTGACCAAACATTGCAGCACAGAGCAGAGTGGGCCAGAATGGTGTTGTTTTGATCAAACATTGCAGCACAGAGCAGAGTGGGCCAGAATGGTGTTGTTTTGACAAAACATTGAAGCACCGAGCGGAGTGGGCCAGAATGGTGTTGTTTTGCAGCAACCAGTTCCATGCGTGCCATTTGTCCAGACGTTTCATCCTCACATCCTCCCTCAAACACCTGTTCCTCTGTGAAAATGTACTGTCATGAACCAAATGCTAGGCCAGTGATGCTGCAAATGTCATTACTTGTTCGCTGACAGTCCCTTGATGCACTTTTTAACAGTTGGATCTACTGGTTGAAGGATAGCCAGAATATTTGGAATCATCAACTGACATTTCCCATGTTTGAACTTTGTGAGCCACTCCAACGTCTGACCCAAGGCATCATCATCATTGTTTAATCATTTTGTGCTTCTCCAATGTGGTTTTGCCATGTTTGGTGCAAAACAAGATGCACACACATTGATCCTTCAAATCTAGCACAATTCGCAAAGAACCAATAGCAGTAATTTTAATTAGTTACAATTTCATTTATTCAAGTTGTATAGTGTTTTTAATAATCTACTTGTTAATAATCTGTTTTTTATCTGACACTTACCATTTTATTATCCTATTGCTTTATAATTTTACCAGACATTCTAATTGGTAAAATTTCATATTAGTATAGTTATATAAATTATAGTTATAATTTTGTATATAGTTTTACTAATCTATACTTTTATGAATTGTTTTATATTGTTCTTATTGTAATTTTTAGCAGCAATGGCTGTTACAGAGAATAAACTTTATTATTATTATTATTTATTATTATTATTGCATAGCATGACAGCATATCTTAGTCTAAGGTGATGGCATGTTAACACCCTGTCAAATATACCTTCAACTTAACCCTAAACATAATCATAACTTCAAACACTGTGGTTGTGGGTCAGTTGTCGGCAAGCCACCTTTTTACACACAATTGATCGATGTTTGTCCTTCAGAAATATGAGTGAATTGGAATCAGAAATGTTTTTAGACCCCATTTATGTAACAAAATTAATGGTACAAAGTTTCCGGACAAAATATCTACAGCTCAGCTATGAAATAATATTATATGCAGCAAATAATACATATATGTTATGAACAAAAATGTGTAATAAAAGTAGAAACAATAACCTGATAGTACATGATGCGGATATTGTTAATTAATTATAAATTAGCAATGTCCGGGTCATGAACTATCAGATAGTTGAAGGTCAATTTAGCATGTGAATGCTGCAGATGTTTGGAAATATCACCATATCTATGGATTTATGTGAAAGATAATGTATTACAGTTCACGAATATTCAGGATATTATTGTTTGAATAGACAAACAGCATTTCGGTTGTTGCGTGGTAGAGCGTTGGACTGTTAACAGCCGTTTCGAAACTTAGAGGCAGTTTTGTTCACCCCACATATGCCTGTGTCTTTTGTAAAAGACTCAGGCGGTGGTCCTTTCTATCTGGTGCATGTGCCACACAGGAGTAAATGTGTAAGCTGTAACCTCACTAATTCTAGAGAAGGACAACTCTAGTCGAGTTTCCATTTTGTGAACCTGGAAATGGTTGGTCGTGTAAGTTTTTTTTTGCTGAATCATATAGATTATGTGTCCCTGAACTCGTGGGAACCAGGAAAATCCATTGAATTCCTCATTTCCTATAGCATGCGGGTACGTACAAAAATTATGTTCCTAGCATGGTGTAGTGTAAAGATGAACACATTTCGTAATTTACCAGGATCAAAGCAGCCATCTTGGATTTTCCTGGTTCCCACGAGTTGCCCAAGGAAGGCGTATTGCCATTCCACGGATTTTGGTTCAGGGACACATAATCTATATGATTCAGCAAAACACCTTACACGACCAACCATTTCCAGGTTCTCTATAGTACATAATAGGGTGGCAACTCCACTATTCTGAAAACCAATGACAATAATGATCAGTAAGTTGACCGGTGGTCATTATTGAAAGAAATTTGGTCAAAGGATACCACTTCACCAGTGAGATAGATCTGGAGTTATTAACGGTCACTTAGGATTATTTACATGAATATGAATATTTTAAAGAAATTATTTAATAATGTCATATTATTTTTGTTTTTTATATTATTATGCCAAATATATAATTATGTTGGCATAATGCTAGACCTAGTTTCTAATGTTTCTAATGTTGCCAAAACAACAGCTGTTGAAGGCCCAGCGGTTTAGACACGTGCTAGCTAATTTCGTAAGATATCAGTAATAATGGAATATTCAGATATTGGTTTGCCATGTCCAGTTACTTTAATATTTCGGGAATAAATTACCCTTTCTTATAAATTGGCTTTAAAACTGCTATTTTCGGGGAATCTGCCAAGACGAGGTCGAGACTCGTTTTGATGCATTATAATGATGAGCAAAACGCAAAGCATTTATGGTATAAATACTATGGACTGTTCGTTACTCTGCCATGGTGCTTACTGTGAAGAGTTGCTTAAACAATTTTCAATACATTAAAATATTACGTTTAGGCAAGCGGCAGAACCACCAACAAAACCGATTTAAATGCCCCCCCCCCCAGACACACCTAAATGTTATACCATTGAAACACCCTGCATCTCCCCATCACGATTAGGCCTGTCATAGAGTTGCCAAGTGGTGCATTAAGCATTAATCCGAGGTCAAACAATTAGAAATTTGGCGTTTCTGAAAACGTCTCGATATTTAAATGGCTATTTTATTATATTAGAATATGGCCAAGCCATATATTGTTGGAAAGCGCAATATCTTTTATCCAAGATATTGTACAACATTTTGCTGTATTCTGAAATGATAACAGTTATGACGAGGTCAAACAAGGTCACCCATAAAATAATGAGTATTTGAAAGTTTACAATGCCATGAATATTATAAAGTTATATTGACTGTGTGTCTACATCACACATATGGACAAGTCATACACTGTATGAATGATCAACGTATGCCCGTCAAAATGCGGTGTGACGTGGAACTGCGACACGAAGTAGTTACACAATTTTATTGGTTGCTTATATTTACGTCACCTACATACTCATGGATATAACATATATCATTGGAAAGCATTCTTTATTCCCGTGACAATGAAGTACACAGTCGAACCATCAAATCATGTAGTACATGTGCAGTGAAGGTGAAACACGGTCATCATCAACTTATCGATATTAAAAAGTGTTGCTATATGTTTGTCAATGTACGCAAGGCGTATAATATTATAATATAAGCCGAACTCGCTTAAAATGAATATCGATATGAATGACAACCAAGTTCACTGCCCAATATTGCTGGCAGCCGGGCAAAGCCATTCACAGAAGACGTCAAAGTTAGAAAGTAAGAGAGAAACGACACGTTATTAAAGAGGCACAAACCCAAAGCCTATAGCCGGCCACCAGATTCCTCACGTTACTCTCCTAAGCCTACTGACAAAGACCATGACAAATACCAACATGTAGTCACATACTCTGATGAAACAATAATTAAACATTCCTATCTTAACATAGTTGATGTGGCGTTGGCCTTTAACCAGTAACTCCACAACATGTAACATTGCGCATTACAATTTATAAATTCACGATAGGAAGTGGAATTTTCCCAGTGCAAAATAAACAGGATGAATTGCTTTGGCCACAATGAGGATTACAGCCGGGGCAAACGCTTAGAGAAAAGTCGAAGGGGTGATGAGAGATAGACACATATCCAGTAAACGTAAAGGAAAGTTGCCCCGGCACACATGAATGCGCTGGCAGTTTGTATTGCACAGAGCTGTGCACATGTCATAGCAATGAAAAGCCCACATTCAATTGGCGACCAAGATGTTCTACCTGATGATGATGATGACAACCACAACTACAGTGAATAGAAAAAGATGAATATAATGTTTCTAGTAGCTTCCCCAAATCGACTTACGTCGAATATTTTGTAAAACAGAGAAAAGGTGTAACACAAATGGTAATGACATCAATTCATTTCACATAAATGTACCTCTATTAAGCAATCCAACGGAATAACCCATTTGACGAGAATATAACAAGTTTTCCAATGGTATATGATGTTGCCTCGAATACACTGACAAACACATAGCAACCATTCATTATTATGAAATTATGCAATTTTGAATGTAGATACGTTGATGATGATCTTGTTTGACTTTCACTGCACGTGTACGACATCATTTGATGGTTCGCATCGACTATGTACTTCATTGTCCGGGGATAGACAAGGCTTTCTAAAGGTATATGATATGTCCATGAGTGTAGATGTAAGAAACCAATGAAATTGTGTAACGTGTGCGGAATGGCGCCATTACGAAAGTACGTCAATTTGCGGTGACCCTATTTGAACGCCGCTCCACACAAACTAACTTCACCTCACAGTTCCACGTCACACCGCATTTTGACGGGGAGAAATTGGTCTTCATACAGTATATAACATGCCCATAGCTTTAAAGTAGATGAACAGTCAATATAACTTTGAAATGTTCGCAGCATTGTAAACTTTTAAATAATCGTCATTTTATGGGTGACCTTGTTTGACCTTTTCATCACTGTTATAATTTCAGGATATAGAAAGTGTGCATTATCTTGGAGAAAAGAAACTTTTTGAGGATTTGTCTAAATCACTGTCACGGATTACGGCACGCTGCAGTCACATGATTTGTGCTTGTATCAAAACATGCTTCAAAACCTGTTTGCCTCGTGTTAATTTACGAGAAAAAAAAGTTGCTGAAAGGTTACATATGTTCTTTTGCTCACAGTGGCCGATATATATATCAGACTAAAGATGTATTTAATTTGAGATTCAGTGGGAAGTGTTAATGTACTTAATAGTAACTAATGACGACTGACTCGCGTATGTGCAGAAACTGCAGCCGGACACTTTTTAACGCCCGGAAAAATGTAACTACTACAGAGTCCAAACCACGTCTCAAACATTTCGTCGCGTCATGCCTCGAGCGATCTAGTCCCGAGGTGATTTGCCCGCACACCGCGTATATGCGACTGCGTCTCCAGTCAAGACGGCTATTCACGTTATACAAACCTGGTGTAAGTATAACATTAAAATTGCATGGTGAAAACAAAAGAAACTTTTAAAACAAACTGTTGTATATGTATGTATATATGTGTGTATGTGTGTATGTGTGTATGTGTGTATGTGTGTATGTGTGTATGTGTGTATGTGTGTATGTGTGTATGTGTGTATGTGTGTATGTGTGTATGTGTGTATGTGTGTATGTGTGTATGTGTGTATGTGTGTGTGTATGTGTGTATGTGTGTATGTGTGTATGTGTGTATGTGTGTATGTGTGTATGTGTGTATGTGTGTATGTGTGTATGTGTGTATGTGTGTATGTGTGTATGTGTGTATGTGTGTATGTGTGTATGTGTGTATGTGTTTATGTGTGTATGTGTGTATGTGTGTATGTGTGTATGTGTGTATGTGTGTATGTGTGTATGTGTGTATGTGTGTATGTGTGTATGTGTGTATGTGTGTATGTGTGTATGTGTGTATGTGTGTATGTGTGTATGTGTGTATGTGTGTATGTGTGTATGTGTGTTGTGTGTTGTGTGTGTGTGTGTATGTGTGTATGTGTGTATGTGTGTATGTGTGTATGTGTGTATGTGTGTATGTGTGTATGTGTGTATGTGTGTATGTGTGTATGTGTGTTGTGTGTGTGTGTGTGTGTGTGTGTGTGTGTGTGTATGTGTGTATGTGTATGTGTGTGCGTTCGTGCATGCCTGGTGCATATATGTATATACAATTTACACAGCATATATATATATATAAGACCCACACATTTTGACGCTTCTGTCTTCAACACAATTCTGATCTTTCAAGTAAATATTCATAATAGTATATGCATTTCACTCAAAACAACTTTTTGCAAAAGTGCTTGGAAAATAGAAAAGAATATATGTTGGAGATTTAGCACATAAATATCTTCTTACGGTAAAATTTGATAACATTTAAAGAAAATAGCAAAACACGACTGGACCCTTCATTATTAACCACACGAAACTGGTAAGCGTACGTACTGGAAGCTTAATAGAACTGACACGGTGTGTGTGCCCATGCATGCGTGCGTGCGTGTGTGTGTGCGCGCGTATAAAGTACATTGAATTTTTTTTTACATAGAATAGAGTAACTTATC
>JAODUO010000644.1:375000-410000 GCA_025642075.2 Ridgeia piscesae
CGTGCCTATAATGCACCATATTCCTAAGACGTATACACCCACTTTCATGGGAATTGGGCCAATATTACGTAGGCAACACGTCATACTATCCAAAAAGGGATGATCCCTTGTTGCGGGCAGTGGGCGACAATAGATAAAGCCGCAGTGGGGCGACATTTGAGCGTCAGCAAGGTGATATGACACCTTTTCTTATTATTTTAAGACAATTTCAAACCGTGATTATTGTCAAACAGTTGCAGATACCATAAATATTTTGAATGACCGTAAAAAAAATTATTTGAGCTGTATTGGTGCTTTAAATCACTGCCCGTTGATTGTATTTATTCGAGAATTGACCATGTAAACGAAAAACGCATGTGTGCTCAAGACGCTCACTATTCTTGTTCTCAAAACGCACACCGGGTGTACGTCTTAGGAAGATGGAGTGGGCCTGACTTGGCTCCTTTGATAATTGTGATAATGTATCGTAGAACAACTTGATCTTTGGTATACTCCTCGGAACGGAACTATAGTTTCTTCAAGTGAAAACCTTAATCATTTGAGATTCGCTCCAAACCATTGTGATGGGAAATAACCTAAATAAGTCAACAGAGTCGGAAAACAGAGTCAGCATGCATCAGGACAACAATGTTAGCGTTGTGGAGGCAAGCATGCACCACAGGCATGCAAGCTCAAATTCGAAAGATGTTTCCGTTCCGCGGGAAGACAGGGCACATCGCCAAGTCAAAGGTCTGCAATTGCAAGTCACGTGTGCATTCAGTGACAGAGGAGTCACTCGATGAACGAAATGACCACTTCATGGTGTACATAGTTGATGCAGTGAAGAGCAGTGGCAGTAGAGTGCCTGTGTGCACAGAGGGCACCATGTTTGATATGCAGCTGGACACCGCAGCAGATGTGTCGTTGCTGCCTGAGAGTCTATATCAAAAACACCTGAGCCATTTGCCTTGACAACCGCCGGGTATAGTCCTGAAGACGTACAAGAACCAGACAGTTGATCTGCCGATCACAATAATGGTGACTGAAATACGAAGATCAAGAGGTGGACAACTTGCCGCTGATCATTGGAAAAGGCATTTGTATTTAAAGCACATCAAATTATGAACATATATCAACTGAACAAATGTGTAACTTGAATATTAATGTACAAACATAACAGGGGTATGTTACCAAATACAGTATATTTAATGACATGTTCATGAACTACACACCCTCACACAGCTACAATATGAGACAACATGTAGCTTACAAAATACCACATTGCAAAACCAATACCAAACAAAACACACTCACTTATGTTGGTCCAAAACTATGGAATACCGTTATTATGAAGAATCATATTGATGATTGTACGTCTATGAATATATTCAAAAAGACAATGAAACAATACATCTGGAGAACATATTAACAAGAAACACTGCATGCACAATTAGGTTACAGTGGTATAATTCAGTATAATAGTATGTATGAATAATTGTGATTAGCACAGCTAATTGACAAAATGAAAGAAACCTGAAATGGACTACAAACACACATGTACACTCACGTTTGAGGCATAACTGATAATATCTATGGTTTTGGAATACTTATTTTGCTCATTCATTTTTGTACCCGTCCACCACCCGTCCATCCATATTTCTATCCGTTAACAATTAACGGGTGGACGGGTCTCTGCATAAAATTATGCTGTCCCAGTAGGTTTCCATTTTCCGAAGATGGCACCATGGCACTGTAGAAGAGATGTGTTAAGTGAGCAAGACGGTTGTGTCGTGTGGGGTGCCAGAGTAGTGATTCCACCACAATGTCGACAAGAGGTGTTGCATGAGTTACATCTTGCACATCCAGGAATCAGCAGAATGAAGAGTCTCGCATGCAGTCTGGTGGTCAGCCATGGACGACCGAGAGGTGTAAGAAATGGTTCAGAAATGTGACACATGCCAACTGCATAACAAGTGACCACCCGCTGCTCCACTACACTATTGGAAGTGGCCTGAAAAGCCGTGGACTCACATCCACATCGACTATGCTGGACCGTTTCTCGGTAAGACGTTCCTTGTAGCAGTGGGAACAGTCTTGATTTACTACATCCAAGTTGATCGAGACACACATCATGAACTCAACAACGTTGACGGCAACAGTCTGTAAACTGAGGGAGATATTTGCACAGCACGGATTGCTGGAACTCTTGGTTTCTGATAATGCTCCGAATTCCACAGTTGAAGAGTTTGAGATCGTCATGAGGAAGAATGGAGTGGTCCACATAACATCTGCTCCATATCATCCGGCATCTAATGGCCTTGCAGAAAGTGGCGTACAGATCGTGAAATCGGGCATCACCAAAACTGTGGGAGACAATGTCGAAACGAAGCTACAGAGATTCTTGTTTGACTATCGCCGAACCCTTCAGTCGACAACCGGAAAGTCTCCGATGGAAGTGTTAAATCAGAGGAAGATGAGATTTAGACTGGATCTCCTTCATCCAAGCTTGCAAGGGAAGCTTCACAAGAAGCAAATACAGGTGAAATATAAGCATAACAGCAAGAGACACGAGAGGAAGTTTCCTCCACGAGAGATTGCGTATGTCAAGAACTTTGGGCCAGGTCTAAAGTGGTTGATCGGGACGATCATTCATGTGACCGGTCCTGTGTCATATGGCAATGCGGTAGCACTCCATGATGGAAGAGAGTGTCGAAGGTACGTAGATCGTCTTCGATCGCGTCGTGCGGATAGCGATTCAATGATTCCTATGTGTCAGAGAGGACAAGTGGACACTGACACCGAGATTGCACCGTGTAACCATTCAGTCTAGTTCTACCGAACAAAGAAACGGAAGTCGTTGTATCGATATCAGATGTACCTATGGCGAATGTGACACCAGAGATGACAAATGTCGACCGTGACAATGTTGTGATTACCGAAATTGCTTTGTCCACACCCACATCTGAGTTACCACATGTTACTACACCTGCATGGAAGACTGGCAGATCGGTTGTGTAACACATGCATGGCAAGCAGATTATGTCATGAGCTGAGGGACAGGTTTCTAGTATCCACGACGAACGACCGAGGAGAGGCGCCGCTGTATTCGGGAAGTAACTCTGCATACACAACTGAGAGGAAGATCTGAAATGGTTGCAACATTTTAAACGTGTTCAACTGCTGTTGTGGCAACAGCATGGCGGAGCTGAACAGTTCCGACAGAAGGCAAAGCAATGCGCACAGTGTTTGCTATTATATTTTATTTCTCAGTAGCACACAAAGACAGTAATGGCAGAGCTACAAGATATGGGGCTTTCGTGGGGCGAAGTTCAGGACGCAGCAAAGGACAGGACCCTGTGGAGGAACATTGTTGTTGTAGCCTTAAATCCCACTGGGGATGAAGAGTAAGTAAAAAGCACACACAGATAAATAACAAATAGTGTCAAATTACTTTTACTTCCATAGTTCTTAGTAAGAGTGTTTAGGTTGCGTTTCGATTATATGACGTCATGATCGCCAAAGGCTACGTCACACCACAGACATTTGCAGCAAGGCATATGAACTAGATATTTTCATAGCGCGACTTCCGGATGCTATTTTATTTCAGTGTATTATAATTATATATATATATAATATGTTTAAACAATGCCGGCACTTTCCATCACATAGTGATGCATATACCGTTGCATTAACACCTGAATTTAGTTTTCAACGATGGACGAAAATGTAGCCATAGTACTAGACGTATGAAAACACGGTCAAGTTGTAAAGTGATGTTTGTGTTTCAGCGTTGTTTCATACCCAGAAGAAGACGTCGAAGTGGAAGCAGAAGAGGACGCTGAAGAGGACACAGAAGAGAAACAGAAGCGGCTGCAGAAATGAATACTGAAAAGGACCCGGAATAGGACACTGAAGAGGACACCCAAGATGACACAGAAGAGGACACTGAAAAGCACATAGATGATGGAACAAAAGAGGACGCATAAGAGGACACAGAGGAGAACAAAAAATATGACACCGAAGAGGACGCAAAACCGGAAGCAGAAGATGGCACAGAAGAGCACACTGAAGAGGACGCAGTAATAGGTGCAGAAGATGGAGCAAAAGAGGAGACAGAAGAGGCCACAGAAAAGAACAACAAATATGATACAGAAGAGGATACAGAAAATGACGCACAATATGGAACAGAAGAGGACACAGAAAGAAGAGAACGACAAACATGACACAGACTAGGACACAGAAATGGACGCACAAGATGGAGCAGAAGAGGACACAGAAGATGATATTGAAGGGGACACTGAAGAGGGCAGCCACCATAAGGTCTAGTTCTCAGGGTGCTTTCTGCTGACTTTTTCCAGTTATTTCCTGATAGCGATATGTGTGAAGAGATCGTCGATCTTCGCAGTAATTTGTGTTAGTAATGACATACAGTATGTGAAGATTTCGTACCATATGTTTTTGTTGTATCATTGATGACTGCATCGACTGGAGGCAAGGAGGGTTCATCAAGGTTGTATGCCCGCAACATGAAGTGGGTAAGTTGACCAGTGCGTCCAAGTGGCAGTCTCCACTCAGCTTTCACCACATAGCCACTGATCACCTGAGGTCTCTCAGGCCCAAACACCGCTGTCGGGGCTGCAACAGGCAAGATATATATATATATATATATATATATATATATATATATATATATATATATATATGTGTGTGTGTGTGTGTGTGTGGGGGTTATATATATTATATATATATAATATATATATATATATATATATGTTAAATCTTATTCACAATAGTCCAGTGTTACATGACACTTGATAGAATACAGAACTCTAACTTGGCTGCCATTAAACCCATATGTCATGCGTACTGTGGCATTTCTGAAATATGTATCTAAAAAATAATTAGACAATTCGTCAGGAACATAGGCTATGCAAGTTATTTTGTAAATTATTTAGTAATCGTTAATTGTAACTTTAACATTAACTGGTACACATAACACCACATATTCAAAGCTTTACAAAACTAGGTCACAGGCTGTCCGCCCCCCGCCCGCCCGCCCGCCCGCCCGCCCCCCGCCCGCCCGTCCGTCAGGCCGTCCGTCAGGCCGTCCGGCCGTCCGGCCGTCCGGCCGTCCGGCCGTCAGGCCGTCCGTCAATGCGGCTATGGTCTTGTAGCACCCCAAGACAACATGGAGACTGTATGAATCATACCTCCAATGTGTGTACGTCCCATGGCCCATTCACTCATCACAGAACCAACATCATTTGTTGCCTCAACCCGATACTGGTACTCTGGAAACAAATCTTATTGTTATCAGTATGATCACATATGACGTGTCATTGGCATGACATACTTCACTTGTTTTCAGAGTGGCGTGTCTAGTTATTAATGTTGGCCTTATCGTGGTCTGGTGAGGGAGCAATGCAATGTTTGAAGATAGTAGGTCTGGCCTACCAGTGAATGCATCTGGCTGGCCAGTTGTTCTGGTTAATTAGTAAATTGCGCACTCTAATGGATCTGACTTGTAATTAATTCTGGTCAATATGACTGTGCCTGTTGATTCCGGTAAGTGAATGGTTAAACTACTCAGTGTTTCCAATCTGCAAACTTTATTTCTCACCATATGATGATTTGTGGTTTTCTTATATAGCTGTATGTCTTTTTAGGTATATTTGTAATGTTATCAATCTTACATATAGCTGTCATAACCATTACAAGCCAAGTAGAAGAAAACGTACGAGTGAAGGTTCGAAGGCCTGTATCATCAGTCTCCAAGTCAGTGCCTTTGTATACATGAGCTTCAAGGGAAGCCTTGCAGGTCTCCACTTCACCAGGGAGAACAGTGCTGCTGGGACACCCATCAAGGTTGTATGCCACTCCTTCTTCCGTGTTCATGCCGATGTCATACGGGTTGTAAGAAACCGAGAGGCCACGAATACAACCTCCAAAACCTGCGCAACAAAGCCATCAAATATCTTATCGTATTATTTGTAATAATTAGCTTCAAATGATACAATGAACCATGTCAAGCTAGTGTTTAATTGACAACAGCAGTGGTATTGGACCAGCAAACATTGAAGTCTTCTAGAATACATTTACGGTATTTGTTACTACCAAGCATCCGTGCTTGACCAGTCACCCACAGGATGAGGAAACATCATTTATGTTTACCTTTAGAAAAAAGTAAAACCATTTGCGATTTATAGACATTGGCCGCGTTATAAGGTGCTGAAACTTTAAATGTACACATATGTGCGTGATAATGCAACATAAAGGTATGCTTGTCTTGTATGATTTATTTTCTAGTATAAAATACACATGGCTACGCCCAACATGTTCGCCCTAAACTTATATAATGGAACAGGACTCACCCCTGCAGTTCCCACCACCCTCACTTATCACACGACTAAAGGATCGTGCTGTGATAGGTTCTCTCCATATGGTGGGGAAAGAGGGAGGGTAATAGGGTAATGCACTGTAGCCAGACATAGTATGTATATATATATATATATATATATATATATATATATATATATATATATATATATATTATTATAAAATTATATAATTTCTTGTCCAGCATAGATTTAGCCTGATTCAGGTGCTTTACAAATTGTTTGATAATGCGGTGAAATGCTGTGTGTGTGTGTGTGTGTGTGTGTGTGTGTGTGTGTGTGTGTGTGTTGTGTTTGTGTGTGTGTGTGTGTGTGTGTGTGTGTGTGTGTGTGTGTGTGTGTGTGTGTGTGTGTGTGTGTGTGTGTGTGTGTGTGTGTGTGTGTGTGTGTGTGTGTGTGTGTGTGTGTGTGTGTGTGTGTGTGTGTGCGTGTATATATTATATTATATATATATATATTGTTTTATATATTTTTTTTTATTATTATAAAATTATATAATTTCTTGTCTAGCATAGATTTAGCCTTATTCAGCTGCTTTACAAATTGCAGAATCTAGATAAATGATGTCCTGTTTGTGGCAATGGATTGATTTTCTAATGGTTGCTGGATCCCTTCAATGAGGTGACAAGGTTCTTTTAATTTTATTTAACAATTTCCCATGTTTTAATAAAACTGTCACTGCTTCCCGGTAAGATGATCTATGATCGAATTACATGATTTATTGCGCGAAGTCCCATGCTGCATTGACTGAGACGTTAGCTGGAATCCTGCAACGCCAGTGAAATTGATATGGTTTATGGGCTGTTTAAAGGACGACTGGTGACTTCACTGTAGCCGAATGGTTGGATCAGTTTGATATTTATGCACGCCAAACTGGGATGCAGACAGGAGATCGAGCAAAGTTGATTCTTTATCAGTTGGAGGGAGTGCTAGAAACCAATATTGTGCCACCCTTATGAGGTGCGCCATAATTACGTGGCATTGGTTGCCTTTCTCAAATTGCAGTTTGGGCCACTCAAAACTGTTTCGGTGATGAACCGGGCCTTTTAAGCTGGAACGCAGCTAAACGGGGGACGCTGGCCAGGTACAACAGTTGGCTCATGAAGTTGCACTGAAGCATTGGGCCGAGGTATGGTCCTGCTACGACGGGACAGTGCATAGAAGGAGCAGTTTGTCGGACGTGATCGGGAACAGTTTGCTCGTAGGGAACTGAGGCAGATTGCTCTGTATTGTGTGGATAAATTATTATTACATGTGCTCTGTATTTGTTGAAAGATGGACCAGTTGACCAAATACACATTCCCCACTCGCGAGGTTGAGATGGAGGACCTGTCGACAGTATGGTTATGCAAATACTGAAGTCACCAACTACAAGCGCATATGAAACAACTCAAGCCGCAGCAGACTCGAATTGCACACCAGTGGCAATCTGTCTTGGTCTATTAGACTACATATCTGGACCTCGGCTGACCACGTCAACACGATTTAACAGCTACATTTGCTGTTCCTGTTAGTTTTGCAAGAAGCAGGACCATCTCATTCGGGGCTGTCCAATGAAGAAGGATGAGGAGAGGGCACATGTTGGAAGAGGGAAACTCGTTGGGTAAATAGATCAAGGTTTATCTAGAAAACATCGGGAAGTCGGTTCCCGCAAAAGATAACCTTGCAGGAAGTTGTTGCAAGCAAAGATTGTGGGTGCTAGGCGAAGATGATAATGCAAGGCGAGGAACGGGAATCTGCCTTAAGGAAACTGACTGAGAGGTACAACTGTTTCATCGAGCAGTATAAGTGTGTCATCACCAACCTGAGGCAGGGCACTATCATGCTGACAAAAAGCTTTCCGGAGAGCAGGCGCCATTGGAGAAAACTGAGCTGGAATTTATCAATCAGAAATGTGCGCGCGCATGTTCGAGTCAAGCCAACAGTAGGGAGGAAAATGAGAACACGAATGGCCGTGGCCCGCGACGAGAATGTTCGACTGCCATTCCATTTATTATCCACCAAGAGGTCAACTATGACCTTTACCTGACCTTCAGCATCATATAGTGATCTTGAATTGAACATTTAACATCACAAATGGATTCAACATACGCATATACCCCCAAAAAGTATTATACATAATTCTAAGAATTCTTTTGAACCACTTGTTCAAAAGAATTCTTTTATATATGACCAGTGACCATCTTGGATTTATGCAAATTACCAGAGTTGCCGTTTGGACAACCTAGCTGAATTTTTTCTAGGACCCGACGTGAGTCTAACACTTAACAAAACAGTTCATAGGATAGAAAATGTTTAGGTTCGCTATTGAACACGTGACTGTCATATGAACTATGACATTTTGAGTTTATAAAACCTTATATATATATATATATATATATATATATATATATATTTGTGTGTGTGTTGTTACAATTATAAGTGTAACATACTTCCTTGGATAGGGATGTCAAACTTCTTGATGAAATGTTCAGCCTTTGAGCCAGGTTTGATGCCGCCAATGTAGAGAGCAGACTCAATGTCCAGCCCCGTGAGCACAGTAGCAGTAGTTGGTTTGGCGGAACGTACTATTGTCTCGGCTACGTCGTCCAGTTTCATGGCCAAGCGCTGGTTGTTTTTGAGAATGTTGACACCATGCCACTTTCCATCGCAGGTTGTAACATAGTTAGTGTTGTTGTAAATCATTTTGCTAATTTCTGTACCATCACAGAACTCCACATGCAAGGAACCATTAACAAGTTGTATGAGGAAGTAGACATTACTACCTCCATGTGCAAAAAATATCACCCCGTTGCGCATCTCGGTACGGAAGTTAAACACCACCGTGAAGACATTACCACCAATAAACTCCCCTTCTCTGTAAACCACATAGCCTGCAACATACAAAATCGTAAAATTATCCTTCATGTACCATTACCCACACATTCATAATATATATATATATATATATATATATATATATATATATATATATATATATATATATCACACACACACAACACACACACACACACACACACACACACACACACACACACACACACACACACACACACAACACACACACATTCATAGTACACACATATACTATTTATTATATGTACTATGGAAGATGTAGGCACGTTTGGAGATTAAATCTGTCCTGCTTATGGTATCATGTATACTATTTGATAGACACATTTTGCTATATATTATGATTAAACTATGTTTCATTGTTATAGTACACATTTATGCATGATATAGCATCAGGGATGCCGAAAATAATAGTTTGCGCTTGTATATAGAGTTGTTATGGCTGTTCCGAGGCAATTGTTTCTAGAGCAATGCTGGGATTCAGGACCACAGGGAAGCTTTGAACCATGAGAACGTCGCTAATACTTTTTGTACGCTTATTTTTTCGTGTACTATAGAAGCAGGCCAAGTTACAACTTGATGGCCATCAATTAATAACGGACGACTCACGGTGCACAAAATTACGATTGTGCCTATATGCATTTGGAACGATAACATTATGTTTGAGTAAATAGTTCGTGTTTTGTTGTTTTCTTTATACTACCATAATGAAAAATAAGTTGTCGAAAATGCCATATTAACATGAGGAATGCATGTTATGTTAACGTGTGAGAATTTTTTTAACATGTGCTATTCTATGTTTCGATATTACTAGGACGTTGCATGTAGATGTATGATCCGGCACCAATGAGCCAGACAGAGTGTGTGATTCGAGGAGCCGGTTCTTGGCTGGTACAACATTGCACATTTGCTTGCGTTCGATAGGGTCTGTTGGTAATGTTCACATAGTTGTATACTATGAAAATTTAAGGTTAGAATATCATAAAGCAAACATTTCCTGTAAACGCAGTATCAAATTCGGAGAAATACTTAAACCGTAATTAGCATAGCTTTGTTTTATATAGTTTTACTATTAACTGCAATTGTGTCTGAAATTCTATTGTGTCTGAAACATTAGATAAGTTACTGTTGCTTTCAATCCAGACCGGCTAGCGAGCGATAAAAGGGCATAATTAATTAAAAGTGTCTTGTAAATATGAAAAGAAGGAAGTGCCACATCTGATAAAATATAAACAAGAGGCAATACACATTCAATAGATTATGGAGTAACTTGCAATATATAAGTTTTTCCAACTTATTTTTTCCATTCATGGAAACGAATATTCGATTGTGTGATGTGCAGGTGTTGCTTGTAAATTCTGAATAATATATCTTAAAATTACTTTCAGTTATGAAGAATAACTTGTAGTTCACATACCTGATGTTTAACAAAATAATAGGTTAATGATATTGCTCTATTTTAAACCTAGGAATATTTTTATGGCCCAGGGAACCTCACATGGTGGTTAAAGAGTGGGCTCCCTTAAACCATTTTACATGCGTCCACTTATTTGCGATCAAAGGCGCGCCTCGCAAGTAAATAACGAGGCCGGCCTATGTAATTCGTAATGTTAGCTAATGTTCAACATTCTCAACTTCTCAACTCCTCAACTGTCAACTCCACCACCAAGGATTGGAGTGTTGTATTGCAATCTGAATATAAATTCCGCAACTATATGTTCAACTCCGTCACCATTTTTCAACTCAACAGGGATACGCTTGAACCGAAATATGTATTCTTGAAGTAGCATTTGATGCGCTTATTAAAGCAAAGGTCTAGGCCGTCTAGGTCTAGGACACATTCAGTCATATGTAGGTTCCTTTCAAGTAATTTATTTTAATATAGAATATTTTCACTTTATACTATCCTACCCTGCTAATTGTGTTTAGTGTAAAACAAATACGTTTTTATAGATAACAATGGCTTAGTTATATTACTTGTACACATCTAGCAAAAGTATTCAGACACTAAAACAAATCACGTATAATGATGGAGTTGAGCCAATATTTGCATAATCCAGAAGCACGCGTTGTTTTACAGTAGTGGACTGAAACGTGTACTGCTGAGGTATATTTGGTAATTCTGATATTATGACATAGTTTACTAGCGTATGCATCGACAGAAAACATACCTCATACATTTGTGGAAAACACTACCAGCCAAAAGTGCCCACATTCAAATATTCACTCATTATATATATATATATATATATATATATATATATATATATATATATATATATATATATATATATATATATATAATGATATTTTCAATGAATTATCAAACATACTCCACTACGAAATACCCACATGAACCCATCATATATGCAAGTATGCAAGCAGACATTCACGTATGTTTGCACATAAATAGTCATGCATGCATGCACATACACACACACTAGCTAGCACACTATATAACTGTTACAGAAACAGAACCTGATCCATAGAGGTGGAGCCCCTGCTCTAAGTCTAGGGGGCAGCCTTTCCAAGTCGGCATGGCATCAGTGATGACCTCAGCTGAGCTCCAGTTGAGTGGCGTCCACACCTTCTCTGGGTTCAACTGGGTGAGGATCTTCACATCACGTATGCATCCTTTAAAGGATTCTCTCCGGATCTAGACAGTAGCACACACAATTTGTGATAATACTTTTTTAATACATCAGTGATCAATTAATGAGGGGAAGAAATAAAAATCAGTTGGTTCAAATATATATATATATATATATATATATATATATATATATATATATATATATATATATATATATATATATATATATATATATATATATATATATATATATATATATATATCGTGATGTAATAAATCTAGGTTTTCTTTAAACGTATTAAGCTTTATTGATAAATTGTTATTTGAAATTTCTCAGATTTGTCAAACGTGATATAATTATACATATATATATATATATATATATATATATATATATATACAATTAAGTCACTGGACCAGGATGACACACAGACGACACCACTCCACACCACACCACACCACACCACACCACACCACACCACACCACACCACACCACACCACACCACACCACACCACACCACACCACACCACACCACACCACACCACACCACACCACACCACACCACACACACCACACACACACACACACACACACACACACACACACACACACACGTGCAAAAAGACATCATAGGACCAAGACATCACAGATGTGTAAACAATGACGTATCTGGCCCAGGACATCACATATTCTAATGACGTTTCTGTGATATGCACACAAAAGCTTGGAATAATATTTTTGAAATGTTACAAAGAAATTGTCTCTTTAAGCAGGTGTATTTGCCATTTGTTAGATCAAGTGTCATTAGGACACACGATTAGTAACGAGAAGGCTATGTTATACTGATTTTGTAACAACATAAAGTGTTGTGCATACATGTGTCTATGGGTGATATAATGACAAAAATTATGATGACACTCTAAATATGTGAGTCAATGTATTAATAAAAACTAAACTGCGCAAATACGTAAATGTATTTTGAATTATAACACACACTTTGTTACACAAATGAAACGCACTGTGAAAATGTGACTTACAAATGTGTAATTTATTTGTACTAGCTCTTCTGGATTTACAATGCCAATTGAGCCTCATGGTTTCTCTATATTTAATGCACCATGTAAACGTTCTTCTTATTATTACCAATATCTTGTATACAATGCTTACATCATTTGCTTACCTTAGCTCTTACTTCTCTGTCATGCCGTTGTATGATGTAATCATGAGGGAGTCCACCCACATACACGCCAGAGTTGCGTCCAATAATGCTTGCGTTAGAACATTCGGCCTCCTTCTCACCTGCACCAATAATAACATATAATGTTATAGACATAGTTGCACTGAACACAAGATTATTTGTACAATCGCCAAACTGTTTGAAACAAACTCAAAATGATTTATAAAAGCATTTCATTTTGATTTTGTTCAATCAGTTTTGGTTTTCTTGTGTCTCACGCCAATTGACGTGAAACATTGCAACCTATTCTCATTGAAATTAATTACTCTCTATGTTCCTATATATTACCAATTTTCCTAGCAATGTGATTGTCTTCATCTTTATGTTATCCAACAATGTCCCAAGGAGAAGGAATTTCTCCATCTTTATATTTGTGTTGTTTTCCTGTATGTTTGTTGCCACACATACGTTCCTATCATCTTTTGATGTACCAAGTCATGTTTCCATATGTAAGTTCCTTTCATCAACTAATGTACAGATAATATGTATAATATATAGAGAGACCATGTGTTTGTTTCCATCTTTGTCTCTAACATCTACCAATGTACATAGCAATATGTTGTGACTTTTATATTCTAACATCCTACAATCTATACACATTTGTTCTTGTTCTTGTTCTATCTAATAAATCTAAATTTAATATTTATCAGGTCTATCACATATCTAAATATGTTAAGCCAAATATTCTTACCAATTATATATCACTTGTCTCTCAGTCAATATTAGATCCATATACATGTACACGTTGAATTTGACTCAATGGAATTATCTCACCTGTCACTGAGTCAATACTAGATCTTACATCCTTAAGGATGTACAAGGTGAGTCAGACTCAATGAAATATCTCACCTGTCACTGCGTCAATATTAGATCCTGATAGATGTTGAAAACAGTAAAGAACAATCAGATACACATCAGTCTCTCAATATTCTGAATATACTACATTTGCTTCTAGATGTGAATGTCAAACTGGGTTGACAGCAAGGCTAGTGTATTGTATTTGTCTAAGCACAACACTAATGTTTTATCATGCCACATTTCAAGATATTGCAATTATGAATCACTACAACACAGAAATTACATTTTGTTGGAAATACCAGTGACCTGCATTGTTATCAAGATACAGCTATGACGGGACATTGTGATGGTTACAAAGTTGACTGTCTATGCCTCCTCAGTCACTAGCATTTCAACAACAAAACGTTTGTGTGTGTTGTGTGTGTTTGTTTGTGGGTGTGTATGTGTGTGTGTGTGTGTGTGTGTGTGTGTGTGTGTGTGTGTGTGTGTGTGTGTGTGTGTGTGTGTGTGTGTGTGTGTGTGTGTGTGTGTGTGTGTGTGTGTGTGTGTGTGTGTGTGTGTGTGTGTGTGTGTGTGTGTGAGTGTTTGTTTGGTGAGGATGTGATGTGACGTCATGTTATGGTCACAGCACAGATTCAAATATGTCTTATATGTAGTTGATCCAGCTATGTCGCCACTCACAACAATATTTTCTATAATATTGATGTGATCACAACGTGAAATAAAATGTAAAACCTGCCATAACAAACACTTACTAATTGACAAAATATTTAGTAATAAAACACACCTAGTAATAAAGAAGACCTACTAATAGGAGCCACTTAGTAATAACAGACACCTAAGAAGAAACACCAAGTGATAAAATATACTTAATGATAAGAGACAGCCAGTAATAACAGACACCTAGTAATAACATGTATCTCACCATAACAGGGACATAGTAAAACATTCACCTAATAATAACAGATACATCTTGTAATAAGGGACACCTAGAAAGGTCAGACACGTGTTTATCACGGATATAACTGACTGATACCTAAATCTTAGTCTAACTCCAATATTTGTCAGCATATAATAGTGAAACGCCAAGAATATGCCTAGTAAATGGCAATATAAGGTTCACTTGGTAGTAGCATACACTAGATCAGTAGGTCCCAAACTGGGACACGCATGTCTCCGGGTGTATGCAATAGGTTTACAAAGGGGTACACGAAGGGGTGAATGGAAGTCGAAATTTCAATACATATTTTATTTAGTGTTGGCACTAAAGTCGATGTCAAAGAAACTTCATCACTCGGAATTCCCTAAAAACGGTTAGAGATGTTCAAGTATGTTGAGGTTCATTGAAGCACTATCGTGTGCGCGCATGGTGTATGTGGATTGGCCACCATGTTTTTCCCAAAATTAATAAAGGAGGAGATACGTTTCATAATTCAAAAATAATCCACTGCGCAGTCAATCCATATGTTCTCGCATCAAAGGTAGGCCAACCAATAGTAGGTATATACCTCAACAATTTCATCAATCTACAAATACCACAAAATGCAGCGCTCTCCAGTATGCAGTCCTAGTAATAATAGATTACTGGTAATAACTGACACCTGACCTGACATTAACTGAAATATCACATTCAAAAATAAACTGCTATGACAAGATAAACTTAGAGTTGCCGTTATATTTTATTACTGGTTCATATACAGTGCGACTTGCACTGTTCTATAATTGACATTTGTCACAGCCAGTCATGTTTGCTATACACAGGTTTCACATTGGATGCTCAGACAAAGTACTACAACTGAACCTCACTTTAAGGTCACCTCGCAAATACAGCCATGTTGAAATAATAATCATTTCAGAATAGTCCCATATTATTATATTATAACAAAAACACAACCAGTTCATTATTCAATAGTTATCCTGCGGGAGACGTTAATTATATGACAGTGAGGTTCTCTGTAGCTGTCCGTGAACAATACAATTAACACACTTCGAACATTGGTCAAATATTGTTAATTGGCAAAACAAAATGAGTGACACAGTGAACATAGTCCAAACATTGATCATTGACAAATATGTGATACAATCAATATAATTTAAACAGTATTCATCAAACAAGTGATGCGATGAATACAGTTCAAACATTGGTAATTGATAAAAAGTGATACCATGAAAATAGATTAGTCATTGTTCATTTATAGCCTATGAATACATGAAAAGATATGAAATACTGGTCATTGATGAAAGGTGATAACAAAGGGAGTACAATAAATAAAGTTAAAATATTGTTCATTATAAAACATATACAACAAACATAGTCCAAACATCGCTTGTCCATTGACAAACAGTTACACAACGAACACAGTTGAACATTTGAACATTGTTCATTGACAGTAACAGTCATTTAATGAACAATGTGCAAACATTGTTCTGTGATAACAACAGCGATTATTGTACTATAGTATAAACCTGTGTTCATTGAAAACAACATTGAGACAGTTAACAAATACTAAACACTGTACATTGACAGCAACAGTGTCATAATGAACACAATCAAACCAGTGTTCATTCAAACATCACCGATGCAAAATTTAAAGGTTATAGACTGACCCCTACTACAATTATTGTAATACACTCGTTGTTACTATTGACAACAACAGCTGTAATATGGTGACAATAATCCAACATTGTTCAATGACAACAATAACAGTAATACAATGAATGTAGTGCAACATTGTTTATGAACAACTCGTACATATTCCTACAAACACTTTCTACTTACAAAAAGAGTGCCAATAAAAGTAGCCAAAATATAAAGCGACAATGTTTGACCCCCACCCCGCGATGTTCATAACCACTGCCCTCAAACACAACAGAAGATATGTCTACTAAGACAATGATTATAGAGCTAATTTTGTATAAGCATGTTTGGAATAGTTAGTTACTTATTTGTAACACACACACACACACACACACACACAGCACGCACGCACGCACGCACGCACGCACGCACGCGCGGGTGTGTGTGTGTATACATCAATTGATAATAGAGGTAGTTGAAAGAATAAATGTTTATTAATATGGTAACATTTTGTTTCAATAGTTTAAATCATTACATACATCTGGTGCATGACCACAATTCCTTTTTTTTACGGCTAAACCACTTCATTTCAGAATAAAACAAAACTATATTTTCTGACAGACGATCAAATACATTGCATGCATGCAAAATCAATTTTTTACTGGATGAATGAGAGTACATTTTAACTGGATGAATGAGAGCACATTTTCACTGGATGAATGAGAGTAGATTAAAGCTCAATGCAGATAAAAGAGAGTTCTTTATTATTGGCACACAGAGGCAGCGTGAAAACAAATTATAATGTTTTCCTACACCTCGACTTAGCCTGCTGTTTGAAATTGGAATTATTTGCTTACTCTGATCATACTTACTTTGATCATCTGGTTCTGATTTGCTTTTGGTCCCTAAACTCAATACCAATATTGGGACTTGGGCCTTTTCTGTAGCTGCACCTACTCTTTGGAATATGCTTCCTTCTAATTCTAGATCAGCTGAACATATTACTAAATTCCGGCGTTATTTAAAAACATACCTTTACAACTTGCCTAACCACCATAACTCTCTGGCGTATCTATCAGTCTGTTGACGACTGGATGTTTTTATTAACTCTGAGATCGATTTACCTTTTTGTATTGCTACACATATGAGCTAGGTTTCCAAGTTACCATCTTATTATTATTATTTATTAACATTACCTCATTATTTGCCAAAACTCTCGTTTTCAAACACAGTCAACTGTAAATCTACTATTTACAGAAGTACGATGATGGTTTGTAGATCTAACTGTTTGGAAAGGGAAGATACGGATGTGTTGTTATTACGAATATCAATATTATAGAACTAGACCTATGACGAAATGCTAATAAACGTTAACAATTTAGTGTGGTTTAGTGACTAAAAGTGTAATTTTTACTTTCAATCGTTCAAAGCGTTAACGCGTGGCCCACGATCGTTAATATTGCCTCTCAACAACTCTGCCACGGCTGATCCCAAGCCCGGCTGAGAAAGGAAGAGGGTGCGTGATGTTAGCACCCTCACCACGTAAAACCATTATGCTACAGAAACCAATACCAAAGAACAAAATGTAAATGGAAGCTACTCAAACAGCTGGGATCATGAAAGATGCCATCCAAACCCAGTCGGAAGATGACACCCGAGAGTGGAGCTCCTCTAGCCGAAAACCAAGATATGGAATATGAGAACACTCTATCAAGCAGGCAAACGTCAGCAGGTACGGTGGGAGTTGGAGAATAACAAACATCGAACGTTGGATAGACTCTGGAAAGAGAACCTATGTCTGCGGGAGTAGAAACCAATCACCGAGAGACTGATCAAGGTAATATTTAACTCTACATTTGCAAAGCTGACAGTGATTACCTGTTATGTACTAACAGAACTTGCAGAGGATGATATCAAGGTTGTGTTCTATGAACAGCTAGAGGAACACATTAGGACTCCACCCCGGGATTGATGTATTCATGGTGGTGGCATGAGATCAGCGAAAAACGGCCCCAGATTACAGATGGATACACGACCAGTGTGAATCCAAATATAATAGCCAATTCGGATCATATATATTGCATGTGACGCATTTAAGCACTTAAGTTATTTATATTTGGTTTGTTGCAATTATCTGACCGGAAGCCGACCACATACCTCGTGAACGATTTAAGTGGGTGTGGTAAAAAGAGGGGTTTTGCAAAGGGATATAAAAAGGAAACGGTAAGTTCTTATATAGAGCAGTATTCATTCCTCAGGACTGTTCAAAGCGCTTTTACACTTTACTTCTCTTGCAGAACTGTTCAATAAACACCGTCTCAACTTCTCTGGTAAGCATCCAGCCATATGCTACAACTAATGCGCGAAGGCTGCTCGTACACATATCCACCACTGTCGAAGCCAAGTTTTAATTTATACACTTGAGTGAACTGGAGCAATGCAGAGTGAAAAAACTTGCCCAAGGTTGTAACACCATACAAAACAGGATTCCAACGCGGGTTCTCTTAGTCGAGAGTCCGATGCTCTACCCCTGAGCCATTGCGCTATATGGGCCAGGGGTAGTAAAGGTTGGTACTGACGTAATCACCAGCAGCAACTCCTTGAACGTGAGGATGCCTTCACATACATAAGAAGCACAATTCACTGTCAAACTATGCATATCTAACATAAATGTTAAGGCGATACTAATATAACTGTCAGAAATATGGCATGCTACAAAACCCATGCTAAAGAAGATCCTGAATTTTGAAAATACGTTCCTAAGAAACATTCTACGAATACAGTGGCCAGTGGCCAGTGGCCAGAAACGATTAGTTAAAATGCATTATGATTGAGGTTATTCTGTAAAAAAAAATATACATGCAAATAAACATAATTTCGATGCAAAACCAAATAAACAAGACGCACATATATAATAATACCGAGGATAACACATTCAAGCACACAGAAGTACATTTATTTCCAATGTGGTTTTGTTCTATAATATAGAATCAAACAAGAATCAATCGAACACCCAACTGGAAGGAGACACTAATGTAAAACCCGCAGGGCAAAATGAAAAGGGGAGGCTGAAAAATACTTGTCACAGAGTAGTTGAAAGAATATGGCATTATCAGGACGCAAATGAAACGAACTGGAAATTAATACCCACAACCGTGCTCAGTGATGAAGAATCACTGATGGTCAAAGTTCTGTAGGATGAGAAAACGCTTAAAGTAATTTTACCTAACATTTTTCAGGATAGAGTAGCAATGTGCAGCCTGGTAACCCCCATTGTTGTGAACCTGTACATGGATAACTTGGAGCAGAAAACCATAGCCACAGCACCAGAAGATTGACGATCGAGAAGCTGGAAGAGATACGTAGACTATGTAATCTGCCTGGTTCACGACAATGAGGAGAAATTACACAGTAGATCCCATGGGTAGCACTGCTTTCACAAAGGACGAAAAAGAGAATAACAGCATGCTTTCTTGGTTGCGCTGCAAAGCTCACCAGACAGGAAGGTGGCCGCGTGAAGTCCATCGTGTACGGGTAGAAGATATACATTGACCAGTGCCTGAACGTTGCGTCCCGCCAATACGAATTGTTAGAACTCTCATGAATAGGTGTGAGACGATAAACACAGAGGAGAGGGACACGAATGAAAGAGATGAGACACCTGAAAGAGTATGTGGCTATCCGTCCAGACTTAAAAAAGGTCACAGCCAACAAAAAAGAGAACAAAAGACCAACAATAGGACAACGAAGAAAGATTACAGGAGTCAAGTAATCATCCCATGTGTAGAGTACACCGAGTCATGTCGCGACAGCCATGCGCGCAACTCAAGCGCCTTCTGGTACATCGAAAGTAAAAAGTAGAGGTAGCAGAGCAAGGTGAGCTGGTGTACCAGATACCCTGCAGGGACTGTGGTGCCCAGTATATTGAAAAGACAGTGAGACTCTTAAAACAAGGCTGGACGAACACACGAAGGACATTAGCAATATGAACAATGATAAATACACTAGGAGCTTAAAAACTAACAACGACTGAAATCCACATCATAGACTGGGAGGGAGGGAGCGAAATCGTTGATAAAGAGCCAAACAGAAGAACCCGACAAAGAAAGGAAGCCATGTGGATCACGACGACAAACATACACATTAACATACGCCATTCATTATTTGCAGGGAGGAATTCGACATGTAACGCCCAACGAAAGTCTACACAGGTAAAGCTAACAAATAACGATCTGGATATGGAAAAACAAATCGATCCGTTACTTAGTTACTCTGTTTTACGGTACTCATGAAAATAGATAAATTGAAGAACTAATTAACCTAAATTAGAACTGTTCATATATAAGGTTGTAGAAGGACAAGTTGTATTCAGAACTTTTTGGAATAGTCAAAGTGATTAACAGCAAGTTGAAATACCACAAGTCAGCAATATAAATATTATATATTACACACACATACACACACACATATATATATATATATATATATATATATATATATATATATATATATATATATATATATATATATATATATACTTTCATATTTATCAATGCATAAGTGCAATTATTTCTAACGTGTTCTGATCATCATCATCATCATCGTTTAAAGGTGGTATTTCTATATCCTGCTGGGTTCGCCTTTCTTCCAGTAAAATGAGTCTATGTGTATTTAATTAACAACAACAAAATATTGATTACTGATATCACAATCATAAATCATAGTATTAGTTTTTTTCTCCATAAGTACACAGGTAGGCTGACTATAGTAGTTTTGATTTGACTTTTCATCAGATATTTCACATACACATGCAACAGTTGATTGTCACACGTAAACAACAATAACTATTAAAACTTTAACTCAAGCCCAACTTTAATCAATATTATATATAATCAAATCACACACACTCTGAGTCAAGTTAAGCTGACAACACAAACTGCTACATAATACTTTCCAAACATACAGCTTCACAAATCCCCTCGTGTACTTATACTATAGTGTTACATCTTACATGTTTCCACATGGATTGCCACATGGCACTTGTGGGACAAATCCCCTTTTTTGTCAGACAAAACAGAAAAGATACAACTGGTTGTGTATTTTCAATAGCAATATGCACCAAGAAATGCCGAGACATTTGTAACAAATATTCATGGAATGCAGTATTAACAACAAGTCAGTAATGCAATATATTCATTAATTCATACATTCATGGATCCAAGATATGGCTGTGTTGTAAGAATTTAACTTACTTTAGAGCATATCTTTTGAAACGTACGATGTGTCGACCTATCAGCTATAGGTCTTAGTCGTGTACTGCTGTCACGTCTAGTGCTGATGGGTCGAAATATCGTACATTTCAAAAGATATGCTCCAAAGTAAGTACATTTCTGAGACCATAATAAGTCAGATGGACAAAGTTTTAAACAACATGCCAGATGAACATGGTCTTACATAACATGTACATGGTCTTACATAATATAACATGAACAGGCGTTTTAAAACATGTTAAAACATTGCAAAATTATAGTGCCCTAAATGTTATAACATATGAACAGGGTCGAAACAAGTACTTCGCAGAATGCGAAAGGTACTTCGTAAGCTCGAGGTCTTAAATTGCATTCCAGTTGCACATATATACATAAAACCATTGCATATCAAGTTGCATATCAGTTGCATATGACCTTCATTCTAGACGATGGCTAGAATGAAAGATATATATCTAGTGGTTCAGATGTACAGGGGCCACGACAAGTCCTTAAGATGTTCCAGTACCATTAGTCAAGTCGGAAGAGGGGGGTACCGTGCACCCCCGGAAATATACTTTTAATTGGTATCACTAGATCGGGGAAAATACGTTGAAAACGGTTTGCTATGTTAACAAGTCAGCAACATGTTCCACGTTTTAAAAGCAAATTAGTACCGCCATTATTGAAAAATCTAGTTTTCAATATATCTCAGCCAACATTGCAGATAACTGGCAAAATAAGATGTACAGACCCATGTTATGAGGGTCAGCGACCATGATATAACTATTGTTGACATGATCATATGTGCCTATGACAGTTTAATATGCAAATCTATTGTTCACGTTATCTCGACCAATATTGCACATGCCTGCATAAATAAGGTCTCCAGACCCATGTGTTCAGGGTCAAAGAGCACTAAAGGACCATTCTTGAATTAAGTACGCATGTCCCTGGCATGCTATGCAAATTCTACAGTGCCAGCATTACCTAAAATATGACTTTTTCGTTGTATCTCAACTAATATTGCTGGTAAGTTGAGAGGGTTTTTAAGGGCATCTACTTACGAAATAGCGTGTTGTTTTTGCGACCAAATGTTAATAACAAAATATGGAGATAAATTCAAGGTATTGTGAATAAAGAAATTCCACTAAGTTCATTACCAACTCCTTTACTGATCTAGGTAAACAGCAAACCAGAATGATCTTTTTGAACTGCCACGCCTCCCCCTCTCATAGGCTACAATATGATAATTGTTAGATCATCATTCATCATCGCTTTCACTGAAATCGTAAAAGTCAAATTCATCGTCGGTTCCTCCTCCACCTCTTCTTCCTCTTCATGATCACCAGTGTCCAGAAGACCAACCAGTAAGTTTGGTAACACATGACCGCAGAGGCAGGTCAACGATCCAGACTGCCCACGGGCGGGTAGACACGCGAGATGGAGAAGGCCGAGGTCAAGAAATATGAAGAGGCAGTTCAGCGGGTCTTCGCTACTGTCTGGAACGTCACTAATCCTTTTAACGTCGCAGATAAGAGTAGGCTCTACTCCCGGACTTCTGGTGCTCCGTCCCCATGAAAGTCGAGATAGACATGCTCCGAGCAGAAGCTTTGGGCTAGGCTGCTAGAGCTGATTTCATCGGACAACTACAGAACGGATAGCCAGGCAGCTTCCTCGCCCCTATCGAGAAGACGAAACTCAAGACTATGGAGACTTGCAACAAGAAGACCACCCTCACATCATCCCAGGGAAAGATAATCATGTGTTCCAATACCCGACATCTGTTTTGGTTTAATTGTTGCATTTTTTGTGCTTGCCAGTACCTTTACATTATAGAATGATCCTGTTGTGTTTCACGTGTCGCCCAAATAATAGTAGTAAATTTATGTCGCGTCTTTATTTTGAGGAATCCGAGGTCAGATATGTGCCATATACAAAATCATTTGCGTAGTCGTAGACGGCGACAGACATGAATCATCACTGTTTACGGTTGGAATGCAATTTCCAAAGAATATTAGTTAATTCACTTAAATGGTTATTGTATCACATGATTTTTTAGTGATTGGAAGTTCATTACAGATTTATGATTCCAGGTAATCCAGTATCAGGAGCAAGGCAACTTCGCCTTCCTGCTCCTCGTCAAGCCTCAGAGTCAAAATGATCAAATGAACTTAGAAGAACTAATGAAGTACTGTCTGGTGCCTGTGCCACCAGCCTCGGAACACCAGTGGGTTTTTCTCCAAGTCGAACAAAGCCGCCATTCTGCACTACCTTCGGGAAGACAGAACCCCAGAAGATCTGCCACACCCCAAGGACGCCCTATTCAACAAGGACCGCACGACGCTGCTCCATACCCTTACCAATCGTCCCCCAACTTGTGGTGAGATATACCTACAAGTTTTTGATCAGATGGTGGCTAAGAAGCATTCTTGTTCTCGACTTCAGTTATTATCCACAGTCTATCAACACCCTGGAGAGGTTGAGGCGCGGAGATTCAGAGAAGAATATTCTGGCTGGACCAGCGACAAGGAACCCATACGACTGTAAGATGTTCCGTGCAAATAACGACAACAAGAAGCAGCTCTGTCACCTCCTGCTGCGAATATGGAGTGCTCAGAGAGAACCGAGATGGCTGTGCTGATCGTAGAAGGGAAAGTCCATCAACTCATCTCATTGAACGGCGAATTGAGTTGAAAGTCCTGATTGTTATTATTATTATTATTACTACATAAATATCGCATTATTCTTATAGATCATATCGACTTCACTCTTTCTATTATCACCTCAGCTTTCAAACACCAGTGGCCCTTTGTGATTCAGGTCGAAGTGCGTGGAATGCCCACAATCTACAGCAACCAAGATGACACTGATACGAAAATTGTGCTGTACCTCCATCGCGCCGCAGCCCTTGCATGGCTACAAGAACGCTGTAGTCAGTAACTCTGATACATATATCTTCGTGATTCGATTTTTACCACGCCCAAGCCATCAAGCAAGCTGACTGTATACCATGATACCTGGTCAGGGAAATATCGACAACTAATCAACCTCTCTGATCTCGCAGTATCCCCGGGAGAAGGCTACTGTGCGACTTTTCTTCCGATGAATGTATTCAGTGGAGAAGACTGCACCAGTTCGTTCAAAGGGAAGGGGGAAGGTGGGGTCCCTGAAAAACCTGGATAAGAACCCCAGGTTTCATAACGCGTTCAGGCAACTCGGTGAGGAATGGAACCTCAAGTCTCACTAGAAACTCACTTCCAAATCTAAGGTGGACCTGGCTCGCCTTCCTCCCTGCCACTCCAGCGGTTGAACACCGGGGAGCCTTATATAAGTGTGCTTACGAATCCATCCTGGAAAAATCAAAACCCTACGACGATGGGCAAGGGTGGATATGGAGTGTTGGAACCGGTGTGGTTCTGGGGTGCTGCGTTATCAAGTTCACTGACTGATCTCCTGGACACTTGTGATCGTGAAGAGGAAGCAGAGGAGGAGGGGAAAACGAGGAAGGACGAGATTAACTTTGACGATTTCAGTGAAAGCGATGGTGAACGATGATCAACACACATCGTATGAAGCCCATGAAAGGTTTAGGCGTGGCAGCTAAGAAAAGGTCATTCTGGCTTGCTAGTTACATGAGTCAGTAAATGAGTTAGTAAATGAACTTGGTGAAATTTCTTTTTCACAATACTTTAAATTGATCCCCATATCAACCTTTGGTCGCGAAAAACAACACAATTTCGTAAATAGATGCCCTCAAAAAAACTTTCTCAAATTACCTGCAATATTGGCTGAGATACAGCAAAAAGTCACATTTTCGGTAACGCTGGCACTTTAGAATTTGCATAGCATGACACGTAGTTAATTCAAGAATGGTCCTTTGTTAATCGATGACCCTGAAAACATGGGTCTGGAACCTTATTTGTCCTGTTATGTGAAATATTGGCCGATATATGGTGACAAATTGATTTTGCAATAATGGCGGCACTAATTTGCATATTAAACTGTCATTGACACATGTGATCATGTCAAAAATAGATTGATTATGGTCTCTTACTTCATAAAATGGGTCTATGCATCTAATTGTGTCAGTTTTCTGTATTATTGGCTGAGATATAGTGAAAAATTTAGTTTTCAATAATGGCGGCACTAATTTGCATACAAATTATACGTGGGACATTTTGCTGACTTGTTAACATAGCAAACCGTTTTCTAAGCATTTTTTTCCCGATCTAATGATACCAATTAAAAGTATATTTCCGAGGGGTGCACGGTACCGCCCTCTTCCAACTAGACTACATGGCTAGTGTGTTATGTATACAGTGATCATGGCTAGTGTTTCATATACACTTATACACGTGGGTCATGGCTAGAACTTCATATACTTAGGGATCGTGGCTAATACTTGTGTACACAGGGACAATGGTTAGTGTTTCAGACACACATGGAGCATGACTATTGCTTAAGATACAGAGGGTCCTTGGTTAGTGCTTCAGATATCCAGAACCCTGGGCTAGTGCTTCAGATACACGGGAACCTTAATACGATATTTAGGTACACACATAGCTAGTGCTCTGGATATGTACGGATCAACGCTAGTGCTTTAGATGCATATGGACAATGGCTAGCAGTTCAAATGCAAAAGGGCCATGACTAATGCTAATGGTTCATATACAGAAGGTATTGGCTGGTTCCTCTGATGCACCGTGGACAATGCTTCAGGTGCGTACACTTCATAACACATGCACGATTGGTTATATTTAAACTGAACACCTTTAATACCACATATCTGTATTACAATTATACATGCCACTAGACAACTAGATGTATAAACACGCTTAATTGCATTCCATTAATATTGTTTAAAGACGTTTCTGGTTGCATATTGACTTTGATTATATTTTCATTAGACGTTTTATAGGAAAACTGCATGTTACTGGAATAGAAAACCCCCTACGTAAATATGTCACATGGTCCGTCTTACCTTCATCTTGAAAGTATACATTTTCACCTGTGTATTGCGATCAGAAAGACATAAATGCATAATGACATCATGTAAACACCCTATGTATTTACATATTCACACATACATCACCGATGTAATACATATCAATTGTTTTTTAATCGTCTTCGTAGGTTGTAAAATTCATGACATGTTCAAATATGGTACAAACACACAAACTAACTCATAACTTGATTTAGTGATTTCAATCATTAGATCACACTTTATTTAATTAGAAAGATCGTCACTATAAATGTATACTTATACCAAGTTTGATTACTCTGATGTACAGCATTTTCGAGTATACTGGTACACAGCATAACTGAAATAAAAATGGAGCTCCATTACAAATAAAAAAGTGAAAGCGATCTTTATATATTTAGGTGCCAACTATTTGAAGCCGTGAAAGATGATATAATCAGCAAGTTATAATGGAAGGAGGGTACGAGTTTACTACTCTGAATGAGCAGCAAGTTTCAATGGATGGATGGTACTCACTAATGCGAATGAGCAGCAAGTTTCAACGGATGGAGGGTACTTACTACTGCGAATGAGCAGAAGTTTCAACGGATGGAGGGTACGATTCACTACTGTGAATGAATGAGCAGCAAGTTTCAAGGTACGAGTTCACTACTGGGGATGAGCAAGCTTCAACACGGTAACGATATTTGAAATTAGATGCATACATCTTTGTTATTCACATTTACCGTATTTACATTTTTGTTGCGACTAAACAATACCAACATTGTTTAATTTTGCAAACAAAGCATCATTGCGTAAACTTATATGTTTATTATTATGTTTATTATTATTACTAAACTTTGTTAAACAAATAAAAAAAATCTGTCAAAAGAAATCAATGCCTCAGCCTCAGCAGCCTTCAGTTATTTGTTTGATTTCCTTTATGCAACAGTCGCGCGCAATTTTAGATATAGCAACTTGTCATGGTTCGTAATACACCAGCAAGAGATACGACATCTTGTTTTAACCTAATCAACACTCCAGGTCGTCACCTAACCTTTTGTTTGTTTACCATGCTATTACATGAGGCCTTCCGTAACCACATATATGTCTACGTTATTTGTTAACCTCAAACCCTTCATCTAATCACGTATTCTTTACCATGCTAAATCTCAAGCCCTTAACCTCGTTTCCGTTGCCATTCCGTAAAGCATTCACATACATAGCTACTTATTTGTTTACCATGCTAATCTTCGACGCATTCACATAACCACTTATCTGATTATCTTATTTGGGTACGTCAAAGCTTTCATCTAATCACTTCTTGTTTACCCTGCTAAATTAAAACTCGCGGCCATGCTAATCCGTAAAGCGTTCACATAGCTAATGATTTTGTTTACTCTGCTATATGCATGTGTACTCTTCCATTTGCTGCACAACTTTAACATTGTATACTGATTTGATATGACATTGGTTTTGGCACCTCTTAGCTCAGTTGTATGATGATTGCAGCATCACAGAATCCCCTGTTGGTCACGTGTTAGTCTCAAAACAAAACGTATGTAAGTACACATACAGAGATCCGAGCTCCACAAGAAAGGCATAGCAGGTTATGTTAGGGAAGGCTGATAACATTATAAAATAGTAATAGAATTGTGAAGTCCCATGCAGGAATGACACCTTGAAGATGGTACACGTGTTACCAGACATGTGCTCCTACAGCACGTAATTGTTGCAAGCATCTGTAGTTTCTTCACCTTCCACCGGTGGCCTCGCTCTCCTTAATGATATCCTCTTGCACCGCCACGCACCATCCTTCATTTACATGTTATCTTACACATGTTACACTACCAGATATGACTAGTGCAGATATATAATAACATTTATGTATGCATGTATGTATGTATTTCACAAACTAGTGAAACTAGCCATATTGAATTAAAGTATGCTATAATGTCAGGAAGGAATATTATGGAAAACCGTCTTCTGCAAAGATCTGTGTGTAATAGCGCCTCCTGGAGGATGGACATTTCTGCTAGTATACACACATTTTGTAACACAACAATCAATATGTTAACCATATCGCATGTTGAGACTAATATAATATTCAACCATGTGTGGAGTTAATTAGAATGGAAGAAGTTGAATGTTGAAAACTGACCTGTCCATTTTTCGTCAAGTCTTATCCAGCCTTTTGTACCAGTGCGATTTGCTACAATGCGGTGCCACTTGTTGTTGTTATATGGCATTCCTTCATCATCTGTTGTCGTCACAATAGTTGAACATCCTACATGGAAAAGGTTATTCCAATATATGTGCAATGTAAATTACAACATAGCAAATATAACAGGTTATTCCAATAGTTGAACATCTTATTTAGGAAAATGGCAACATAGTCAAACAACTCCACCAGTAAATCCAATAGTTAAATATCAAACACCAAACAACTTAACCTGTTAAACCAATAGTTGAGCATCACAAACGGCAACAAAAACAGCATCACCAATCAATGCAATAGTCTTAAATGGCAACATAATCAAACAACCTCATTGCTTAAACCAATAGCTGAATATTGTGGATGACAAAAAAACACAATAAACTTCAAATAAATTAGAAACTGGACAGTTCGTCCCACGCGCGTGAGGGCGAGAGATGAGGGCGAAAAGCGAGAGGCTCCCGCGTAAAAAGGGAGACTTAACAAGTCTGTACATAATACACTCGGTGTTGAGTACATGTGGATTAACTGCCATTTGTTCGGGTTAACGCCCACCCCCATTTCTAAACAAATGCCTGAAATTACAATCGCAAATTGTTCTATTGAAAACCATATGCCGTTTCTCGAATATGTTGCGCAGTAGTGCATTAGAGGGAAAATTACTGGGAAATGGTTTGGGGAGATGAACATCAGAATAACAGAAACTACAAGGTTATAAATCCACACAAAATAGTATTATTTGTAAAGTTTTGACATCTGCTCAAATACAATTCGTGCCGTTGTCGCGCTTGCATTTTTCCGGGCGTTATAAACTATCCGGGTGACGTTTCTGCGCATGCGCGATAAACGTAAACCCATCAGCGAAACGCAAAGCATTTATCATATAAATATCACGGACTGTTCGTTAACTCTCCTGTGGTGATTACTGTGAAGAGTTGCTTAAAATTTCGTTAAATACATTAAAATAGTACGTCTGTTTAAATCACTGTCACGGATTATGGCGCACTATTGTCACGTGATATACGCTTGCTATCAAAATATGCCTCAAAACTTGTTTGCCTCGTGTTAATTTGCGACAAATAACATTGCTAAAAGGTTATATACGTCCTAATGAACAGCCCGTGGTATTTATACCATAAATGCTTTGCATTTTGCTGCATTATGATGATTTGACATTTATCGCGCATGCGCAGAAACGTCACCCGGATAGTTTATAACGACCGGAAAAATGTAAACGCTACACCGTTCATGTGTAGACCCCCCGCACTTAAACATTACACTCGTTCGTAGAACCGACAATGTGTTGCGAACTTGCTGGTAGGACTTTATGTTTGTAGTAATGGTTTATATAAGGGATAACAATCGAGCGAGTGTTGGAGATCTTGTAGAATAAACATTATTTATCACATTTTCAATATGATGGATACATTAGTCTAAACAAATTCCCGAAGTACTTGTTATGTTGGGTTTGTTTCTGCTTTTTGTGATGCTGTGAAGTTTGGGTTCCGATAATTCCGATCAGAAACGAAAGTAGCTTAATTACGCATTGCCTTCTGATCTGAAAGTCAATTAAAAAACCATTAATATAGTTTCTTTTAGTATGTATTTCACTAAGCATTTTGGTTTCTACAATTTGAAAATGAAGATTATTTTCGTGAAATTTGAGAGCAAGTTTTGTGAAATGTAATTTTGCACATATCATTTTCCAGCGCTATTTTAGCTATGTGTGACAATTGAAGAAAAGATCGCTAACAACTCTACTAATCATTTTCTGCATGAAAGTCCTTTCCTTTATTTCACACACTTTATATGACAATAAATATATAATACTCACACAAGCGTATTCGCCTTGCAGAGCACCACATCCACAGCAAGTGGTAAACGCCTCAAAAACTAGTATTGTCACCTTAAATTTATTCAAACTAGGTTCAGCGTGCACAGTAGTCTTGTTTCAAGAATTTGATGCATATCTACTTTGATTCAGGAAGGATCTCAATTCAGTTTGAATGCATATAACATTATTCTCAACACGATCAGTGTTTTATTATTGTTTTGAGAGAAATCGTCGGCATTGCTGCTTCATACACTATAAGCATATATACTTCGGTGACTTTGCAAACGGGATGAAGTTAAACCACGGACTTATATGCATATAAGTCCGTGGTTAAACACAATCGTTGGGGGATCGGTATTGCGGTGGGTAGCGGTATTGCCAATCCATAATGCCACCTCACTTTCAGAAAATGTCGACCTAATTGCCCATGTTTGATAAAGCGGTGAAATACTGTGTGTGTGTGTGTGTGTGTGTGTGTGTGTGTGTGTGTGTGTGTGTGTGTGTGTGTGTGTGTGTGTGTGTGTGTGTGTGTGTGTGTGTGTGTGTGTGTGTGTGTGTGTGTGTGTGTGTGTGTGTGTGTGTGTGTGTGTGTGTGTGTGTGTGTGTGTGTGTGTGTGTGTGTGTGTGTGTGTGTGTGTGTGTGTGTGTGTGTGTGTGTGTGTGTGTGTGTGTGTGTGTGTGTGTGTGTGTGTGTGTGTGTGTGTGTGTGTGTGTGTGTGTGTGTGTGTGTGTGTGTGTGTGTGTGTGTGTGTGTGTGTGTGTGTGTGTGTGTGTGTGTGTGTGTGTGTGTGTGTGTGTGTGTGTGTGTGTGTGTGTGTGTGTGTGTGTGTGTGTGTGTGTGTGTGTGTGTGTGTGTGTGTGTGTGTGTGTGTGTGTGTGTGTGTGTGTGTGTGTGTGTGTGTGTGTGTGTGTGTGTGTGTGTGTGTGTGTGTGTGTGTGTGTGTGTGTGTGTGTGTGTGTGTGTGTGTGTGTGTGTGTGTGTGTGTGTGTGTGTGTGTGTGTGTGTGTGTGTGTGTGTGTGTGTTTGTGTGTGTGTGTGTGTGTGTTTGTGTGTTTGTGTGTGTGTGTGTGTGTGTGTGTGTGTGTGTTTGTGTGTGTGTGTGTGTGTGTGTTTGTGTGTGTGTGTGTGTGTGTGTGTGTGTTTGTGTGTGTGCGTGCGTGCGTATTATATATTATATATATATATATATATATATATATATATATATATATATATATGTGTGTGTGTGTGTGTGTGTAATGATATTATAAAGAAACCATCACAAATGTGTAACCTGAAGAGGTAGGTAACCTTACTCAAAAGATAGATAAAGGCACCCGTATTCAAGAGTAGTACTAGGGGCAACCTTATAAACAATTCAGATAAGGGTTAATCGTACTTTGATGTCAAGCTAAAACCGTTCTTAGTGTGGACTGTGGAGTCAGACATAAGGTAACCTAACTAAACGTCTCTACATTGGAGGGTCAAGCACTGAGTCCCGTTAGGTGAACTAATCAGTTACCCGTATGTTGCTCATCAGGATAACACATTCTTACCCTGGGGGTCAAATAGCAACCAAGGTCTTCCATTTCTTAGATGCAGTTCAATAAATTCTTCCTGTCCCCCTTCTGATGCAGCAAAAATTAGCAGGCCGTTGAGATGACGTGTTTTAAACCACAGGTCGAAGCCTGCAACATGATAGGTTCACCTTAGAAACAAAATGAAAAAAATAAGTGCAGCAAGCTGCGAAACAGATATTATTTAGGTTTTTAAAATCTATTTTTGCGCCTTAATAGTGATCTTATAGGTTGAAAACTGTTACCTTCAGGATGTTCCAGTTGGACATTTCAGACAGTGTGTCATGGAAATAGTGACTGGATGACAAATTTGGGAAAAATTTCAAAATAACTATATCTTGGGAGATTGGCATGCTCTGACACTACAAACATGAATGTACCATATTTTGTTCAATATGTGAGATAGGGTTAGGGTTAGTTGAGCCAGTGTGTTAGTTGACCACCAATGTTTCCTAGAAAACTAAAACAGAAACTATTGGTTACTATCATAGTACTATTAGACCACTATTGATGTACACTATGACATATTAGAATTGTCAAAGAGCTAAACATGTGTTTTGACAGTTAATAACATGCTTGGTGATTCTGATTCGGATTGGCTAGTGAGCAGATTACCAACATATATCACCATACGTTATTATTACTGCAGTTAGACATTGGTTTAAGAAAATATGCATTGATAAAAAGTTCATTTCCTTTTATTCGTGAATTAATGAGAAATTCATGATAGTACGCTTAATATAAACATGGGGCTAGTTGACATTTGTGCACATTACCTGAGAAGGTAACCCCCTGAGGCAGAGTCTCTGGGGGGAATTTGTAATATCCTGAGCCAGGAAATAATGTTCCTCTGGTTGTCTTGGGTGGTGGGTATCCCAATGCTACCTCCATGCGTGTGAGAGAATAATCAAGTTCTGGTGCATTTGGCTGAGATGGTGGCTTCCATGACACATGCATAGTAGATGCATTGAAGCCAGTCGCCTGTGGAGGTGCCAGATCAGATGGTGCTGCAACAGAATATACCTTTCTAGACTAGACTAGACTAACAGTACTCCTCCACTTACCTGCACTTCAAATGTACTCCACCTGCACCTGACCTACACGTCATCAGCACATTTACATCACTTTGCCTGCATTTCACC
The DNA here is from genome assembly GCA_025642075.2 of Ridgeia piscesae. Classification (NCBI taxonomy): domain Eukaryota; kingdom Metazoa; phylum Annelida; class Polychaeta; order Sabellida; family Siboglinidae; genus Ridgeia; species Ridgeia piscesae. The sequence continues at coordinate 408,393 of JAODUO010000644.1, forward strand.
TGCACTTCTCCTGCACTTTAGAATCACTTCACATGCACTTCACCACCTCTTCACTACCATATCAACATCACTTCATTGTCATTTCACATACAGATCTCCTATACATCACCTGCACTGTAATTACACTTCATCAGAATACCACCTGTCTGTACTCCATCTGCACTTTGCCACACTTTCAGTTATTTATCTATGTACATGCTTACAAAACATAGACACATACGTTTCATGCCTGAAAGGGTCAAGTAGTACTACGTGAGACACTATCTACATGTTTTGAAAGGACCTAGTAGTGCCATATGTCAGACATTACCTGTGTGTCATGAAAGCACTGGTAGTGCCTTATCAGACATTACATGCATGTCATGAAAGTACTGGTATTATATGTGTGTCATGAAAGCCCTGGTAGTGCCTTGTCAGACATTACATGCAGGTCATGAAAGCACTGGTAGTGCCTTGTCAGATATTGCCTGCATGTCATGAAAGTACTGATGGTGCCTTGTCAGACATTACCTGCGTGTCATGAAAGCACTGGTAGTATATTGTCAGACATTACCTGCGTGTCATGAAAGCACTGGTCAGATATTACCTGCGAGTCATGAAAGCACTGGTAGTGCCTTGTCATACATTACCTGCGTGTCATAAAAGCACTGGTCAGACATTACCTGTGAGTCATGAAAGCACTGGTAGTGCCTTGTCAGACATTACCTACGTGTCATGAAAGCACAGGTAGTGCCTTGTCAGACATTACCTGCGTGTCATGAAAGTACTTGTAGTGCCTTGTCAGACTTTACCTGCATGTCATGAAAGCACTGGTAGAGTATTGTCAGACTTTACCTGCATATCATAAAAGTATTACACATTATCAGTGTTCATGACCATTTACTATTGCCATGTCAGTGTGTCAAGTAAGTACTGATAGTGCTATGTCAGACATTACCTGCATGTCCTGTGATGCTACTGGTCTCACTACTGTTCACACAGCCGACTGAGTTGCACGCTTCCACTTTGAAGGTGTAGTTTGTGAATGGCAATAAATCAGACACCACGTGACTGTTCTTGCTGCTGATCTTAGTGATGACAACCTAATCCATTGAAGAAATTAGTTACTAAATCTCCCTCTGTTAATCACGGTAAACATGTTTATTATGTTTACATAACAATCTAGTAATGCAGTGTTATGGAAATATGTCCAGATATTAAACAATGATATTTATGTGTGCTTTGTTGATGATATAACTGCAACTCGATGTGACCGTAAGCTATGCACTGTAAGTGCAATATGCATCATCTCTTGTAAGAAGTTAGCAGCTTAAAGCATGCAACAAATGTTATCTAATAACTAACTAATATCTAGATCAGTATACTGATGATTTCCAATATTACTGGTTGTAATAGGAAAATGGTTCATCAATAAAACCTGGTTATACTCATGCATTAATATGTCCATTCTATCATCGTTATTTTGCTAGTATGTAATAATTATATATTATATAATTTACAAAAAAACTGAATACAATATTATTTGTTTATGCTGCAGGGTGACACACGCACACCTACATACACACACACACACACACACACACACACACACACACACACACACACACA
>JAODUO010000644.1:415000-430000 GCA_025642075.2 Ridgeia piscesae
CAAAATAATACTACGAGAACAGTTTTTACTCATTCATGGCACTATTTAATCAGATTATAATATAATTTACTTTGTAAAGTTCCATAGAATTGTGAGTGAATAATTATTTGTCTGTCAGGGTTATTAGGATCTCAGGTATGTCCATTATTGCACGTGACTTCTATGATTTAGAAAGTGTTGACCAACCGCTGGCGGCCATTTTGAAAAATGGCTGCCACGGCCACCAGGGTACGAATTTGCAATGGCCCAAAATCCTCTTTTGTTCACAGGATATCTATCAACACATCTGCCAATTATGATGCTTGTATCACAAAATGAACAATTGGTTTGATATGTTGAGCTATGCCGCCCCACTATATGATAGTTGTGTTGGTTATAATCATTGGTTTTCAATGTCAATGACTTGTGTCGTATAGTGAACATTTAAATCAATGCTTACTGAATGGGGATTTTGAATCAGCATGGTATTACTCTGTCTGTTAAGTTTAATTAGTTATAATTGTCTAGGCATGTGGTACAAACCATTAGCTTGTGATGGAGGGAGCCATGAGACATTTAGCACAGTCTCATTGAAGGGAACAATTGTGACTGGGCCTTGACCTTGAGGTGGGGCTGAGCGCATCTCTGCTTTGACATCATTGCTGGACAAACAGCCTCCCAGAGTGCACGCAGTCAGTGTAAAGATGTAGTATTCAAAAGGTCTCAGGTTAGTGAGAACGACGCCACGATTGAGCCCTTCATAGTGTTTCTCCTGTGGTTTGCCAGGCTCCAATGTTCTCGATGTCAATGTGTACTTCTGGATGACACCATTTGCCTCGAGTGGCTGGTTCCACGAGAATGAGGCTGATGTCGCTGTGATGCCCGTCACATAGAGTTGGAGATCGCCTGACGGAGAACCAGCTGGAGTACGCAGGGTGACAGCGGGGCTGAGAACAGAACCTGCAGAGTTCTCTGCTTCCACCTGATACTTGTAGTCAGTGAATGGCTGGAGACTGGTGTCATAGTACTCTCGCACTACAACAAAACCAGACGGTAGTCTATAGTATTCTCGCACTACAACAAAACCAGACCGTAGTCCATAGAGTAATTGAATGGCTGGAGACTGGTGTCATAGTACTCTCGCACTACAACAAAACCAGACGGTAGTCTATAGTACTCTCGCACTACAACACAACCAGACCGTAGTCCATAGAGTAATTGAACGGCTGGAGGCTGGTGTCATGGTACTCTCGCATTACAACAAAACCGGACCGTAGTCTATAGAATAATTGAACGGCTGGAGACTGGTGTCATGGTACTCTCGCACTACAACACAACCAGACGGTAGTCTATAGAGTAATTGAACGGTTGGAGACTTGTGTCATAGTACTCTCGCAATACAACACAACCAGACGGTAGTGTATAGAGTAATTGACGGCTGGAGACTTGTGTCATGGTACACTCGCACTACAACACAACCAGACCGTAGTCTTCGCACTACAACACAACCAGACCGTAGTCTATACAGTAATTGAACGGCTGGAGACTTGTGTCATGGTACACTCGCACTACAACACAACCAGACCGTAGTCTTCGCACTACAACACAACCAGACCGTAGTCTATACAGTAATTGAACGGCTGGAGACTTGTGTCATGGTACACTCGCACTACAACACAACCAGACCGTAGTCTTCGCACTACAACACAACCAGACCGTAGTCTATACAGTAATTGAACGGCTGGAGACTTGTGTCATGGTACACTCGCACTACAACACAACCAGACCGTAGTCTTCGCACTACAACACAACCAGACCGTAGTCTATACAGTAATTGAACGGCTGGAGACTGGTGTCATGGTACTCTCGCACTACAACACAACCAGACCGTAGTCTATACAGTAATTGAACGGCTGGAGACTGGTGTCATGGTACTATCGCACTACAACACAACCAGACCGTAGTCTATACAGTAATTGAATGGCTGGAGACTGGTGTCATGGTACTCTCGCACTACAACACAACTAGACCGTAGTCTATACAGTAATTGAACGGCTGGAGACTTGTGTCATGGTACTCTCGCACTACAACACAACCAGACCGTAGTCTATACAGTAATTGAACGGCTGGAGACTGGTGTCATGGTACTCTCGCACTACAACACAACCAGACCGTAGTCTATTCAGTAATTGAACGGCTGGAGACTTGTGCCATGGTACTCTCGCACTACAATAAAACCAGACCGTAGTGTATATAGTAATTGAACGGCGGAGACTTGTGGCATAGCACTCTCGCACTACAACACAACTAGACCATAGTCTATGCAGTCAGTGAATAGTTACAGACTTGTGCCATTTTACTTAAACATTACAACACAACCAGACTATGTAGTCTATGTTACGCTACACATCTAACAGCCAAATTTTATTTCCTCCACAGAATATACTTTTGACTTAAGTAGGATGCCACGAAAGCAGGTCTAGGATAATTAGGGTGTCATGATAAGCAAGTTCAGGATATATATATATAATATATATATATATATATATATATATATATATATATATATATATATATATATATATATATATATAATACAACAAATGCTACAGGAATTAGCTGATGAAAGTGAAAATCAGGGTCTGAAGATGAACAAGTCGAAAACAAAGGTGATGATGGAAAACGATACACCAGTATATATATATATATATATATATATATATATATATATATATATATATATATATATATATATATGAAAGTATGCTCTAGCATATATAGAATGTCATGATAGGAGGTCTAGAATGCATTGATTATGATGAGAGCAAGTATAAGTATCAATTAAATCTGACGTAAATTGTGCAGTAAAATTTGTTCATTATTTAGTATGAATAAAGCTTTAGTACATATATTAAAATTTCATCCAAAAGAAACTATTATTGCCATGTCGTATATTATTAATACTCAGTAGGCTACTTTTCTGACGTACACCCAATGATGATGTAATGATAACTTACCATTGACTGCAACTGTTGCAATCTTCCTACCATCCCGGTAGAGTTGATATCGAATAATCACACCATTGGGGTAGTCAGGTCTATCCCAGTAGAGACGCAGAGTTGTAGAGTTGATTGGTTCATACTCTGGAGGGGGTTGTTGAGACGGGGCTATCAAGAGAATCATATGTTGTTAGTTACTATTTACATGTTTCGTTAAATCTGGTAATGGTTATGCATGTCTGGTTGAATACATCGTATACGGCCTGAGTGGGTCACTCACTAGACCAAGATACAAGATACTGGGGATGGTAATTTCATATGACATATATAGTTTGTTCCCACTAATATCTATATTCACTCTTGTGCAAGCAATTCATCATGTATAGTAGTGTCCAATACCTAACATAACAGTGTTATGTCAATCAACTCAGGCCATTCACCATATATCCTACTGTTCACCACCAGCCTACTACCTGAGTGGATCCAATGATACAGGTAGTAGATGTTGGCCACAAGTGGAATTACCCGAGCCTGGGTGGACAAAGATATTAGTGGATAAATGGATATATGCAACACCAAATTATGGAGATATTTCTTGGAATTTATCAACACGCTCTTCAAATTGACTAATAACGGATTTTGGGTATCATGATCACTAATTCAGTGAGTGCTTCATAATAATAAAGTAGTGGAGCATATGAAGATGACAAAGTAGATGTTGGACTGTGCGATACAGGATGTGACAGCAAGACAGTGTGTACATGTTATTGGTTCATATCAACTCACTCTTGCTGCAGCCATATGTGTTGGTAGCTTGGAGGTCACTACTTCCTTCCTTACAGAAGCCACACTGTCGACCAGTTGTCAATGACTTGCACTGACACTGGCCTGTCGTCACATCACACGAACTGTTGAGGCTGCCACTCATGTCACAGTCACACCGCTTGCAACTGCACGAAACACTCATAGTTAATCAAGTAAAGTTGTTTACTTCACAGTATCCAGTCAATAAGGATTCTGATAGCTATTTACACTTCACTCCCTCGCAGAACTGTTCGATAGGACATCATGTTAATACATCTTGGAAGCATTCAACCATGCTGCAATTAATGCATAGTTATTCTTAGAACACAAATTTGCACCAATGTCTTGCATACATCTAAGTGAACTACATGTAGAGTCAACGAATTTGCCAAAGGCTCAAAATAGCAGCAGTGAATCCTGACCTGGTTAAATGGAGAGTCACTGCACCATCGGACACTAACGCAGTGTTTCATGACAGTAGATCAAATGCATTTGGTCCTGACAGGATGTCACACTTTCATGACAGCACACAAAGGTGGCTGGTCCCGAAGCAGGTCTAAAGCAATATGCCTAATTAAGGCACTGACATCATATGTAAGATAGGATGACATGACAGGATCCTCACTAGTTTAAGATAAACATTATTTGAAACAAGTAGTCAGATGAATTATAATGCCATGAGATGCAGGCATGCGAGCAGCACGGTGCAGTGCAGTGTGGCCCGGGGTATTACCCTCAATGTCCTAACTTATTCCTGTGCGGATACGTTTTCATTCGCTACTCTGAGCAATTAGGTTTACTGAAGCCGTATGACAAAACTCATTCGTAGTGATTGTATATGTGCGTAACTTTTATTTATAATTTGTGTTTGGTTGAAAACAATGACCGTTTATCCGATGCTGCGAGTGCGAATTTACGCATCATTAGTTACTGAATATTAATGAAGACTAAGTAGAGTCACGTTTGAAATTGTTTCATTAGTTACACATAGTTGTAATTTAATTTCACTTTTGTATTTCGAAAAGATTTATTGTGGCTTCACGCTCATCAAATCATGGTCACATATCATGTAGATGGTATGGTCATATGGTGAACAATGGTTGTTGAAGCGTTTCAGCTCCCCTTTATTTCTAGACAGCTGGCTTAACGCGGGGTGTGATGACAGTAGGTACAAGACATGGTGTCACGACAGTGTCATACAAGGCTCGGCACTAGCGACTGTCTGGGACAAGTTGTTATCCATGTTGGACAAGACCCTTGTCCGATGGGACAAGTTGATTGAGCCGCTATAAACGTTGCTTACGGTATATGACATAAACACACAACTTCGATGGACAGCGGCTGGCAGTATTGCTACCATTCACGTTTGTGTAATGCCAGACAAACATCATGTCAATCATTTGAACGATGTTAAACAGACAATCGTCGCACAAGCCAGTATACTTCGTCGGACAAACATCGTTGAACGTTGCAGGATATCCGCCATCTGTTCTGAATCATAATTAAAACATGAAAACTGTGCTTTCCCAATTATATAATGCCAATGTGGCAAAGTCAACTTTGTATGCACAGTGTATGATTGATTCTCAAATACGTTAGTAATTTTGACTTGTGGCTACATATGTTTACATGATAAGGAATATCATGATATTATTACCTTTCCTGTGCGTTTTAGACAGATTTATACGATTATTATAATGCACCAGTCTTTAAAAATAAAACGAAACCCATTGCAAGAAAGAAACGTTATGTCATCATAAGGCTAAAATGCAAACAATTATTATTTGTAAAGTATCCACAATGTAGAGACGATAAATCTTATCGTGTTTTTTGCATTTTAAAGAACACGTGTGTTAATAGAAAAGTTTTGTTGTGCATGGTTTCCCATCTGTTAAAAGAGGTGTGTCTATTAAGCAATGCATAACTATACACATAATAATGTACATATCTTATTTTCTGGGAGTGTGCCTACCTTGGAACTTGTCCGTAATAGTTTTCAGCACATGACTGACAGCGTCTGCCAGCAATGCCTGAGGATCCTCCCAGACACTCACACATGCCTGTCTGCGGGTCGCAGAATGTGTTATCTATTGTACCCGCATCATAACAGTCACATGGTAGACAGCCTCCTCCATTAGCCATGTTCAGATAGTAGCCTTCAACAAATACAATTATATATATATATATATATATATATATATATATATATATATATATATATATATATATATATATATACATAATATATTCGACATCCAACGATATAGTTGTAGATGGAATCATTATCTTTACAATGATGTAGACAAAAAAGATAATGGATGTAACTCCATGTATAACTTATGTCTGGTTAATATTGAGCCTCCTAGTTCTCCAACCCCTGCGTACGCATTTAGAAAGAGTTTAAATATATGAACCACCCCGATAGCTCGATACATGTAATATTGATTGAGATGTGGGTCGAAATGCTGGGGCCTGTGTTAATTGATGACGATTGTCATCAAACTCCTGTAATTTAACGCATACATTAGTCGTATCGTCTAAGGTTTGTACGCAGCCATTGTGTTATAATTAAGCAGTTTTTCACTTGAATAAAATGTTGAATGAGGCGGTAGGACGGGCTGAACGAGTGCCGAAGGCGTGTTGCGACACTATCTCGATCTGGAGGCATGGCCACCCAGAACTATTTTAGAATACCACCTTCAAAATGGTGCGTTCGGAAGGGTATTTTAACCCATTCTTTGTTATAATGCATAACTACAGGGTAGCAGCATGTACACATGTTTATATCAAGAAATAGCTATGATATGGCAATTTTGGCTTAGTTTGAGTAAAATACAGCGAGGTGCATGGCCCACCTCGTTCATCATATAGACGTGGAAACATTAATTAAGTAGCATATATTTGCTAATGTAGTGTAAATGAAGTGCTTACCTTTTTTGCAGCTGTCACAAGTGCGGCCATATCTGTTGGTCAAACAGGTGCACTGTCCTGAATTCTGCTCACAAGGCAATTGTGACTGGTCACCAATGTCACCATTAAGGGTGCCTGTGACATCACAGCCACATGGCTGACAACCATCTTTATTATACATTGTGAGATTAAACGTGTTTGGTACACACTGGTTGCAGGTACGACTTCTAACATTTGCCTTGCATGTGCATTGGCCAGTGGTCATGTGACAGCGAGGGGGAGAGTCAGCTGATCCTGCCACGAAACACAGACATGGCACACATCCAGTGTCGACGTCACCACCTAGGTTGTAGTAACCTTCTTTACATTCATTGCACTTGGTACCATTGGCATGCTGTTTGCACAGACACTGTCCAGTGTCCTTGTCACAATCTGTCCCAGCAACTGTTCCATCCTTGTCACAGTCACAGGCCTTGCAGCCATTGTTGAAGTCATAGTAACCATCTACACACTCGTCACACTGCTGTCCCTGCACCAGGTCTTTGCAGACACACTGACCACTCCTTCGGTCACAATACTGGTCAGTTGCACCAAATGGGTTGCAGTTGCAAGGTGTGCAGCCCTCTGGGTTGGACTGCTCAAGGTTGTAGTAGCCATATTCACATTCACTGCACCTTAGACCTGCAACCACAATGGCATGGCATAGCATGGCATAGCATGTGAAAAGATGTCAATAAATTGACAACATCATGCGAGCCATGTCATCAAGCGAAAGCCAAGACATTTGTAACGGTTACCAGCAGAAACTAGGTGATTCGGTCATATTCATGTTGGCCTTGTAGGCACACTGAACCCAGCGTGTGAAGGAAAGATAACCCTGCTCAATGTGACTGACAGATGGACAGGCTGGCGGGAACGTTTCCAAAAACCCAACTCTTAACAATAGCCTTGCAGACTATTGGCCAAAATAAATCATCTCCGACTCTTGCATTAAAATCGCCATATATGATTACCTTATGTGTATGAATATGTGGAATATTTAGAGGGTTTGACCCAGCAATTCGTAGAATTTTTCATTTGCTTTATCTAGTGGTGTCATAATTTGTGCATAAGCATTGATTAGGGTTTCCTTGTTGGTATTCTGAGAATGATGAAACATTGTGATATACCAGTTGTTTAACGAGCTTATATGCAATCGCAAATCCTACGCTAGCGCCTAACCGTCCCAGGCTGTTCCCCTCTTTTCTTGCAATATGCCTTGTTCTCCAAAAGGAGTGTCTTCAAAGGCAGCTATATCTGTGTTATTGTGATCACGTTCTCTGGCAACTAGTGCTGTTGGTCTCTGTGGTCTTTCTGCATCTTTCAAATATAGTAAAGTCCTCACATTCCATGTTTTTAATTACAGCTTCTTCTTCATTTATATCGCGCCGCTGGTATTGGAATCCCATCAGCCGTGTTGTGCTGGTCAGGAGTCAAACTCTACATGCTTTGCTTACCCCACTTATTTTAGGGGTGTCACCGGATATGATAGACAATGCATCTCTAGATTAGGCTGCCTGAGTTTGATCCTTGTATTGCTGTTATGCACCAGCAACACACAATCATTAAACCCAAGTCGCCTATGTTTACAGTTTCAGCTGACAGCTTCCATGGCTTTCACCCCATCGCCATGGAACATCTTACATCATCGCTTGCTCTCATGATTTAGATTCCAAAGTTGTCATGTATTAAAAGTGGAGAGAAGTGGTCTTCAACCCTTAATTAGTTCTAATGTCACCGTTCGTCAACATAAATTGACTCCTCCGCCAACACTAAATACAAGCATCGCTGCTGCTCAACATTGACGATTTGCCCATTGTGGAATGCATAGCACCATTACACTCATCGTCTGAACATATTTTATATTATAATCGTAATCGACCGATTGAGACATATTTGTTTTGATAGACAAATAAACAATGATTTTCATAAATCTCAAGCATTGCAATAAAAGCCCACCAGGAATTAGAGTTTGTGTTCTTGTATCTGGTGAGATTATTGCAGCAAATGCCACAAAAATGAATGTGCTAATTTAGATCCGCCAGATAAATAAGTGGCGGCTGCCATATAGTTAAGTGGCGGCCGCTAGATAATTATGTGGCGGCCGCCAGATAAATATGTGGCGCCAGATAATTATGTGGCGGCCGCCAGATAAATAAGTGGCGGCTGTCAGTAAAATATATATTCACCGTGGCACCAACGGGCTTCCGTATATATCACACGTCAGGATAGATACATCATAAATGAGGAGAACTACATCGCATATGAGAGAACAGACATCAGACATGAGGAAACATATGTCACAAGAGAGGAAACGCACACATATAAGGAAACATACATCACACATGAGGAAACGTACGTTATTCACACAAAACACATATAAATAAGACAAAACGAACATCACTTAATAGAGAGCTGTTGCTATGCCATTTTGCATAACCTGAGAATCACTATATTGGTCAAATATTCACATAATATATACTCTGTTTGTATTGCGACTACTACTTAAAGATTAATTTGAATTTGACTTACTTCTCACATTTGCCTTGCAAGTGCACTGTCCGAGTGTTGCGTGGCAGCTAGTACCGCCACCTACTGTGCCGGCTGTGTCACAATGGCATGGCTCACAACCCATCGGGTTGGCTGCTTGCAGGTTGTAGTAGCCAAGTTTGCAGTGGTCACATTGACGGCCTGTCACAGCTGATCGACAGGAACACTGGCCTCCGACCTAACAGGGAAATGGTCGTTAATGTCTTCTTTCAAAATACTGTCTTTACACTTTGTTTAAAATGTTTATATAGTTAATATAATATGTTATCATAAAGCATCCTAATTATTAGGAAAAATAACAAGATGTATGTATATTATGTCAACATGGATACATTTTATATATTAAAAAGTAAACAAATTAATGATTGAAGGTTTACTCAAAACATCAGCAACTGTAAGCCTACATACAAGATAAACAAGTAAAATATAATACAAGTGAAACGGTACGATGTTTGAAAGGTGTAAATACGACGTCACTGACTCTTATGTCAGTTTATCCTTGACGTATATATATATATATATATAAATATTATAGCATTGATATCACGTGTTTGTGTTGGGCTTACTGTCGGTTTATCTTAATGATAGCCTAGCCACTAGTTTCCACTATGTTATTTTAGATTAATGGCTGCATGCAATATGTTGATAATTTGATTTAGATTTCCACAACTGTATATTTCTTGAATAAAAGGTGTTTGCATTTATGTTTAAATTCCGTTATGTTAATGGTAGTTTTAAAAGTATTACTTAAAAATTCCGGCATGATTATCTACCTAAGTATCTTGGAGTAATTTGGAGCCTTAAACGTGCAGTGTGCAAGACTAGCCAGCATGTGGACATGTCTTGATGTTGGGTTGGACCATTCCAAACAGCATGAACTATGGACAAATAGTACTGGGTAGATGGGGCTAATTATCATTGGCTGGTAGCCTATGTATGTGAAGAGAAAGAAGCTAACTCCAAACCTCCGCTGCCTAGAAGCCACATTCATCCATTGGAAAAACTATGGGAGTACACCCAACATAAATCTGGAGTTGAGCCCCAAAGACAATTTGGAGTTTACGTCGGCTGTAGTCCGGCACCTCCTGCAGCAAACCTGGAGCCAACTGTCATATTTAGCTTTTTGTATAGGCCTAGAGGGTGATCCTGAAAACAGGCAGCCCAAGATTTCACATATATTTGCACAGGCCTGCACCTTGGAGAGCCCAATCCAGCACACTTTCCATTGTGAAAGCAACACAGAGGACAGCAGTTATTAATAATAAGCCCAACTCGATAGAGAAAGAAAGAATGTTACGACTTGTCTCTGACGATGCGAGAGAGAGAGAGAGAGAGAGAGAGAGAGAGAGAGAGAGAGGAGAGAGAGAGAGAGAGAGAGAGAGAGAGAGAGAGAGAGAGCATTGCATCTCGCTATTCAGTTACCGCCTGCCTAAGCCGGGCAGCCCCGAGGCAATAAGACATTGATTCACCAACATCTGCCTGCTTCAATGAGTGCTTGTAGCTTAATGAATAGACTCAACAAGCAGATAGAAGTGTTTCAGGAAACACGGAAAACTAAAACATATGAAGAACTTTGTTTCGCAAACTGTACCACATGGACCATGTGTCCTTATATCTCAGATGACCTGCAACAGATCAATGACAGCAGGGCAATGGCCATTATCGATGAGGATCTCACCAGAATCAATGTCAACATCACTACTCTGGAGGATACTAGACTTGCTTCCAGTGAAACTAATTTCACTTTCTTCCAGATATGGAGGGAGTACCTCGCCTGTACAGAGTTGATTTTGTTGTTTGGATCCCTCCCCTTGCCTCTGTGAAGCTTTCCACATCAGGAGGCCATGCAGAGGCTGGTAAATCACTTTGCATATACACCTGCAGAGTTCACACTCACAGACAGCCTGAGGAATATGAACGTCATTGTGCGGGATGTCAGTCCATCAAGGTCAATGACTACACCTTGCAGGTAGTAGAATACTGAATACTTCACCTACCCTGGATCAAACAGCTCCAACAACCTTTCACTAGACTCTTGGATAAACTGGTGTGTAAAAGAAGCCACAAGCCAAGATATCCACAAGAATATGGGAAAACAGGATATCACTGCGAATACTAAGACAAAACTGCCCAAGCTTGCAAATTGAGCACTCTCCTATATGGCAGCAACTCAAGGAACACACATTTATCAGGAAGCCCGCCTCATCATCTTCCACAAGCACAACTTTGTTTTTATTTGTTTTTACTTATTTATTAATTCAATTACACATGTATACACAGTTTATTTACTGTTTAAGATGACGTTCAGAAATGATGCTCCCATGTTGAACTTTTTGTAAAGATATGTATGAATGTCCTAACATGTGTTAACAGTTGGCTGCTATTTTAAACATCGACTGTATAGTTTTTATAATGTTTCAGTTTGTATAGTTTGCGTGTGAATAATGGTGTAGTAAAATGTGAATGCATGTATTGTATGTTAACGCCACAATATCAACAATTCCTTGTGCATGTTTATTGTTACTTGGCAATACACTATCTGAACTGAATTGAACTGATGATCAAGTAAGTAGTTCGGTGTAAGATAGGGACTTTACATACCTTGGCGCAATCAAGATGATTGTCCTGTACCCCGACAGAGTTACAGTTGCAAGGCGTGCAAACATCTTCTCCTTTCAAGCTCTTGCCATCAGCCCTGAAGAAGCCAGCCTGACACGTGTCGCACTGTCGGCCTGTCGTTCTATGCTGACAGTCCACACACACCCCACCTCCACCACGATTGTGGTCCAGAGGGAATGGGTCAAGTGTGTCATTGTAGATGCATTTAGTTGCATGACCGTAGCACTCACATAGTTTGCAGTTGTGAGCATTGAGTTGGTCCCCGCGCCTGAATCGCTTGTCATTGGCCAGAGCACTGCATCGTTCACACTATCACAACGGAAATTACACAAAACAACTAATAGTTGCCATGGGTTCAATCAATGTGTGATGTTCTTCAATGCTGAAATTGTTTTAAGCACTACTTAGCACATGGCCAGATCTATTTTGGGTAAATTTTAAATGTGCGCACCAAGTCCTTGCCGTGCATGCCCAGTTGCACACAATCACCAAAATGTGGGTCCACCAAGTTGTTTGCATGAACTATATATTTTATATAATAAAATATATATATATAATTTTTTAGCAAAATCCAACCGTTTTCTGTAGTTTTTCTATAAATAATTATAGAAATTTCTCATTTTTCATAGAATTTGTTAGAATGTTCTATAGAAAACTTCATAATTTTCTATCGATGTTATGTGCCCTACAGTTTTCTATAGGCTGTAGTGTTAATGGAAACTATAGCATTTATTATATATAAAAAAATCTTATTTTCCATAGATGTTATGTGTCCTATAGTTTTCTATAGATTTCTGTAGAACTTCCTATAGGATTAATGGAAGCTGTAGTTTAGCACATAGAAGGCCTCAGCATGCAGCTTCCACATTTGCCTATCTTGCGCTATCGTCTGCCAGATGGTACCCTTCCAGTAGTGGTCTAGTTCGACTCTCCACTTCCTCTACGCTTTTTCCTTTCCACTCGTAGGGTTTCCGGGTATACGCAGTGTATATCATTTATCTCGTATCCTGCTGACGTGCCCTGCCCAGGTCCACTTCCGTCTTCTGACTTGTTCAGTCACGTCTGTGACCTTTGTCTTTTCTCTTACCCAAATGTTTGTTTTAATATCCCGGTATGTGATGTTTAACTCCTTTCCATCTTTGTGTGTGCGGTTGCTAGCTTGTTCTTTGTGTGTGCGGTTGCTAGTTTGTTTGGGCAGTGAATGCTCATGCTTCCGCGCCGAATGTCATTACTAGAAGTACGTATGAGTTGTAGACTTGTCTCTCCGAGCAAGCTCCAATGGTACCCTTGAAGATGTCGCGGTGCTTAGCAAATACTGTCCATCCGGTCGTGATTCTTCTTTGAATCTCCTTGTCTTGGCTTTTGTCTCTGGTTCTCTGGTTGTGTATCTCTGTCTCCCAGGTAAACGTAGCGTTCAACCTTCTCGATTTGAGTGTTGTTGACATATATATATATATAATATATATATATATATATATATATATATATATATATATATATATATATATATACTGGTGTATCGTTTTCCATCATCACCTTTGTTTTCGACTTGTTCATCTTCAGACCCTGATTTTCACTTTCATCAGCTAATTCCTGTAGCATTTGTTGTATTAGCACAGGTGAGTATGTCGTCGGCGAAGGTATTCGCAATTTATCTTTAAGCCTTTGGTTTCCCAAGTCAATCGTCGGAATATGCTTTCGAGTGCTGCCATAAACAGCTTGGACGATATGGTATCTCCCTGTCGTACTCCTCTCCTGATGTTGATGTTTTTTCATTCTTTATGCAGGTGGACTGTCATCGAACTGTTGGTGTAGATTTCCTTCAGGAGTTCCATGTACACATCTTCTATCCCTTTCTTGAAGCGAGGTCAGTACTGCTTGAGTTTGCATTGAGTCGAAAGTTTTCTCTTAGTCGACGAATGTGATGCAGAGTGGTATATTATAGTCTCTGCAGTTCTCCTTCAGTTGGTTTACGACGTGGATGTGGTTTGTGGTTTGCTTTTGAATACAACTTGCTCTCGTGGCTGGTTTTCATCGAGTGTCTTATCTAGCCTTTTCGTTAATACTTTCGTGAGTACTTTGTAGATGTTTGATAGTAGACATGTCGGTTTGTAATTCTTGAGGTTTTTCTTACTTCCCTGCTTGAAGATGATCACCATCTTAGCGTTCCTCCACGCTATGGGTATCCGTCGTTCTGATAAGCATTTAGTGTACAACTTAGCAAGTGTCTTCAAGATGGTATCTTCTCTTGTTGTATCATTGAATAGTGGGTGGTACAGTGTAACTCATATGTCTGTATGACGATATAATACATAAAATAAGGTATTTGTATGAGCGACTGGACCGGGGTTAGTATGTTCAATATGTGGAACGGCCATAACAAAAACTTAGTCAACTTAGTGCCCGACGTTCCATCGCTCGTAAATTTACCTTATTTTACATATTATGTCTTCATACTTACAGAAGCCAGGCATTTCTTACATTATGCTTCAGTTTTAGATTGAAATTATGAGATATGCAATGTAAGTCACATATAGTGTCATTATTGAGAAGTAAGATTTGACCATGCTGACAGCAAATATATCAATATCAGCTAACTATTGCTTATAGTTGGCGTGTGGGCATTCTGAATTACTGAATAATAATTACAATTTATACTGTACATGTGTGAAGTGTTAGGACAAAGTGCAATATTATCAGCACTCACTCATACATAGGACACATTCTGTAGAATATTTTCTATAGGAAATACTCTAAAGACAAACTGTAGATATTTCCTATAGGAAATTATCTATAGAAAACAATAGCATATTTCCTCCAGGAAATATTCCATAAAAACTATGTGCATAAATCTTATATAATATGATGTAGAATATAATATAATTGTGTTTGCCATGGGGATCATGCTACCTCCATGCGTTGTTAAAATGTTTGACGTATTATAGAAGTGCCTGGCTGCTTTGAGCTTTTTATGACTAAAGGTTACATGAGCATACTAAACAAACTACTATTATATGTCATGTCACCAAAATACAATGAGATTCAATCATTATTATATAACCAAGGGGACACTTTACATGTGATGACCAACATGAACGCA